>JABFEB020000092.1:10040620-10057065 GCA_019775895.2 Stomatorhinus ivindoensis | reverse complement strand
GCGATGTGATCTTGTTATAAATACTGCGATGTGATCTTGTTATAAATACTGCGATGTGATCTTGTTGTAATAACGCACTCGCATAGGTGGAACTCTAAACGGATTTATAAACTTGTAAGAATCTTAAAAATGAGTAATAATTGAAATTGCAAAGCATGCTAAGTTTTTTTACTATGACAGAGTAAGAAGGTAAAAATATTTTAGCGAAACATTAACCCCCTGCGCTATAATGTCTGTACAGCATTTAAAGTAAGAAAAAGCCTTATTTTAATATAGCTGACTAGCAATGTCAGAATTGCAAGTGCATACCATGTGACATCGGTCTTGATATTGCACATCGCCTAGCCGTATAAAAAAACTACAGCTATTTTTTTTTTATTCCGTACAAAAACACCCCGCCTCATGTTGTGATGCACCAGTAGCTCCTGGTACCAGTTTTTACATCAGTGGAGAACTAAAACCTTGAAGTACCGTACTTCCTCGAAGTACGGAAAGTACGGTACCTGGTGCAGCGGAAAAACACCCTAAGAGGGAGACCTACGAACCAAAGGACTGAGGACCAGCTTTGGCGTGGCTGTCACTCCTGCTCCACTACAGATGTGCATTCACTGTGTGAAACCCAGTGTGGTGCACAGGAGCTGGTAACTAAGCTGCATGTTTTTGCAATGCCCCCCCCCACCCCCCACCCAGTAGGAGGCTAATTAATGCACAGGTGCCATGGAGCTCAACAATAGAACAGCCCACTGAGGCTTGGCTTGGGCACTGGCAATCATCACTGGGGGGGCTGCAGCAGCACTGGGAGGCCCTCCTGCAATCCCTCCCTTCTATTTTCTACTATTTTGCTACCATGTCCTCACCAAACCTTTCCTTGGAGCCCTCCTGGATGGTACCCCCAGTAGCTGAAATGTCATGGCATATGACCAGTGACTGTACATGGGGGATGGAGGGGTCAAAAATCCCTATAAATCCCCTATAATCAATTTGAGGGGGAAAAAACATACGTAAAAACATCAAGAAGTTACGGGAACATCATGATTAAATGACCTGAAAAGTACTAAAATGCATTAACAATTCTGGCAAAGGATGTACATCTAAGCAAAGCACAGCAGAGTCCAAAGTGAGAGAAGGGAACACAGGGCTGGGCAACACAGATATGCAGCTGTGGGTGGCTGGAAATGGCAAGTGCATCTGGATGAGTATGCAGCGACAGCAACTGTAAAATCGTGAGAGAGTGACCAGGCTGCCCCAATTTGGTGCAAGAGGGGCAGAGAGAGAGAGAGTAGGGGCAGAGGGGTAACTGACACCTTTTTCCTTTCTGTTAAAGCACCAGCACCACCATACATTCCACTACCTGTCACAGAGAGAAACAAGACAGGCAGCATGGGGGGGGGGGCTATTGAAGTCACTCCCGGCATCTGTTCGAGCAGCTTGTGGGGGGACTCTTGTCACAGATCAAATGCCACATGTCACCGGCAGTGTACAATGCTCATTGTGAGACAGTGTATAAGTGAGCTCAACTGTGGTGGATCGCTGAGCCTTTCCCCACATGGCTCTGTCGCTAATTTAAGATGCTTCATATCTGTTCTTATTTTGAAATAAGAATCCGCAAACAGGTGAAATCGGAGGCGGCCATGCCATCCTCTACTCACAGACCATGAGTGTGCCTAGACAGTCGACGTGAAATGCTCTCAACCCATTCATAAAAATACAAATAGAATGTAGTTCTTACAAATATGAGGAGGCTTTGCTTAAGTATTTAATACACAGGAACTGGCAGAATTTGACCTAGGGCTGAGTTTACCTGACTTCAACATAAAGACTGCCCCCAATACAGTACTAGGAAACCAACTGTCAAATCCATTAATCTTAGTAAACAACGCAGCTTTCTGTGTTCTCATCTGGGTTACCCACCTATTTTCCATTTCAGCTTTCATGTTTTTGATTAAATACCAATGGTAATGTAGCCATGGGGGCTGAATGCCCCTCCCCAAGTTACCTTTGGTTTTAGAGTACAGAGATTTACTGCTTCTAACCTGTCCTTCCACGTGACCCAGTAACAGTAGAAGACCTTTCTCGTTAACAGAGAGAAGGAAAGACTGCACAGCTGACTGAGGACGATTCATGTCCCTCGCACCGGCATCCCCACACGCCGTGCCGTGTAGCCTCCCCCAGGGAATTTTCCAGATGCTAGCATGGAGCTCAGCTTACCGTTAGCTGCCGCCAGAAAGCACTTATTGCTACCCCGCGCCTTGTTGGTGAGATCTTCTGTGATGTCCATGTGGGTATGGACCTCCTCTCTTATCTCCTCTAGGGTCTCATACAGGTCCGTCTCCCAGTACTCTTTGTCCAAGTAGTCCATGAGTTCAGCCAGTTGGACCTTGGTACTGTAGTACCATATGGCCTTATGCTCATGCTCACCATCTTCCTCACTAGATGAAGAGGAGAATATAGTTAGAACATGTGGGAACACACTCATCCACGCACACACACGCCTGGCCTCAAAAGGATCAGCAGTATTCCAACATTACAGTGACAACTACAGAATGACCATGTGCAGTCTGATCCTCCTCAATACCTGTCACAACAGACAATTTTCCATTTGAGTTTTTCTACAATCCATTTAAATTAACAGGGATTGTCATAACTGGTACGCAAGTATGCATTCACCTTTAAAAGCTATATGTGCGGCAATAGATTGTTGCGACAGCGTGATCACGTACGTATTTTATGTGCATTTGTGCCGATATGACAAGAAATTATCATGCATTTTAACCTCAATTCCAATATTATGTATTAAGACATTCCCAAAATATGTGGCAAAAACCAAAGAAATTATATTTTGCTAATATTTTAGTTCTGCTAATTACAGAAATCAAAGAAAAAAAATACTGGAGTGGAAAACAGCTACAATGTTACATGCTCAAGAGGTTATGGGGGTTAGAGGAATGCTGGTCACAAACTACTTCCTTTCTGAACACATCTCATCACTGAGTGAAAAGATTTTATTCAATATGCTGCCTGATTCAGTTGTTCTGACTCACCAATGGAGATTCTCAGGATGAGCATGCGGCTGGCAGTAAACAAATCACTGAGCATCAATGAACAAATATGACTAAACTGTCTCTACTCTCCAACTTTATGGGAACCAATCAAACAGTATGACAGCAGAATGATAAACCACCAGCCAATTAAAAACTAGCCAAGTTATCATTGTCCCACTCACCTCTCTTAATTTAGCCAATACGATTGACTGGTTCAATGAATGAAATCCAATAAGTTCAATCTGATACGAGTTTCAAAGACATGAATAAACCATTTGAGAAAGACAGTTTATGCCCATCTTAAAAGAGACACTAAGGCTGTCACACATTTACTGGCTATACAATCCCAGTTAACGATCATATCTAATGAAAACACCTTGCCTTGTTTAACCTGATCAGCTTCACAGATGAACTGCAGCTTCAAAAGATTCATTAAATATAAATGTATAGCAGGAACAACAGAAATAACAATGGGGTAGCAGAGAAAGAGGAACTTAGGGACTGATCTGCCAAGTGCTTTTTACATGGAAAGAAAATCATGGAAAAAAATAACAAGGGCTGCATAAGGCCATATAACTGAGTGATCCGTCCACACAAACTCTGCTTCACAGACAACGCAACACAAAAGATTCTAATACTGGCACCTCATCATAACAATAGGGTTCAGTTCCTGCCACTTTAAAGGAAAAAAAACACCTTTACATATTTAAGCATATGCAGCTGTCCATTTCACTGTTTAAAAGTGGCCTTCAATAAAACCAGTCATCTTCTTTGAGGGAATGAAACCAAACCAGCAAATGGAGCACATATGAACTGGATTAACGACAATTGTAATATGGCAAAATAAGCCAATCCTTTCTTCCCAAAAAGAAAATAAATAAAATACATCATTTCAAAAGCACAAATGAGTTTTTAAATAGTAGTTTTGGTCTTATGTTCGAAGTTACAACAGAAAGTGCCTGGTTGTCATGATCTCTTTAATCCCACAGCATCACATTGTGTTCGCCCTCAATATTTAACACAACTGCTGCAAACAAACCTCGGTTAACTGTAGCCGTTTGCACTGTACAGATGATGAGTGAATCCTCCTCTCAGGCAGTGGGTGTTAAAATGTATGCAGGTCAAAAGGCACGCACATGCAGCATGGTGGGCTTTGACTGCTATAATACACTGGTGCACACAATACCTAGATCAAACAGCAACAATGTAACACTTCTCAGAGATGATGGCGTGGTAATAAGGTAGCCATGAAAGATTTTGTAGTTGTAACGCATCATTTAAAAAAAAATTTACCATAAAGCAAAAGAAAACACACTGTCATTAGGTTAACAAGCAACTCTGACTAAATAAATCTCAGCACAATGCAGAATGCGAACACTCTGGGCTTTTAAAACACACCCCCACCTTGAGCATGTGGAAGAGATGAGGTATGAACAATCGACCTGACAGCTCCTTGCGCTGCCAAGCAGGGGCGCAAATCAGACTAAATGGCTACATTACACAGCATTACACCTAATTATACCTGTGAAATTGCAACAGTATAGACATAACCAGACGAAAAGGGCATCTTTAAACCCAATGTGATTATTTAAAAACTTGTTACACTGTACAAAGCCATGACAAATGCAGTTTCTTCACTCATGTAAATAATGATATGCCATTATATCAAGGCCTAATGTTGCATAATCTGTTGGCATTAACATTCAGCAGGTTAAGCTGAAACAAATACCTGCTTATTGAACAACAACTTACTTAAACAAGCAAATAACTGCTAGATTATGAGCGATAAAGTGCATCTTAAAAACCCAAATAATTTCAGCAAGCCAGTTTTATCCTAATCAAAATTTATATAAGCTATGTGATTATTTATCACATAGTTATTAGTCACTGTTAATGAGCACCGAGGGACCAACACTGGACGCAGCCTGGCTGCAAGAATTCGCCGCAAATTTCATGTCATGCCTGCTTAGGACTTATGAGCTTAGGAAGTGTTATAAGAAAGTATAAATTCAGCACCACCCCCCTCAAAAAAAAACACCCTCTTCATCAAAGCAAGTTAGAGCCAGAGAAGGTGCTGACAGAAATTTAAGGCCATCCGAGTTAAAATGACGCTATGTTGCACGTCTGAAACAGCTATCTCCAGCATCAAAAGGACTCAACCCCGAGTCCTGGTGGACCACTTCCTGCTTCAGCACAGGGAAAGGCAGTCAAAGTAGGTTCAATAAGCATAATTATTTTAATCAAACACTTAAAATACCAAGGAGGACCCCTGCATTTCTGCCCCCTAGAACCAGTAACAAACCTGATTTCCTATATTGATCTAATGTAACTGAGAATAAGCCCTTAAGCAGCTCTACCTCCAAATGACATAAAAGGTGCTTTACTTACACTATGATTCTCCTGTTTAGGAACCAGTATTTCCGCCGATGCCGGTCATAGCCAATGGGCTCTTGTCGAATGTAAGGTCTGCTTTTTTGGCTCTCGGTCACAGAGTCCATGATGCCCGGCACCTTGTGGGCTACACAAATCTCGCACTGCCACTCATCCTCTGGCACCTCCTCCAGCGGCGGCTTCACACATTCTAGGTGGTAGACGGCAGAGCAGGTCTCGCAGCACAGCAGGTCACCCAGCTTGTGGCACACGCGACAGTGGTCGTCATACTGCACCACACCCTCAGACATCAGTTCCTCACGGGCGATGTTGGTGGTGAGAAACTGGTCCACCAGGAACTGGAGAACCTTGATCTTGCTTTCCAGAGGCCCAAACGGATAGTCCTCACCCTCCTGGAACGGCAGGACGTGGTGGTACTCGCCATCGCTTTCGCAGTAAGCACGCACCACCTCCGGCCAAGTCATGCCATCGATGAAGTACAGTGTGGAGTTGACGCTGTCCTTCAGGTCAGCTGGGCCGAAGGTGGTGTTAGAAGTGTCCTCCTCACGAAGGATGGCCTTCAAGAGGGAGATGTGTGTCTCTGCCAGCAGCGTACACTGCTCCTGGCAAGCCAGCGCGGCACAGAAGTCCTCAAAGCGGAAGGGCGATAGACGCAGCACGGTGCCAAAGTTGCGCAGCACCTCGTAGATGGCGGCCACATTGAGCAGCTGTTCACTGGGCACCATGAGGTCCTCAGAGCTTTTGGGAAGCTCCAGCGGAGGGATCTCCTTCTCCTCAAAAATTGGTGAACGTGGACGATGTACCCGTGTCCTCCGCCGGCCTGGGCACCGAGGAGGAGACAGAAGGACAATCATGGGGTAAGTAAGTACTCTGTTGTCTTATACAAAGTACACCAATTAAAGAAAGAGCAATTAAAAGAATATGCGCATATACATCACCATATGTGCGGAATAAGAGAAACACCACAATTTTACCTCTTTGGCCACATATGTTCTCCTCTCAAGTGGTTTTACACAAAATAAAACTTGTCTTTGTATTCTTATTGTGATCAGTCAAGAATTCCCTGCAAGTAAAATTGAACTATACTCTAATTACCACTTGACTGAGGTTTGAACTCCGTCCTTTATCTGATATGCCACCCAGCTGAAAGAGTTACATGTCAATCATTTAATTAACACATTCCTGTGACAGTCACTTTTGAACCTCAGTGAGACATTTTATTACCAAGGGAGAAAAAAATACCTGCACTGAGTAACTAAATCCCTGTCGGACAAAACAACAACAACATGAATGAGTGAACTGGGAAGAAATGGTGTAAGAGAAGGGTTTCAAACAGAAGAAAAGGTTTAATAGTTTCACATCAAAGAAAAAACTAGGAAAAGAACAAAATCATAAAAGCAACAGACATGAAAACACTAAAACTGAAACACAAATTCAACTGATTCATGCAGAATGCTTGAGATATATACAGTTTTGCACAACAATGCACAAGATATCCATTGGACTTTCATTGGTATAGTCTGCTTAATATGTAAATTAAATTTTACTTTAAAAATTGCATGGTACCCTAAAACTACCATCACGTACTGCCGACACTGCATTGCCATTTTCGCGGTGGGCAACCAGGGTTATCTAACGACATTAGAATTTTTCAGTGTTATCCTTCTTTAGCCTTTGACGAGGCAATGGAAATCTAATAGAAATGTTTACTCTTACTGAGGGCACAGAATTTAATTCTATCATCCCACAACATCAAGCCACCAAAAAGGCAAAAACTTGAAGAAAACTTAACAGCACAAGTTATGCAAGTCCATGTCTGAAAGAAGTCCATACTGACAAAGCTAAGGCTCACATTCACAACAGCAGTGCAATATATTTTTTCCACTGTGCCGTATAAAGAAAAAAAAAGCTGTCAAAAAAAACTACATACCACCTGGTTTAACAGTGAAGTGCTAAGAAGTGAAGGACTTTTCAAGAATGCTCCCATATCCACAGACATCTGAAAACTCCTGGGACAATCCCTTCCCTGTCTTACCATTGCATTCCCATAATGCCCTTGGCTGCAGCCCGAGGCCCAAACTCCGTTAACTGAAATAGTTGACATCTTCATTATTTTTTGTCCCCTACATCCCAGTTAATCTTCTACAAACAATGACTGTCACTGCTGCCAAGAAACCACAATGTTTAATTAAACAATCAAGTACTGCCACTATGGAGCCCCTCCGCTGCACAGGGCACAATCAGTTTATAAGCAGTATCAAACAACTGAGGGAAAGGGGAAAAAACAAAATCAGACAAACACTGACAGAAAACAAACAGAAAAAGCACAAATGTCAAACTCCAGCAATTTCACATTTCTGCATAACGTTTCTTTCGCCAGTAGGAAAGCACAACAGGACTGCAGTCTTCAACAAAAGCCACTAATTCTGCCTACTGTTCAAAATAGTCATAATTATACTTAATTGAGATGTTATAATTGGCTTAGCTGAATAAAAGGAACTCTCAATCCCCTTAAATGATGTACAAATATGAATCCATGCATGTGTAAACAGGTTTGTTCAAAAAATTCAAGTAGCTGTAACAAAATAATTACTTACAGAAAATAAACAGATAAATGGATGGTGGATATTTTACAACAGACAAACATACATACTACGCAGCCAAGGGTCACAAACCTTTTCAGATAATCCTTGAAATAGTTACAAAAACATATTTACACACAATTGGCAAACTTTTGCAAGGAGTTACTATTAACTTTCCCCAATTCACAGTAAGTTCAGTAGATCCCCATTACTGACAATATTGTCATTACAGCATCCCTAATTAACTGCAACAAATACAAAATTATTTTTAAATGATTATATGTCTGTCTGTTATGTAAAAGCTGTTCTGACTGTACATTTTTATGTAAAATACCACACAAGATTACGATGCACAGCTACCGGTCGATGTTCCTATTATTTACAAAAGAGAAAATTAAAAAATTCCAAATCCACGCATCAAGCGTATTTCTGTTTCTTAATCTCTACTGTCTTTTTAAAATTAATTTAGCTAAAAACGTAAATGCATCTTTATACCTACAGGTTGCTAATTTTAAATTAGGAAAAAAGCAGTAACATGATGCACATAATCTAATATCAAATGCAGACGCTGACCACGATTTTTCGACTTTTGCTTGGATTTGACCATTAAAATGACGGAATAAGCCAATCAGCATGGCGTACGTGCCACGCACAGTGCCCCCCTGGCCGATATTAAAGCACGGCTCGTTTCGTGGGGATCCTTTCGGCCTGTGACGTGGACTCTCGTCTGCAACAGGTGAAGCAGAAGCGCCTATTTTCAAAACAAAAGGACGCGTGGCCGTCCTGTCACTGGGAAGTAGCTAATCAAAGCTAATCAGCGCCGGATCTGCCACGGTACGCCAAAAGACACGAATTCTTAATAACAGTACGAGTTAAATCCTACATGTACAAGTCATAGACACCTGCAGTAGATTTTAGGATAATAGGAGGTGGCCACCTTTAATCTTCACTGCTGCGCTATCATCGCAAATACACCAACAGACACATTTGTGAACTACAGTCGCCACGCGTCATATCGCGCTCACACACTGACCTAAAAAATAAAAAAATATCCATAACACGGTCAACCAAGCTAAGACCTCCGTTCGTCAAGTTCAGGGAGGAAAAAAAGTTTCAGTCAGAAAAGTGCGCTCACTGAGCAACTATGTAGATTAAGAATGTATAAAATTCCGAAAATTCATTATCTTTTCATCAATATCCTGCACAGAAAAAAGTCACGTTTATTTTGAAAAAGCAAAAAAAAAAGCCGAGAGGGTTGTTAAAAGGCACCATAACACGAGAGATTATGAGTAACAGTGCGGCCGCCGTGGCACTCGAGTGAGCGCGACAGCGGGCACGGCGCGAGCTCAGTCCTACAACGGGCAACTGGATGCCGATAAGCAGAGGCCTGCTTTATGGGTGCATTCTCCATTTTGAACAATACAGCTGCCTGCACAATTCTCTGTTTACATCGTAAAAAATAATAAATCGCTTGGACAATATGCGATTAGATCATGCGCCATTGTCCCGCCCTCACCCCCCTTTCCAAGTTGCCCGGGTTAATTAAGCCCTCTATTTACCTGGAGTGCTGCCGTATGTACTATGGCTCCGAAAACTGCTCTCCGTACAGTAGCTGGCATCATCATCGTCGGGTATTTCCTCCAGGTAATCGGACTCATCTTCTAAGGCCTCTTCGTCTTCATCCGACAACGGATCATCACGGACAAACTCGTCTTCCTCCGATCGCAAACTCACGGCATCCTCGTCTTCATCGCTCTCATGGTCATCGTAAACCACCTTGTTACTCGTCCGTCTCCCTCTACCTCTGCTACCAATCCTGCCTCTTCCTCTACCTCCTGATGCCGTAGTTGATCCCATTTTTCTCCTGCCTCTAGATGAATGGTAATTTCCCCTCCTGGGAGTCAGAATTTCGACCTCTACTGCACCTCTCCCTCTTGCGCGTAGTCCTCGCCGGGGTCTCAAACCGCGGGCTAGCCCGGGAGAAGGCTCCTGCATCAGCGCCTGTTTGGGCGGCCTGCCTCTTCTCCCCCTCATTATATAGATACAAATGTATTATTTTCAATTTCAGTTTTCGCGCGGAATTCACCCACGAAAACCCGGGAAAACGGGCACCGCCTAAAAGCCGAAAGTCGGTAAATATATGAGAAGTAGTTCCACTCAGCCCCAGACTTAACAAGCGAGAGAAAGCTTAATGCGAACGGCCGGCGTCCCGCTCCGGGTCGCCTCTAGTCGCCATTTTTCTTCCTCTCTCTCCCTCTACTGAAAACAGACAGCAGGCCTTCTACGGCGATCACGTGACCGCCACTCTACAATGAAAGCTAAACGGCTTAGCATTTTCGCCGACGATATGCTCATGTTTGCATAGAAAAATTCATGTTTGCACGATCGCTTACTTGCGGCCACGCGTTGTTTCCAGTATGCTTGTGCAGAAGGACAGCGTTTCATTTTATTATGTCGGATATTTTAATTGCGAACGGAAACAACGCTGCTCGCTAGCACCATGCATTATGCAACTACGAGAAAGGGGCTTCTGTCTTGCTTAATGTTATGAAAACAAAACATGCACTAAAACCATGTCATTTATTTGGTCATCACACGTCAAAATTATATCCAATCAAATAAGAGATGTAGGAAAAAATTCCATGCGCATCTTTAACTCGGATCAATCAAGCCGTAATTTCGTAGAAAAAATACAATTAAAAATCATTCAAAGTTTCAATATAAAATATTACTACCTTTCAATGGTTACAACAGCCATTGCAATTTAAAAAACTACATCTTTAAGACAAACATTAAACATGTAAATGAGTTATGGTTGAGAACGAGTTCAAATAAATTAAGCCCTTGCGATTTACTTTTATAATTTATATGTGCAATAAAATAGTCTGACAGTATTTGCCTTCATGTGTGCACATAACTGTCATAGACAGCCAGTATTATAAATTGAATCTCTAATGGAATGAAATTAAAATGAAAAAAAAAAAACATCGTGATGGATGTAGGCCTCCTGAAGAGTGGACATCTTTCAGATTTGGGAATATTTACGCACCCCCTTTTCTGATAGTTTTGCTCCCAGCTCTCATGTACCTGCCACCTAATTTAGGTTCTTGTAGACAAAGTACTTGAGCTGTGTTTCCCCCGCATGCCGTCTGGCCTTCAGCCGCTTGGTATCTACCTGTCACTTCCAAACACTGCAATATTGCTGCGAGCTACAGGCAGTATTTCTGTTCTATCATAACCAGCAGCACAAAAGCAGCTTGCTGATTTGAATGTAACATATTAGTTCAGCTCCACCAATCACTGCAACTTTGAGCCTACAGTAAAAGAAATTAGGCTCTCGTAAATAAATTAATAATAATAAAAAAAAATTTAACAATGAAAATGAACAATTCCAGGTATATCCTTGCATACACTACAAAACTTAATACTTACCTGTACATCTTTCACACGGTTTTCTAAATGAGGGTCGTGGGAAATCTGGAGTCTATCAGAGATGTACAATATAAATGAAATGTCTACCTCAAAGGTACAACAAATTTAACCGTTTCTATTTTTTTTAGCTTTCAAATTTTAGGTTACGGTCAACTGCTCTACTCCACCAACAGTGCATAAATGGTTTCCTGCTGTTCATCCAACAACACATACTCCATTGCAACTTATCACTCTTAAGATATAAAGGCTTCTACAATAATTTTGTTCTTTCCATAATTTTTAAATATAAAAATTAAATTAAATATTGTCTTAAGAAAATCAAGTCTTAAGTGCAAAAGAACTATCATAAACGTAACATAAAGCTGAAATAGAGATTTTAATTACTTTTTGGTTGTGATATTCAAAGCATATACATGCGTTGTGAAGCAAATGACAATTTCGCATCCATTTCGCGGCTCAAGTTTGTGGCTCATCAATATTTCACCTTACTTTTATTTGCACTGAAAACTTACAAAACATGAAACGAAATTTTTTAAATCACGCTAAATAGCTTTTCTTTTCTAAGCGTGTGAGAAAAGAATAATGTGTATATGTGGAAGCTTCAGATCAGTCCATCAGATTCTAAGAAATGCACTTTCTTATAATTTGTATTATATTATATTTAACATCAGATAAATCGATGTGTATTTTTCACTCCACACGCTTAATTTTTTGAAGCACATTATTCTTTATTTCACAAGGAAAAATAGGAAGACTTATGTTTGTGTTGTAGTCGTGGCCGAGTGGTTAAGGCGATGGACTAGAAATCCATTGGGGTCTCCCCGCGCAGGTTCGAATCCTGCCGACTACGATGCAGGATGGATTTTTTGAAAGTAGTGGACATATCGCAGATGAAGACATCCGAATTAATAACCATATCAGTAGAAACCAGGAAACAGAGATTTCATAACTACGTATAATTCACAGCCTTTTATTAGTTCCCCGTTGTACTACGTAGACCGTACTTAAATAGAGGTTGCACAGCACGTGACTCGTTACGGCGTGGTTTGTGAGAAAAGAGCACCTCCACGTGGTATGAAAAAAGCTGGTCAGATCGATTGCTGAAACCCTAATGTACTGCGTCAGTTTCCGAATCACCTGTACAATATTATGTCCTCTTGGACCACGGTTATAAATAACTGAATATAATTTGGCAACAGATGTTGCATGTAGCTGACGTTTAACTTAAAGAAATATTTAATCAGCCATTCACAAATCTCGTCCGTGCACTGCCGCCGGAAATGTTTAATCAGGGAATTTTAAATAAAAATGACAATGGGAATCAGTCACACTTTGCAGAAAATGTGTTAGAGAGCTCCACTCTTCCTTTGATATAAAGCAGGATTTTCATCCCTGTATAATGATTATACACATACATAGAGTTAAATGACAATTTGGTCAGTAAATCATATTTAAGAAAACCAGTATCATTCATTTGGTAGTAGGAATTAATAATTAAACTTTATGGATAAGTGAACCATAACCTACACAGACGTTAAAAATTTGAGGTAAATTTTTAAATTATTTTAATATAATTTAAATACACCTACTGCTGTTTCAATATAACAGAAACAGCACCACCTTAGTCTGGTGAGAGTGTTTGTGACATATACAAATAAACAAAACACAAAATATATGACATACCTACTCTGAAATCATGATAGACAGTCATGTGGTGCACAAATGCTTTTAATAAAATATTGTCAACTACTTAGAGACCATTTTCATTTGTAATACAACAAACTGGAACAGCTGTCCCACACTTGGGAACATAAGATTAGCAAACTTATGATTCTCCTTTACGTTGCCCTGCACTCGTTCATTATGTTGACTTTCTATAGAAACAAAGATAAACAAACCCTTTGTTACTCCACACACTGCACTTTTTAAAACTGAAGCGCTCCAAAACTAATTCATAAATGTCACACTTTTGTATGTACAGATACAAAGGATAAAAGAAAGGGCTTGGAAAAATAAAGCTGAATAAAATGGCTTAAAAAAAAAAAAGTTAAAAGCGTAAGTGTATGGAGCATCCAAGGCTGAGGGAAGATGACCTTATATAGCAATAAAGAGAATGTTCGTTTATGCACAATTTCAGCATTGTACATACTTTACAATAAGTTCTGCAGGAAACAATTTGCTTATATAAATCCACACTAAAACATGGGCAAACTCCTGGACAGTTTCGTAGAAGATGCAACAGAATTCTAAAACGCAGTTTTTTGTGTGTGTTTACAGTGAGGAACAACAGCAAGAGTTAATAAAAATGAATTTGTTCTCTAAAACAGCTCAATGATCTCAATTGAATACAGGCCAACGTCCTCAGGCTGCTTCAGTTTGTGAAGGTCTTGAAGGCTTCCCTGGATCTTCCCAAGTTCAGAGATTAATCTCACCTAAAACGGAAAACAACTTACCACAAATGGAATTTTAAGCATGACAGGTTTCAGTGCCGAGGACAGTTCTTCCAATAGACAGTTTTACCTGGGATCTGACAAACTTGTTGAGATGTGAAAGTACGTCTTTGGCTTCAGGAACCATCAACAAAACAGTGAAATGGGCATCAAGCACCAAGCAAACCCAGTCTATGATCTACAAGAAGAAATGAGGGGCAAGAAATTAAAATTTAAATTCATCTGAGAATTTAATCATTTTCACACAGTAGAGTAATAATTATTAATATCATAACTTAAGACCAAAACATTCAAATTCTTCAGATGAGTAAAGAGAATTTAGAAGAGTTTAAATGCAAAACTGAACATACAGGTCATGTAGGTATATTATCCATTTCATCTTAGCTCATTTTAACCCACTGAGTAAAGGGATTGCATCACTTGTGCTACACAAGACATTGACAACAACTATAAATACTGCAAACAGAAAATCACTCCCTAATGGAGTAGGGGATGGCAAATTGCAAACCTGCACTGTAGTTGGTGATCTCAAACCAGACTTGCGTACGTTGACATCTTGGGAAAGCGTCAAATACAGGAACCAGAGATACCGAAGAAACAGCTGCAGATTGAGAAGAGAGCAGAGAGGAACGTTAGCATGTGAGGCACACAGAGCTGGACATCGGGTGGCAGTGAAGATGCAGGCACTCACCAAGACCTGCTGGGCCGAGAGGTCCTTCAGATGCGGGAGCAGAAAGCTCTCCGTGTGGGCCGTCTGTAGGATTTCATTACTGCAGGTCCAGTTAAGGAGGAGATCTCAGCCAGAACATGGAGCTCGTCCTCCTTGTTACAGACTTCATGCAACATATCTTTACGGATCTAGATGGAAAGCTGAAATATCTGCTACGTCAGTAAAGGATACAGTAATACAGCCTTTTTAAACCCAACTGGGCAAGAAACGTCCAGGTTAAGCAATCCTGCTCCGCCTCCCGACTTGGATGGAGGGATCCGAGCCTCATGGCCGTCATCCTCCAGCAGCACGGGACTGAAGCCATTCTCCAGGGTGCCGTCCTTCCTCCACCCGGCGCCAATATCCTCCATGAAGGAAATGCTGTCTGCTTCCATGTCCACTGCCTCCAGGTCGCCGTCGGAGACGCTGTGAGCCAGGGGGGGGAGGGGGGGGGGCGCGAAAGGTTCAAAGACGCCTCAAAATTCAGCCAAAGCTGGTGAATAGGAAGCTCCACCGAAAACCCAATTAGAGGAAATAAATGATAACTCTAGGCAGGCCTGGGAGAAGCAAATATGGAGGCGAAGGCATAGCCACCAGTCAAGGCAGAAGCTCTAGTCCATGTGCATTAAGGACCAGTGACATTAAGCGGGAACAAAAGCCACCAAACCTGCTGACATGTGAAGACCAATCAGAAGGTACCGTGCATGCAGTTTCCTTCCTTCTTACGCTGCATGGGTGTAAGATACCTCCAAAGCAACGTTCCCCATCACAGCAGACACCTGCTGCCAACAGGGAGCACCGCTTTCTGAACTAATCAACTGACTCTCATCCTGTTTCCTCATATTTCGCAGCATTCTGTCAGCTCTTCATCCTTTCCAATTCCCCCTTCTTAAATTCAATGCGGGAGGCCTGTTCTGGATTATTACTCTTCGGCTGGCTTTCTCTCTACAAAGGTCAGCGTATGACGTGTTAGCACAAAATCAAAATATTTTAACAGGAGACGTTCCTTACATCTCATCTATAAAAAGATACAGATCCAAAACAGCAGTTAGGGGTGACTCAAGATCAGTACATATGGATTCTGACATCCGTTAGACATGCAGACTGGAAGCAACTTCATAACAAAGCCTTGTCATTGCAGTTTTTGATCAAGTGTTTTAAAGGCTAGAGTTAGAGTGGCCATATGAAAATCAGTCAAAATATCACAACGACCATTTCTAATGTGTCACATGTTGCAAGGACATACGCAAAATGGAATTTCTGTGAGAATAACGACAGAAGTGCCTTCAACACCATCTAGTCTCTCTGATTGGGGAAGAAGTTCAGGACTATGCAGCTTGATGCTTCAAACCTCCAAGATTAAGCAATACCTGACAAACTTATAGTTTGTGAGGCTCCAGGATTGTGTGATGGAGCTGGTAGTGAGCAACACTGGGGCACCTTACAGAACAGTCTCCTTTCAATTCTCCACAACTGTGGTCCAGTACCAGATCATGCCATTTGTAGAAGTTCTCAGATGACTCAACAGACTATAAAAGGCGAGTGGAGATCTTTTTCTAGAGGTGCATGGAAAGCCATCTTTAGATCAACTTCAACAAGACAAAGGAGTTGGCAGTGGACATCTGGCTTGCCAAGGAGCCCCTGAGAAGGGTCACCATCCAGTAGGAGGTAACGGGGGAAGGAGCAGTCCAAGCAACACCTAGACGTGCACTTGAGCAGCACCCTTGACTACATAGTCAACTTGTGCTGTACAAGATTGAGGTGTCTATACTGTAGAATTTCCCCTGGGGTTCAATAAAGGCAAGCAGGCAGGCATCCATTCATCCATCCATCCATCCAT
>JABFEB020000092.1:10005136-10016963 GCA_019775895.2 Stomatorhinus ivindoensis | reverse complement strand
TCACTGCAGCAAAAGCAACAAACGACAGTAGCCATCCTGCCAAGAGTAATGCTCTCATGCCAGATACAATTACTTAAAAATCCGTGCTGTAGCGGGTAAATCACTTTGAACCGCATACTCAAATTTATGCTCTTGGCGTGGTCAGTAAAAACAACAGTGGATAAACCATAAATCAGACAACACCAGTCTATATCAGGATCATCAATACTGTCATGAATATGATTGATTAAGCATGACCCTGTGATCGTACGTTAATAATTCATTCAACAGAAATGATTATTTTAGATTCAGTTCTTGGGTTATACTGTTAATAAAGAAAGTTTCAGAAGATACACCCAGTTCTCCCTCAATGGTGGTAGGTAATATACCCTTACTCTGCACACGCAAATCTACACCCTTGTTTTCAAACCAAAGACTTGGAAACAGGATATGGGCTGAAGCTGCTGCGGATTCTGATGCTCAGTGCCTCGGTCAGGATGCAGAAACACGAGGGGCACGGTCACGTGACCAAGTGTGGCGCAGCCCCCCTGGCTGAGCAGGCCGAAGCTGGGCTCAGCACATCTCCCATCACGGCGGCAGAGCAGACGCCCCGGCTCCAGCCGATCGGCCGCTCCCACCACGTCTCCTCACATTCCGTCTCCCGGCTAAATATGGAAAATCCGGGGAATCTGGGTAAGAGGCGGCGGGCGGACGGCGGAGTTTTACCGAGTTTTAGCGAAAAGCCCCACAGCTCTGCCTCCTGTACTGCTTTGAGCCTAAATGGGAGGCGGACCCCTCCGGCGAAGCCTCTTTGTGCTGCTGTGATAAGAGGAACGACTCATGCGGTAATTAAAACGGTGGCAATGAAAATGCCAACAACAATAACATGGCAGTAATTTAATATTTAATTAGTGCAATGATGGATAAATCTGCTCAGGCTCCTGGTTTGAATGTGAAACGACGGACCAGCGATGCTGATCACAGAGCTGCTGATGGACCCGCGTCCTCCATCCCTATGCTATCTCTCTTCCAGAGTGGGAATGGCCACCACACCTCACTCCCTAGCCTCCGGGGGAGGGGGGCACTTCCAGGCAGGTGATCATTGCTGACTCTGCCGGATATTCAATTTCAGCCTCAAAATTTTAGCCGCGCTCCTCGAGGTGTGATTCGGGCACCATTCATTTCCCCAGTCCCGCTGGCAGAATTGCGCTGGCTGAATCTGCACCGCATAAAGCCATAAGTAATGCAGCCACATAACAGCTAAAATGACCTGGCTAGAAAAAAAGCTCGTTTCCAGAGTATAAAAGACCATCATACCTCCCAATCATTTTAGGAGAAAGGAAGCAAATAACTGCAAGGTCCAGGACAGAAGAGAAGCCATCAAGGCTCGAGATGAAGTGACAAGAGGCACGGCGCTTCTGAATGTGATATTCTGACATGAGTCCATCCATCTGCTGCCGGATCCCCAGCAGAAGGCTGTGTCGGAGAGGACGGCACTCACTTATCCCTTTATATCCACCCCTGCTGGAAATAATCGCATGGGGTGCGTAGGCAGGCATTGCATGCAGGATTTAAGGCAGAAGCAAGCTGATTGACAGCTTGGTGCCGGTCGGTTGCAAGGTCCTGACCCTCCGCAGCTTGATGGAATGAGGAGAGGACAGGTTATGTTCGGGGTACGGCCTGTATTCAGGATGGTGCACCTTGGAGGGAGCTGGACACTGGAAGCTGAAGGGCATTGATCCCAACTTTGCAGCTCCATCACAGATATAAGGACACTGAGACACACACACAGGTCTGAGTGACTAATAGCAAACCAGCACAACTCTGGCCATATCCGCTGTTCTGCCGTTTCCTGTGAATTTGCCCTGAGCTTGTTTCATTTGTTACGGCCGTTATCGCTGCACCTAATGCCTCCCAAACGTCAGCTGTCAAGCCCGACCTGTGAATGTAACCGCTAAGCACAGCCGTACAAAAGAAGCAGAGCAGCTCTGTGCTGAACCTGCAGGAATCTACAGGAAGCTACAGGAAGTATACAGGAAATGTGGAAGAAGTGTGCAGGAAACGTGGAGGAAGTGTGTGGGAAACGTGGAGGAAGTGTACAGGATATGTGGAAGAAGTGTGCGGGAAACGTGGAAGAAGTGTGCAGGAAACGTGGAAGAAGTGTGCAGGAAATGTGGAGGAAGTGTACAGGAAATAAGGAAGAAGTGTGCAAGAAATGTGGAAGAAGTGTGCGGGAAACGTGGAAGTGTACAGGAAATGTGGAAGAAGTGTATAGGAAATGTGGAAGAAGTGTACAGGAAATGTGGAAGAAGTGTGCGGGAAACATGGAGGAAATATGCTGGATGTGTGCAGGTAGTGTGCAGGTAGTGTATTCTATTTGACTGATTATTTAGAGCTGACACCTGACTGTGAAATACTAGGAGACTTGGAGCTGCGTGTTGGTTTTTACACATACCTGTACCAGCTTTACACTCATTTCAGAAATTTCTGACCCATTGAAATGTGACCTTTAGAGTTATTTCAGGGAGAATACAACATTATAGGTGATTATTACTACAAAGGGTTCGGTGACTTGATATGTTGAAGGCAGGCCTGCCTCTCTCTGTCTTCTCTCTCTGTCCTTCTACCTCTCATATGCTCACTGCAGGCCTGATAAGGACAAATGCTACATTATTTTTGCTGAGTCACCAACAATCTTAGCTCCTGCCTGCCCGGTATGCTGACAGTGCTTAGAATTAACGACCCACCGTGGACCTCCCACTTCCCCCACCCCCCACTCCCCGAGCTCCCGTCCGTCAGGTGCTCACCGGTGCACAAACGCAGTGGCTGCAGGATCCTGAATCCTGGACTCTGAATCTGATAGGAGCAGAGACTCTGGGCTAAGCTTGTTATGAGTTAAGCCGGTGTTCATCCATGTATCAGTCTGACTGCATACACCTCGTTCCGCGTTAATAGCAAACATCTGACGTGCACTTGCCCTCAGTATCCTGACTGCTACTTGAATTAATTAAGAATCTGATAATTAGGGCGTTCTCCTGAGAGGGAATCTGAGATATGCCATATGCCTACGGATAGATTTTCCTTGCCCAACCACGCATGCTCATTGAAATACTCAGCACATCAGAGCCACTCAAACACCATGACTCTCTGATTGGAGTGCTGGGAAATGAACTAATGTTAATTTCACAGCTTAATTTTCTTCTGAGACATTTTTAATGTGCTTTTAACTTGCGTGAACTCGTGTTGACGGAGGCACGAGCATGTTTGTAGTGGGGGGGGGCGAGGGAAGGGCTCACCGGCACTCACCTGTTCAGGTAAACCCGCTTCTCAGTGAACTGACCACACCCATGGACGGGGTCGTCGTAGGGCTCGTTCTGCACGACCTCTACGCCCTCCCCGCGGTCACTCTGCTCGTGACTGTGCTTGCTGATCATGTACAGCTGTCCGATCCTGTACTGGGGGAGGCAGAAGGAGGGAGGGCAGGACTCAGACGCAGCTAATTGACAGCCACTTGCAGGACATGCAGATAGGTGCTGGTGTTCACTTCGACAACATTACTTATACTGAACTTTCATTTGCCTCTTATTAAATCCATTTTCGAGAAATAACTAAGAAAAAATAGGGTTAGGGTAATACCTCTTGGGAATTACAAAGTCCATATTTAAGAAATAATCAAGAATAAATAGAATCAGGGTTAGGATTATACCTTCTGGAAGTTATCAAATACATATTTCAGGAAAAAAATGTCAATAAACAGTCTGCGCATGGCTTGATTGCCCTTGACAGGGACACAATAGCTAACATCTGTCATAGGGCTAAAAATAAACACCAGAAAAACAGTTACGGTGTCGGCAAGGTTAAACCTGCAGAGGATCTATAGAGAATCAACAGCACGATCCAATTAATCACTATAAATGCAACAGGCCACCCCTGACTACATTAATCCAGTCCAGAATCTAATCCAGCAATTACTGTCCGATTATCTCGGTACTGTACTTCCTAACGGTGATAGACCAGGCCTTCTAATGGCTGCTCTGTTCAAACGGGCCCTGCCTGAATGCGGTAATAGAATTGACTTGAATTGTTAAAAAAACAGACACTTGAGCACTGAAGCAAATAGTAACCTATTATGTAGCACATAATGATTTTAATTTAAACTTAAAAAGTCACATAAGACTGGTAAGTATGAGAGAGCAGCGGGTGCTGGGCCCGTCCTCTCACGTGGCATTAGCTGCACCGCGAAGCCCGGCCCGTGTGCCAAGAGACGGCTGGTGCCGCAAGGGGCAACCTTGAAAACGTCCGTCTCAGCAGGACCCGCAGACTTCCCCTCTCAGCGCAGACCCCAGCTGCAGGAGATCAATGCAGCGCGGTGCTTAGCAACACACGACAGGCTCCGGCCACGAGCTGCAGCTCTGCGGAGCGCCGACGTTTCGTGCGGCTTCTCCGAAGATCTCAATGCGCAGAAACAGCACATGGGCGATCGGCATCATTCCTGCAATCTGCATGGGTGGGGAGAGAGTTTTCCTCTCATTCTTATCTGAAATAGCTTAACAGGATTTACACGAAAGGTACAGGTGTGTCACATACAAGCATATATAGCGCATGTGACTATACAGACATAGGTTACAGATATGTGCCCATGTCCAGAAGGTGGTGGGTTCAAATCCCACGGCTGGCAGAGTAGGCATATCGCTAGTGTTGGAACTGAGAGGGATCTTGGGGGTCCTTAGACCCCGCATAAAAGAGAAAATATGAATCTGCTCTGGTTGGAAACTTATACTGCATATCACTGTTTGTTTTCTAGTGCTGATGATTCCCAGACACATCTAGCCAACATATCATAGCCAATGCAGTCGCTGGTTCATATACCATTTTTATTAGAATCCTCATATCTCTGTTGGGCTCTTGAGCAAGACTCTTAACCCAAACCACTGTAAAGGTGCCAGATAAATTAATAACCCTGCCTCCGGACCCCAAACTTTGCTCTTTCCATGTGTTTGAATGCCGCAGTTGAGTTAGATGGGATAAGCTACGACTGAAATTTCACTGTTCCTGCTCCCAGAACAATGACAATAAAGGCATTCTGTCTAGCGACTGCTCTGGGTGCACTGGCTGACCCTCCTCTCTGACCCCAAGCTTGCTTCTCGTCTTAAAAGCGACTAAATAGATAAATGTAAAGTCACAAGGCCTACAGCTCTGAAGCACTTCCCATAATGCCTGGAAGTCTGTGTCTGGGGGGGTGGGGGGTGGGTCATGCGGCTGCAGTTCCTTCTAATCCAGTGTTTCTCAAAAAATGTGTACTGTCTGGCAGGGAGCTAAAACATGGACCATCTGGGGGTCCCCGAGGGCCGGATTGGACACACTGCTCTAGATATTTAAAAGAGGGGCAAAAAAAGAATTACTATTTGAGTGTCACCGGATCAGGTGCCCGGGCTGTAGATCTTGGCTGGTTATGCGGGGAGCAAAACTGGAAGGCAGGTTCAGAATTTACTGTCTATTAACACTGGGGAGCGACTGGCTACGCTGTGAATGAAGACTCAAGTAGGAATGCCTCTGCCTTGCAGCTGGTCTTCCTCAGCATAATCTCAAGGAGGTTCTGGAAAAATCAGATACTGTGCCAGATACTTCGGGAAAAGCTCTTAAACAGAGCAGCAATATTTTCCCAGAGAAATAATGAGTTTTCAGACACTCCCAGTGCTGCTAAAATTCTGGGTCCAAGTTCAGGAAGGCAAGCTTGGTTCTGCAATTCCGCTTGTGACTAATTCTGACCCACTTAGCCTCAAGCTAAAAAAACTGCAGGGGGATCGACAAACGAAAGCGAGAGATAGAAGTGCAGCACGGGCAAATCATCAGTGGCTTCCAGGTATTCCATCCATCCATCCCTCAAAATGTATTCAGTGCGGGGTGGGGAGGGGGGCTTGAAGTTTATCCACAGCAGTTGAGTGCATCACTGGGCATGCACAAGCACACACGCACACTCAGTCACATCCTGCAACCAATCCAGGGATGCCAACATTGCGTGCCAAGGTGCATTCCTTTGGACCGTGGAGGAAACCAAAGTAGGCAACACAAGGACAACATGTAAACTACACACACACCCTTTTATTGGATAAATAAGCCACACCCATCTTTTTGTCCTGCAGTGGATTTCCCCGCAGGTAAATGACAATTTTGGGGTGTGACACGAAAAAGTGCCAAGCCTCGCTCCATTGCACCCTGCTGCCGCTGGTCTTGTCACACCTTCGTCCTTTGGGTTTGTCCCTGGCTACTGCCGGCGCGTAGAAATGGGAAGATGGAAGCAGGCGGGCCTGTGTGGTAAGCTGCCTCCTCAGCATTTTTAAACACACGGGCAGGATTCTGGGAGAATTACAGCCAGGTAATTATACGGCTTTATTCCATGTTCTACACTTTCCTCTACCGATCAGGCCAAGAGATATTTCTCATTCCTGAATGATGGATGCTGATTGGCTCATCTTTTGTGCGTAAAATAAATTCTATAAACTATTCATTCTTGTCCATTTCTGTGGCAAATTCATCTGCACTAGTCCCTGTAAAAAAAACCCTGCTTTAATGTCTAAAAAAAAGTAGCCATTTCCCTGTCCTTTGAACCTTTGTTTTCATGTCGATACACAGGCTGGCTGAACTAATTAAATTCAGCCTCCGCTGAAATCCCCTGGACAGCCAAAAGGAGCCCCGGAAAATGGTGTTCGTTAAGGCTCACAGGTTAAAGTTCTGGCAAATAATTAATCGCGTTCTTTCCCTTTTTTCTCATGCCGTCAATAGATGTAGAGAAAGAGGAAAGAGGGAGGGTGAGAGGGGAGCTGTGAAAGGAGTGAATAAGGTGGGTGCGAGAGGTTTCACAATGAAATGACAAGACATCTATTCAGCAAAGTAGCCGGTTCACAGTCCCTTGTGTCTGTTTTCTTGGTAATTCTCGACGTGAAAGACAATCAAATAAACTGGATGTTGCATTATATTACTCTGCCCCCAAATTTAAATGAAAGACAATAGCTGGAGAGATCAAACTGCTCTTGCCTTCATTTTAAAGGCAGACTAATGCTTTTCTGTGGCACTCTCTCCAAAGGGTGGCCGATAACTGCCATCAAAGCACAGAACAAAGAAGAAGAATCAAGAAAGTAGTGGGAAAGCCACATAAAGTATAATCCCAATTAAGCGAAGGGAGACAAAGGCAATCGGCTGACTTTAAAGCAGACCTGACTTTGTCCAGCCCAGTGCTCGTTACTGAATCGCCAAGAATGTTTACAGCAAAGGAAAAAAAGTAAAATGAGTCATTTTCGATTGATAAATCAAAGCTGCAGACATGTCCTTGATGGTAAATATCCGCAGCTATATCAAACCCGGAGCCGATAAAACTTTACAAACGGCAGTTTTACGGCTGCATAAAATTATTTTGATCGTTGGTATTTGTGGGGCGTCTCATGTTTCTTCCTGGCTTTGAAGCGCAACATTTGTTCATGCAGATTAAGTCCACAAGTACGCGTCGGCCCATCGACGGAAGATGAAGGCGTGCTTCGCTCCGGGGGGGGGGGTGCCGTGAAGCTCACGGGGCCAGACGCCATTGGCTAGTTATACGAAGCCGTCTCGATAACGATGCTGAGACGTCAGACTGCGTGCGGCTCGTTGCGACTAAAAGGCAAAAGTGTTAATGACCTATAAATTTAATTAGCAGGACTTGCATAAATGCAGTTTTTCAGTGATCACAGAAACTTGTAAAGTAGTTCATCCTTGGCATAAGAAGTGATCTCACTCATTGTATTGTATGTGATGTATGGCTCTAAGACCCTAATCAGGAAGTTGTTGGTTCAAATCCCATGGCTGACAGCATGATGTCACCACTGGGCCACTGAGTAAGGCCCCTAACCCCAATTCTTGCAGGGACACTCAGATCCTCGCTTGCATGTTCGTTTAGACTAAATACTCAGTGAATATAACTGCAGCAACAGCCAATTCAATGCCATACTAAACTAATTTTGCAGTAATTATAATCTGCTACTCAGCAGTGTGAAAGCATGTGATTTAAAAAATGGCACCAATATGTCACTCTGCAGATCACGTAATATCGAGCACTCAGAAAGTCTGTGGGACGATCTCACCCACTCTCCCTCGCAGTCATCGCTGCCTCAGCACCACCTAGCTGCCCGCCCCAGCTCCCTGCGGCTTCACACATGCCGCTCCAGATACCCGTCCTTCTACTCTTCTCCTCACATTCTTTTCAAAAAAAGTACGAGTTTTTTCAATTTAATATTTTTAGGTTTTTTTTTTTCAAAATCCTTTTCTGCAAGCCAATTAAGCTCACGTAGAGCGTGTTTTATGAGTGCGGCGAGCACAGTCAGACTGCGCAGGTGAATTATACCTAAAATGTCCTTACACGTGTGTGCTGGTTAGAATCTCATTCTTCATGTGCGAGCATGATAGAGAGTGGGATTTGTGGAAAGGCTCTGAGATGTTATAAATACAGCTCTAATCCACCACCAGATCAGCCAAACCTGGCTTACTCCTCATTCTTCTCGGAGGAAAACTTAGTTTGGAAAGAACTGTGTGCTGAGAATAGCAGATGGACTCAACCGATGTCTGGGATACAGGTCCCTTATGCCAGTTGTGTTTAGTCAACAATAAATATAAATCTTTTAGTTCGTTGAATAGGCAACCCTGTGACATAATTGATCGAATCCTTTATTTTGCTATCAGACTCCCCCACCAATGTGGTTCACCAAGAAGAACATCTCATTCCAGGAGCTGTATTGACGCATCAATCTGCCAACAAAGTGTATCGATTCACTTGCTGTGCGAGAGGCTTGGTAAGACACATTGTTATGTTTCAGCAGGACCTGTAATACAATGGAGCATAAAACACATAATCACTCCCCATCTCTAGCTGCGAGAACTTCTCAACACATCAGCTGCCCTGTGAGGTTCTGCGAGCCGCTTACAGAAGTTCTAAGACACGTACAGGTGTCATTTCATGGCGGACTGGCATGGCACGTCCACAAAGACTCACAGTTCATTAAAACTCCTCTGTGTGCTTAGATGTTCTATAGAAGCATCTGCCGCTGGAAGAAAATTTCTGGTGCCTTCCGTATTGCAGACACACTTTGGTGCAGCAAGGAAGGTGGAATAAAAGTTGTGTTATGAGACAGTTGAGCAGACAGTAGGTTTCCTGCCACCGGGTAACAGAATTCAAACACATAATAGGACAACGGGTGATAAAGCAGTTAGAGAGGCACCAGCTGGGGTTAGAGGGAGAGCTGGGGTCTGCTGGATCACACAGACCCTTACAGTGTCCCCAAGTTTGGTCAACTGGCGGGAGTGAGATTTTCAATCCAAGACAAGACCACACACATGCACGCGCATTTACATGTATGTAAGAGTTTTATTACCATGGAAATAGTGGGCAGGGTTTGCAAGCCACCACAACGCTTCTGACGTAGCTAATTTTAGGTTTATAATAGAATATTAGAGATTTGCTGTAAAATTTCCTACGTTAGCATGAGAGTCTGAAAGTGCGAGGGTTACGCCACATGTGCGGTTGCTTTCAGCCTTGTTATAAGATCCAAGCCACGCAGAACAGGCCTTCATCTCCCTTTGGGGGGGCTGGATGAATCTTGTGTACCTCACTTTCTCCCCGGGCGTTGAGAGCCTCGGGGCACCAGGAAGTGCCTGCATGCGCTGAGCGTGCATACGGCCCACTTGGCAGGTGGATGTCGCCTAGGGAGTGCTGCTCTTCCCTTACAAACAGCTACAGATGGCCTGTTAGCTCTTAGCAGGTCGACCCCAGGTTCCCTGTGGCGCCGGGCCGTGTGGATTACGGCGGACGCTCACGTTCCATCCAGTCACACGGCCATCGCGGCCGTAACTGCCTCCCACAAGCCTGCAGAGCTGCCATCATGCTGCGTCATACCCTGGGCTCATTCTTTATGAAGACATCTGCGAGCACATTTGCATACAGGCGTTAATGCTGCACTGTACAGTACGAGTGTGTATTTAGTAAGTCCCTGGATGTATGAGTCCTACTGAGGCCTTGTAATTATATCCATGTGGCGACTCTCCATTCATTTCTATGGGCATAACCCTAATCCCAACAATGACAGCCTTAACCCCAACCCAGCCCTAACCTTCACCATAAGTAACCAGACTAAATATTTGTTATTCTTACTTTTTTGATTACATTCACAGATCTTTGTGGGGACCTGAAAAAAAGGCCCCACGACATCAAAAATAACAGGTTTTTATTACACACACACACACACACACACACACACACACACACTTTTATACGTACAGTACTGTGCAAAACTATTAGGCAGTCAAAGAAAGTTCTGTTTAGTTGATCATCATGTTGGTGTAGAACTGGTGGTGGTGGTGTCAGCACCCCCCTGTGATTCCCTTACATGCCCCCCCCCCCGCCTGTGCTGTTAGACCGGGGCCCAAGCAGGCATTCTGGTTACACTAAACCAGGGGGGGGGGAACCTGATCCATGGAGAGCCGGTGCGGGTTTTTGGCACAATCTCCCAATCAGCCAATAATAAAACAGTGATTCTCTACCCCAGTTCTGGGGACCCACTGTCATTGGCTGATTGATCATTGATCACATGATGATCATTTAAACAGAACTTTCTTTGACTGCCTAAGAGTTTCGCACAGTACTGTACGTATAAAAGTGTGTGTGTGTGTGGATTAGGTTTATATTACATTGTGGGGACCACAGAACAGGTTCCCTACCCCTGCACTAAACACTATCGATTAAACGGCTGTGTCGCATGCATTACATCCCATAGCTGCATACAAATGAGGGAGAAAAATGCGTCGTACAGTGCAGGTCTTGTCTTGGTTTCCGCTGAAAGACACGGCAACCGGTCTTAGTGAACGCTGAGTGATGTCAAAGGAAAAAACACGAGCGAACGCATTTCCAGCCGCATCAAACGAGCGTGCAGAGAAAGGCACCTGAGGGTGCGTGTTCCGGCCAGGCTTCCTGCGCGCATTAAATGGCGCATGGCCTTGCCTGAGCCAGCTGAAAGCTCGTCTGAGAATTAACAGCCAGCGGCGTAGCAGAGGCCTGGGCGGTCGGTGGTGCCTTGCCGCAGGGGCCAAACACACCATGCGCAAGCAGCGCAGAGGTGTGTCGCAGACACATTTGAAGCGTGAAATTAAACGACGCCACGACACTACTTCTATTTCTTTTAGCAGATTAGCTATGCACTTTCAGCTTATAAGCATCCGTTAGCTTTTAGCGTACCCGCTAGCGATATTAGCCGTGCAGGCGGCGAGAGAATACGTTTGTGGCGTCGCCGGCTGCCGGCAAAAAACCGGCCACGGTAAGCTGCTGCCGGCAATGATCAGCTGAAACGCAGCGCGCATAAATGTCGCGCTACGAGAGCTTGATTAATGCCCGACGGGAAAACTAAACGCAGACGAACAGAAGCAGTAATGTGCCCGGAGAGCTATAGCATAGCCTCCATATTGGTGCCATTCTCTCTGGAACTGCACACACATCGCATCCAGCACTCAGTACCACAGTCACAGGCCAGCAGAAAGAGATGGATTGTCTATTCTTCCTTCCATCCATCCATCCATTTTGGTCAGGGTCAAGGAGGGGTTTGGAGCCTATCCCATGTGGAACAGGACACAGGATGGGGGGGGGGCTACCCTGAGCAGGATGGATACTGCCTTTTTTCATATTTCAGCAAAACTTACATCTTTTTTGCTCCTGCACACTCTTATACAAAAAGGCAGTAAAAATGTGTGCGGCGCTGACTCGCATATGCCGTCCAGCATGCTACAGCATCTGGCCAGTGGCCCCCGACCACCCCCACCCCCACCCCTCCCCTTT
>JABFEB020000092.1:9952725-9967545 GCA_019775895.2 Stomatorhinus ivindoensis | reverse complement strand
AGAAGAATCCAATGAGAACATTCGATGCAGTTTAGGAAAACCAAACCAGCAGAATCCACTAATCACAATGTAATCATAAGCCACTACTACATGCCATGTTTGATACACTGTACCAAAATATTTTTCTTTCCAAAACATTTAATACTAAATGTTGGGTAACAATTCTAATTCTGATGTTATGAAAATGCAATGATTGTTCTTTGCCATGGCAAAGAAGACCTCTCTCATCTCCAATCTGACAATACGCACCCAAAAATCATATAGATGCCCTTTGGACATTATATTAATAACCAGAGACGTTCAAACTGTCTGTCTCTTCACAACTCTAAACAAAATCCATTCAATGTATACAATTCTGTGGCGCTCCATCATTCAAAAATCACTCAGACCTCGTCATCTCCGCATTCTCATGCAAAATCCTGATGTCACGAAGCGACAATTAAAAACTACGACCGGCTGACAGGCAACAAGGGCGGCTGAAAGGGGGCCGTCTAAATGGAGGGGATGCAATCTGGTGGCCTTCTGGTGTTCTGCTGGGGATCCGAGCTGCTATCGAAGCAGTCATAAAATGGTGGCTGGGAACATTAAAATAAGGGGAACGTTATTAAAAAAAGAACTTGTTGGCATGAAGTGAATAATACAGTAGGTCTAGGTGAATAATAGGTCTAGGTGACTCTCTATTACTCTCTGCCTGAGATTGTGGCTGAAAATCAAAACCTGTGTCTGCACAGCAGCTACACCAAAACCAAGCTTGACTGAAGGCATCACTACATCGTCCCTAAGCATCACCTATACATTCATCATGGCAAAAAAAATCTACTCAGTCACGGACTCAATCAAATGAAGAAAACTGGCATGGAAAGCCGTCTGGTGCATTCACAACGGCACACCAATCTAAACATCTAACGTCCAGGTACTAAAGCAATGTTAGAGACCAATCATGATGCTACATGGTGACCTAGAGGTTATACAGTAATGCCTGGGATGAAACAGACAGGGAGAAACATGGGTCTGTCACGCAAGGTCCAGATTATGAGCTCAAATTCAGCGGTAGATGCTTTTGCCACTGCTCACCACACAAAATAATAATCAGTGCTTTCTCAAACTGAGACATGCCTTAAAAGCGTATTCTGTGTGGGACTAAACAGTTTTATGAATATTTACAGAGACTAATCAACACAAGACACATTGTATCTCAGTGATAAATGTTAGGGTACTTAAAATGAAGCTCCGCCCTAAGCAGCGTTGCCAATAAAAATAATATGAACCGAAGTTGTTTAAAATTCCGAGCAACTGGAAGAAATCAAATTTCAAGCACTTTTAAAATGAATAAAACAGGTCGATACGCTGTCTTATTGAGACAATAACAACAGTGCCATCCAGAGGTCTTCCCCTTTAGCATCGTCCACCGCCGCTCTAACAATAATGGTACTAAAAGTTACGAAACTGCTATACAGATATAGTTACTACAGCTATTAATGTGGGTTTTATTCGTGAATTTAATTTCGGTTAATTATATACAGGCCCGTTTAATTAAACATGTAGAATCACTTAATGCATGAGGCGAACTGTCCTAAGGAACGCTTTTAATGATTTGTGTTGTCACAGCAATATGTTGTGATAAGTAGCACCATAAATTTCAGAATGACCAAGCTAGCGTTGTTCTTATCACCTATAAGTTTATCTTATCGGTTTAGGGAAACAGGAAAGCAGAAGTAATACAAATATTAATAGTTTGTAGCACTTTTACTGCATTTCCTTCACATCCTTTTACCGTGGAAGCACATGCATATTTACCTGTGTTAGAACCAATAATATGCTGAAAAAAAACTGGAATTGTTGAGTAATAAATTTTTACAAGAGTATAGTACGATATTAACTTACCTCTTCCACCGTTAGCGGCATACATATTCTGTACTCTTTCAACAACATATTCCGCTGATACTGTAACAGTCCTCGGTGTTTGAAGTATATTCGATATGTATATTCTTACAAAAGTTACCGTATCACGGATGGTTTAATTCTACTCCAGCATCTGATATATGAAAATGGCTTTAGAGCATTAACCCAGACCGATACAGTGTCCTTTTAAGATATATTGTTCATTTTAATTCGGGCATAATTTCCAATAGTAATCGGCTGCTAAACTGCAACGCTAAGCTGGTCTTTTTGTCCGCACCACAACCGGGCAAAAAAAAGGTACGATTAAAATATCAAAACGATTCGACTACTACGGTATGTCCATTCGAAAATAAAATAAAGTGTTTCAGTGGTTCAGACAATGCGATTGTGAAATAGCTGTTGACTTCTCCTGTAATAAAAATTACGACTCTTCAGCTGTCAACTCCAGATTGCAAGGAATGCAGCTTTCTGCAAAAAAATGCACGACAGTAGCTCATCTTTGTTAGTGACCAACCGTTGTCTCTGGAATTGCGGTCCACTTTACTGATGTATTCTTCCCGGAGTGAATAATAATCCCGTTGTACTGTGATTTACATCACCGATTATATGGCGTTTCTTTCCGTTAAGGAGATATCGGCTTTGTTTTCCTCTTGATGCCAAAATTGCAAGCGCAGTCGCCCGGGTCACGGCGCTCTCAGTCAGGGGATGTGAGCAGTATAAGCTCTAAGAGCTACGCCGTTACACTTCCCTGCAGCTACGGAAACATCTACACTAACCACACGGGGCAGGAAGCGCACCGCATGTAAGCAGACCATAGTTCACATTTGTCAATCCATCTGACTTTCATCATCACGATGCAAAACAAAAACATCTGCCTTACAGTGAACACTTTATCTCTGGGGTAGGTTTAGTGGCGTTGTGCGGATGACGCACGCCCATGTATCGATCAACTGTGCTTGTATTAATTCACTCAATAACGAACAATCCCTGATATTTCTGCATGATGTAACAACTTAATGGAACAGAGAATGTAACGTGGCGGCACGTGCATATGGTTTACTATAGTCAGCAAATATGTAATTAGAATATAATTTCCACCAATTACTTTCTGCTTATGTAATCAGCCCGAAAAGTTAGCTTAACGTCTTGTGCACAGGAATCTTTCACTGCCGGAGTCAAAAGGAACCAAATACAAGCGTTTTAGTTTCGTGTGTGCAAATATGCACGACTTTTGGTTTTAACAAAGTATGTACAGTAGCCGACAAAATGGTCAATTCATGTTGGCAGGCAATGGATGAACTTAAGGATTGCAAAAATAAAATGTAATAACAAAAATCTAAAAACCCGTTATATATTGTACTTTTTTATATTAAACTTGATATATATATATCGTATATATATAAATTTATTCTTATGCGTCACAAAATAGGTTCATTTTAATGGTATTAACCCATTGAGCATAAGTTAATTACAAAGTCAAAAGATTTTAGGTACATTGGGTGTTTAGGTATTAAGCTCCCTACATACATCTGTAATATCCTAAATCAAAAACCATAGCTGTAACCACAACTCCCAAGTCTGCTTCCTTCTCTCCTCGTACACGGACTGCCCCCCCACCTACGAAGCGCCGATATTCCAGCACAACTCGGAGGCTCATTGCGCAATGATTCGGCAGTTACTCGCGCGCAGGGCGCTCTCTGGCTCCCCCTGTCGTCTCGGCGCCTCTGAACTGTAACATTTTGATTGGTCGACGTTCAGAGACTTCCGGTGAGTCTCGCGATACCACCGGAACAGAAGGGACTCCCGAAGTGAGCGGTCGGGGTTTTGCGATAGTTAGCTAGCAAAATTTCTGGAGTTTTTGCTTTGGGGCCGACCGGCGAGCAACAGCACAATGGCTGAAGACAGATCAGAACGATCGGACGGGAAGATCGTAAAAATGGAGATTGACTACAGCTCCACGGTGGACCGGCGTCTTCCAGAATGCGAGAAAATGGCTAAAGTGAGTGGCGTTCAGATGAATGGCATACGGCGGGCTGAGTCATGCTGTATGCCTTATGTTGTTCAGTTTAGGCCTTGTCGATGATACATTTAATCGCCGATAATTTTTAACTAAGAAAGCGCACATCGATTGAAGCCAGTGTGCCCGGATAATGTTAGTATATTTTATGATTAGTTTGTTGTTTTGTATGCAATTAACTACGTTAGCTAGTCATTACAACTACTGTAGCTTGCTAGTGACAGTGCTTTAAATTGATCTGGTACTCCGGAATAAAACATGAAAATTACGTACTGATTGTTTGGTTTTTCTCATTAAACGTTTCTTCAGATAGTACGTTTTTTGCATACTTTTATGCACCTAATTGATCAATGTTGTGATTTGAGCTGTTGGTTGGGTAGCCTAGCACGCCATGTTGGTTATAGCGATCGATTAATGTACGTATTAGGAAATTGATCATTATTAACAGTGAGTATTATTTATCGATGTTTTGTTTTAACAATGCCTGTTATACAGTACATTATGCTAGTATTTGTAGTACGTTCACATTTATATTATTATTATAGTTGTGAACTGTAATTTGTACACCTTAAATCGTGGTAGTATGTATTTATTGGCACTGAACGTGCATCCTTCAAGTTACAATACATTCTTTTATGCCTTTGTCACAGTAGATTATTATGATGCATGGCAGTCACCAATATGTAAGGCAGAGTACAGCGTGCTCTGTTGATATATTTATGTTCTTTTTCCAAGGCTGGAAGACTCCAAGAGGCCATTGACAATTTGTTGTCTTTGGAAAAGCAAACAAGAACAGTAAGCTTTTAATAATCTGAGATTTCATTTCAATTATATGCTATACTACATATTTCTTTAAGTACCACAATAGACGGGCATTGTAGTTGATGACTGCTACAGCTTGCATGCATTACTGGTATCTTATGCTTATAACAGATGTGATGTGCTACTTCTGTAACAGGCTTCAGACATGGTGTCAACCTCCAGGATACTAGTGGCCATTGTCCAGATGTGTTATGAGGCTAAAGACTGGGATGCACTGAACGAAAATGTCATACTTCTATCAAAAAGGAGGAGTCAGCTGAAACAGGTTTGGGCTGGGTGTCGACATGCTTAACACAGGAGCCCTTAGTGGCTTTTCTTACTGGTGACTGGAGTGCTCAGTATGAAGATGATTTACTGTGCCGCAGTGATATTCTCTGATCAAAGAAACATACAGATCATAAAGCTGTTGTACAAAGAAGCCATGTGTTATTGTCACTACCAGAGTGAACTGTATTTTTTTGCAAGATTAAATTTTTTTAAATCCATTTGTTTTTCAGGCTGTAGCCAAGATGGTGCAGGAGTGCTACACGTATGTGGATAAGCTGACGGACCTGACCGTCAAACTGCGGCTCATCGACACCCTGCGCACGGTCACTGCAGGCAAGGTCTGGTTTGCACAGATATTTTGCATGTGCGAGATGGATGTGCTTCAGGTATGTTTACTGTAGATGATTGCAGTGTGTGCAGGGTCTGGTTCGTCTTTCAGATCTATGTGGAGATCGAGCGTGCCAGGTTGACCAGGACACTGGCTAACATTAAGGAGCAGAACGGGGAGGTGAAGGAAGCTGCTTCAATCCTGCAGGAATTGCAGGTAGGATCTCTGCCCTTTTTCGCTTTAACTCCACCATGATTTTTCCATCACCGAGGGCAGCGATAGTTCAATGTGCTGACAAGAATCTGTGCACCTTGAACAAATTAGCATCTCGGGCCCACTGCTGATCTGCGCTGTAGTAATCTTTCACACGGATGCTTACAGCTTCCTTGTGGCCGGGCTACCAGCACCTGAGCCCTAAGTGGTGGAATGAACTCCTGCCCTTGGAACAGTGATTTAAAAAAAAAATAATTAAAAAGATTTCCTCCAAAAATTACTGACAGGCTGGTGCTTATATGTCTGACTGATTAACATGGAGGGTATATTCTGTTGGGAACTTGGATAGTGTGTCAGTGTTTTTCTCAGTACAAATTTCCTAATATGGGACATTAGTACACAAACGATAGTTTTCAATATGAAGTTCAGCTATACTGATTGTACTTGCTTGCTTATATATTCATTTAGCAAAGTTCTCGAATTCATAAGGTCAGCCTGTAAATCACTGCTCAAAAGTGTCATGTATGTTTCCCTGTGTGTGTGTGTGTGTGTGTGTGTGCGCGCGCACGCGCTTTTCCACTGCATCAGGTGCTGTGCTTTTGATACTTCAGAAAGTACCAAAGGTCTGGTACTTTAAATTGTTGGTTATCCACTGGTGTAAAGACTGGAATCAGAGCTGAATTACATCACAACTTGAGGCGAGGTATTTTGTACTAAATTTGAAAAATGGCTATAGAATCATGTGAGGCTGGATGATGTGCGAAATTAAGGCCAACATTGCATGTCATGGGGGTGCAATTCTTATATCGCTAGTCAGCCAGATTACGATCAGGCTTTTTCCTGCCTTCAGTTCTGTACAGACATTATAGTGCAGGGAGTTTGAGTCTTGCTAAAACATTGTTACTCTGTCATAAATGTAACTCGACAAACACTGCAGTCTTCCCATTTTCCCAACGCTTTTCCCATTTCTGGATTGTCTAGTTCAGGCTTTTAAAACTATTTGTGCCACTGTTTTTGTATGAACTCTGCATGTGCTTTCCAATCATTTTAAATCACTCATAGATGAGTATGTTAGAAATGTATTTATTTTGAACTAATTTTTGCTTTATAAATATCCTGTTGTCTCTTACAGCAAAATGACATTGCAGTGTTGTATTTTTTTACACACACATATATCTATCGTGCACCCCTAGTGACCGTAGTGACTACAGACTTTCTGGTTCTTCTGAACAGATCGCTTTTCTCTTTATTTGTCCATGCATAAATTATCGTTCATTTAGTTATTTTACTTTGGAAAAACGTTACAAACTCCGACATCAACAAAGAAGCATTTGTATTGTGTTTCAGAGGCAGGCTATTTACATAACCTGTCGACAATGATAGTGTTTGCAAGTCCCACCCCAAAGTACCTCAGCTTTTGGTACTTCTGGTACTGGAACCTTTGGTACTGGTTGGTGCTCAAACAGAAGTCAATGGAATAGCAAAAGTACCACATCAAAAGTACGATCTCTTATTGTTGAGCCTGACCTAGCTGTGTACATGCGGTTCTGCTTTCTGAATTTTGTTTTTGTTATGCGACTTGTGTCTTTATGCACTGCAATGGTGACAGGTTGAAACCTATGGCTCAATGGAGAAGAAGGAAAAGGTGGAGTTCATTCTGGAACAGATGAGGCTTTGCATTGCCGTGAAGGACTACATTCGTACTCAGATCATCAGCAAGAAGATCAATACCAAGTTTTTCCAAGAAGAGGGTACTCAGGTGAGGCTTTGCTGTGATTTAAGCCGTCTCCTGGGAGGGTCGCAAGCACGGTGAACTTATCAAATGTCTTTTACATGAATAAATAAATAGTAATTTTATTTGATGTGTGCACTGCGTTTTGCAGTTATGCATGATGCCTATTGTTTGGTTTGTACCTCTGAGTTAGCAAGTGACTTTATTATTATTTTGTTGCTTCACTGCATCTTTAATCCTGAGTTCCTGATTTTATTGTGCTGAATGTTTTCTGTTATTCTGCTGGATGTTTGACAGGTGTGATTATTCAAATAATGTTGTTAAAGGATGAACACCATGGCCACAGCTTAAATCACAAATGATAATGTTCTGAGCACCTTTTTGTTCTTAAGTTTCCATGTTGATCGCTAACCTTTTGCTGGTGTAGAGCATAACAAAGTAAACTTAGCCTTACTCTTCGTGTTCTTCATGTTTTTAAGAATGTCTTAAGTGGAGACTTGTACTAAGGTCCCTAGCATTGACCAGTGCGTTACCATGGGGAGATGTTTTCTCTGCTGTGGAGATCTGCCATGACAAATAATGTGACCAAGGCACGAATGGTTTAGCCCATCCCAGCAGGAACCATCAGGGACATATAAAACTGCTCTTCTCTGACATTCAGCTCCATTCAGCTAAAACCTATCTCTGATTCATTAGATCTACACTGTTTTTTTTTTTTCTCACGTTGGATCTGATGCTACACCATGAAATTGGTGCCAAAACAACAAACTGTACGTAACTAGGGAAGTCCTGGCCTCCCACATCACCCTGAGGCTTCCTGAATGTCACGGAAGGGCACATCCAGTCTGGTTCAGCCTTGTTCTTGCTTCGTGCTCCATCTCATGCCCGTGCAGCTATCACTTCGAGATGCAGCGACCATTAAGACATTCTCTGACTTGTTTGATGCCTCTGCAACGTATTCTTTCAGCATTGGCAGGTTTTTAGGCTACAGTTTCTGCTTGAAACAATGTTGGTTTAACATTAAACGGTAAAACAACTTCGAGCAGAGATAGAATTGAGAACATACAGTACTCTGCAAAAGTCTTGGGCAGTCAAAAGAAATGCGTAAAGCTTTATCTGGGTAGAAAGTGCACGTTTGCTCAGAACAAAAAAAAAACATAATTTAATTAAAAACATAATTAGAACATATGCAAATTAAGAATGACAATGAAAAACGGTCAAAATTTCTTCTGTTCTCAAATGATACTGATATCCAGTTGGATGACTAGATGAACACAGCTTCAGTTCCTAAACCTCTCCTTAGGGACACCTCGGCCATTCCATGTATTTATTAAGTTTCTCAACCAACTCACTTAACTTAGTTTTAAAAAGTCAATGAGTTAATGATTAGCTATACGAGTCAAAAAATGCATGGGTGCACGGTATAGTTGCTGAAAATAATGGGGTGATTTTTGCAGAGGTTTTGGAATGGCTAAGCTAACACACTTTGACGAGCATAATATAGTTTTGTACCAACATAAAGATCGTTTAAATGTTTTCGTTGGCCGCCTCAGACTTCTGCACGGTACTGTATACTTCTAGCAAAGGCTTTTAAGATGTTCCAGGAATAAATCTGCATGGTAAACATGTAAATACACATTAAAACATTAAACCTCTCAGATTTTAATGGGCATTTAAAACTGGTTAGTCCAGTACCTTTATCAATGAGTTAACAGCTACATTGGGAAGTTATGCTCTGCAAAAGATGCTAAAATAAAGAAGCCAATTGGACTATATATTAACAGAAGACCACTGATAAGTATACCCCCGATATATGTAGAGAGATTCTCTTTGTAAAATGCAAAGTTTAGTCTTTAAGACAAGCTGAGCACGAAAGGAGTCGTCTGTGCTGTAATACTGCTAAGAGTCCTTGGTGGCGTTTTATGCCCCCTATCAAATTACCTAGCTTCCCCGGGCCTTTGTAGAAATGTGATCTCTTACATGATGGCTTTTTTTAATGCCACAAAGTGTGGACCAAGAGAGCTTAAGAAGTCCTGGGAGCTCAATGGTCAGAAGATTTCCATTAGATTGAAATGGAAGATAGAAACTGGGGCTGGGATGAAACTTATCAAAACTATTGCATTTGTCAGAGAGGTCAAATAAGATCCTTACAAAAAGAAGTAATTGGTGTAATTGTCATTATAGTTCTTCATACCCCACCCCATTTAAAATTCTAGTGAGATGTGCTTAATGACTGCTTTTCAGTTCGTAGCATAATAGGCATTCGTGGAATTGTTTAAACAGTTGGGCAGGCTGCTTTTTTTTAACCTCCACTGAATTAGGTTTTAATGATGACTTCCGTTCGATGCTTTTCAGAGCGATGGGTCTGCATGCACTTGCTCCTAAGGTCCGGCTCTTTCTTAGGAGTTGCATTTCGATACCAAGGCTCTCTGTGTTGCAGGAATCCAAGCTGAAGTACTACAATCTGATGATCCAGGTGGATCAGCACGAGGGCTCCTACCTCTCCATATGCAAGCATTACCGTGCCATTTACGACACCCCCTGCATCTTGGAAGACAGCAGCCAATGGCAGCAGGTAACACAGGGCTGATGGTTCGAGACGCAGCTCCTCTGACCCGTTTCATACACTTTAATTAGGACAAGTAATGAATTTCTTTTATGCATGTGCGCACAAAACATTTTTTTTTTTAGCCGAAATGCCAAGTTCCAAACTAAATTTTGACATTTTACTGAAGCACTCCGGGGTAAGTTCCCCCCTCAAAGCGGCTCCCGCACGCCCCGTCATGGATTCGGATCAGTATCCAGTCTACGTGCCTGACCACTGCACTTCTGCTTTAATGTGATCGTCCCATTGGCTCCGCAAGACCGTAATTCGTACTGCAGAAGTATTTTAACTCTTAGCATTTTTGGAATTCCTCTTGGCTAAAGAGCTACGCCAAAGGGACCGATCTCATGAAGTCACATGCCGGAGAGCATATTAAAGATGGGGGGTGAGATTTGTCCGCATGTAAAGGCTGATTTACGGTTCTGCACAGCGCCTGTGCCGTGGTTACAGCATAGATGCAACATAGCCGCATACTCTACACTGTAGCCTGACGCACACCTCCCCAGAAATGTGACTACGCATGATGGTCACACAGACCATGCACAGTACAATCTCTGCGCAGGCTTGACGCTGCTGTGTAATCAGCCTTAAGGGGGGGGACATTGTGGGCCACTACGCCAGTTTCTTTCCCTTCAGTAGCTTGCTTCCTTAACTGCAATTCCATGCACCCCGTTAAGGCAGTCTGTGAAGACCCCCCAGATAGTCCACATTACCTGGGGCTGGGAGGGAGCAACAACACGGACTGTCTGCGGGTCCCACTGTTGTAAAGAAAGACAAATTTGTTTTAACTTTTAGTGTGATTATATTCCTTTCTTAAGTATGTAGTCGCACCCACACTTAAGTCAGGGCGTTGCTAGGATCTTAAGGCATCCCAGGGTTAGCCCAGAGACCTAATCTGGTTCTCAAACTGAGAGGGTGGCTTTTCAAACAAAGCTAAACAAATCATTCGGGGCGGGGGAGGGGGGTCGCTAGGAAACATTCGGGGCTTTGGCCCCGAAAGCCCCAGATTTAAGGCTCGTCTGACCTTAACTTATGGATTATCACGTATTATGAAGCCGAGGACTGTCAGTAGTGGAGTAAACATTGTTTGTCGTGCCGCAGGCCCTGAAGAGCGTGGTGATGTATGCTATCTTGGCTCCTTACGACAACGAGCAGTCTGACCTGGTACACCGAATCAGTGCTGACAAGAAGCTGGAAGAGATTCCCAAATACAGGTATGGGACCATGAGCTGAGAGGAAACAGAAGTCCCTGATGAGTATATCCTCAAGCTATACTCAAAAATGCTCTGATAATACTAATTGATTGAGCCTGACAGTACTCGGGCTAGAGTCAGATACTATCAAGCAGCGATACACCAATACAGGAGAGTGCACCCTGGTTTGTTTAGTCTAGACTCTTAAAATGCCTCCCCTTATTTTCAACAGGGACCTTTTGAAGCAGTTCACCACCATGGAGCTAATGCGTTGGGCGTCTCTGGTGGAGGATTATGGGAAGGAATTGAGGGAGGGGTCCCCAGACAGTCCTGCCACAGATGTTTTTGCCTGTACTGAGGAGGGTGAAAAGAGATGGAAAGACCTGAAAAACAGAGTGGTGGAACATGTGAGTCAGACCGGGTTTGATGGCAGTAGAATGCCTGGTGGGTTGACGTTGGTACTCGTGGGTAATCGCAGCCCTCTCTTTGACCGCATTGTACTGTTCTGATTTTTGTCATCCCCAGAACATAAGAATAATGGCAAAGTATTACACAAGGATCACAATGAAAAGGATGGCTGGACTTCTCGATCTTTCTGTCGATGTAAGTACATTTGAACTTTTCCCTGTTTGTTGGCACTTGAGCCTGGCATACCTTCCTAGCTGAAGACTTTCTCTTGACACTTTCTCGTAGCAGTCTTTCAGTGTCTCATGTTTATCCGGGGCAAACAGAACAGTGTACAAAAGCTGTTTTTATATATTTTTTTATAATGTAAAAATCAGCCGCGCTTCTTTCATTTGTAGGAGTCTGAAGAGTTTCTTTCCAACTTGGTGGTCAACAAGACAATTTATGCCAAGGTGGACAGGTTGGCCGGTATCATCAATTTCCAGAGGCCAAAGGACCCCAATGATCTTCTGAACGACTGGTCACACAAACTGAATTCGCTCATGTCGTTGGTGAACAAAACCACTCACCTCATTGCCAAAGAGGAGATGATACACAACCTTCAGTAGAGTGCGGCAAGATCAAGTGCTTGGTTTTGAAACGGATTTATATAGATTTACGTTCCGTGTCCCTTCCCATGTCATGGATAATGAACACCAACTTGCAGAACCCCCTTCAGTTATGATTGGCTCATTGTGATTTCACTTTGAGTAAATGTTTTCTTGCAGATTCTGATGACAAAGTTTTGATTTTTTTTTAAAATATATTATAAATCTGTTCTGGCAGTCCCGAAACTTAAAACTGAAAATTGAAACATTTGGGCCGACCATTAAATACAAGCTTTGTTTATTGGGCACCGTCTCTGGGTGGACTATGTTAATAGTAGATTACAGAAGGTGTACCCGTTTTCTACATTTTGTGAAGTGTTACATTGAATGTTTTGTTTAGTTACATAAACTGAGCAATATACGTTATATTAAAAAAAATCCTCTGTTCTGATAGACTTAATTTATTCCAGCATAAGCTTTCTTTACATGGACAAACATATCCTTTCCTACACAAATGTGGTTCCTTCAGTTATCTACACTTTTTTATGTTTTTTACGTGCATGACACTTTAGCATTGGTGTCTGACTTAAAATTTCAGCACTTCCCATATTCCAAAAGCTGAGATTTGGCTTCATGCAGAGCAGAATGAGGCCTCTGAGGTGGAGTATTCTCCATGCATCATCTATTCTCAGTACCTGGATAACAAATCGCCAAACTGGTGAATTTTGATCAACCATTTTCAAAACACAGATGCATTTTTTTAATGGAAGTAGCTATAAAGGGCCCATCCAGCATTCATTCAGTAATTCAAGCTATGGGCTCTTTCCTCAAGGCATGTGATCAGTTACTTGTCTCTGCAGCACATCCCGGCCCTCCTTCCTATTCTATGAGGTTTTTATCAAGGAAACGAAGGACGTGCGAGTTAAGATGACATCCTGCAGTAAAGGATTCCTGCTTCAGACATCTGATCAGATATATAAATGCTGAGGGCAACTGGTCACAGAATTCTTGTCTTTTTGTTGAAGCTGCAGAAAAATGTGACTTGGGCTATTTTTACCACATCAGTCTTTTTTCCCCCTGGTAAACATATGCAGGGTATGGTGTGAATGGAGAATAAGAATGTTCCACGTTTATCGATTTTTATCATAAATATAATTATTTCTAGCTAAAAAAATGATTGGCTAACTGAGTGGGAGGGACTGCCGCCTCACTGAGCCTCTGCTCTGTATGTGTGTGGAGTTTGCATGACCTCCTGCCGTCCAAAGGCATGCATTTGGGCCCAGCAACAGACTGGCATACCATCCAGGGTGTACCTTAAGCAAATGATGCATATTAGTGTCAATTAGTTCCACTTAAAATGAATAAAAACTAAACATGGTTGATGCTTGGTAATTGTAGGGTCATTATCCTTGGAGCACTGTGGATAAAACAGTACTGTGCAAAAGTCTTAGGCATTCAAAGGAAGTATTCAAGGCTATTTATCTCCAAAAACAAAACTGTTTTGCTCCAAAAACAGTTTAACATTACAACATATGCAAATTAACAGTAACACAATAAAACAAAATTTTCTCCCGATCTCCAAAAAGTTACTGATATCTTCTTTGATAACTAGATGAACCGCACTGCTTCCCAAGCCTGAGAGGCACCTCTTCCATTCCAGCTATTTGTTAAATACCTCCATTAGCTCAATTAATTAATGAAATAACTTAATGAAGTACTGATTAGCTAAACATGGTGGGATAGCAGTTGAGTCAATAAATGCTTGCGGTGTACTAGATGGCTGATGCAAATACTGGGGTGATTTTACAAGAAGTTTTGAAAAGGCTTTGACGTCGTACTTTTAAACCGGAAGATCATTTTCTTTGACTACCTATGACTTTTGCACAGTTCTACAATACAAGCAGTAATGAAGCTCATATAATTTCTGGATAATTATGTAAAGGTCAGAATATACCTTTACTTTGTGATGTGAACTTTTCCTGAATCATGTGCTGGACCTTATTTTCTGTTTATGTAATTGCTTTCAGTAAAAAAATAGGCTTAATCATAAACAGATCCATGAAAAACAATTCTGTTAAAGCGAGGTGAACCAATGAGATACCGATGTAATCTGCCCTGTGCTAAAAGCAAGAATTCATACAATATCACTGTTCCCTAAGGAAATGGAAAAGATTCTCCTGTTCTTAGATACACTACGAATTACAAGTAATCATTTTCTTTTCTTGGATATGCACAACTGAGCGTTTGCCATTCGTCCATTCTCACAGTATTTTTAATAGATGCAAGGCTTCATTCTATTCAACGATACACCTTGAATTTAGACTTTGTCACAGGTTTAATCCTAGATGGCTTTCATATGTACCAATATTTATGTCACCACGTTTATTATTGAAAACACAAACTTCCTTCTGTATTGGATTAGTCAATGTATGTAGGTTATAAACCTGCCCATTGACCACCTCTATTTTGACATTTCTGTTACAGAAGATACAAAAGTAACCCAGCTCTTACATTTACAGTTCAATATCAGCTAGTAAAGCCTATGCAGGGCAGGGTTGCGGTGACTCTGGAGCCTGGATAGGAAGCAGAGGACAGGAAGGAGGTCAAAGCACTGGGCATAATTCGAGTTAAATCTGATCTAAGTATTCTATAAAATAAGAGAGGGAGAGTATATAATAATAATAATAATAATAATAATAATACATTTTATTTATAAGGCGCCTTTCTGACACTCAAGGACGCCGTACAG
>JABFEB020000092.1:9894591-9909553 GCA_019775895.2 Stomatorhinus ivindoensis | reverse complement strand
AATGCGTGAGGCCGAAGATCCCCTGAAGGCAGACAGCCCCCAGCCGCTGGTGCACTCCCTTGGCCCCCTCCAGCACCTTGGACAGTTCCCCCCCCTTCTGCCCAGCAAGCAGCAGTCTCCTGACCCCGGCGGCGGCCCCGAGGGACCTGGCGCGGGGGCCCTCCAGGGTCCCGGCCTCAACAAGACCCACACAATGTCATACGCCAGTGCCCTGCGCGCACCCCCCAAACCCAGACCTGTACCCGAGCAGGCCAAAAAGAACAGTGACCCCCTGTCCTTATTACAGGACCTTAGCATAGGCAGTGCAACCAGTAGCAATGGCTATTATTCATATTTTAAATGAGCATTAGCAAGTGGGCATCTCAACAAAAAAGACAAAAAAATAGTAAAGCTTTATTTAAAAATCAGAAAAAGTCCTTTTAAAAGTTGTTTTTATAGATAGATGATGAATTAGTAATGGTCTTTTCTTTTACAGTTTGAAATATGTGATTAAAAAGGCAACATATATATATACATATATATATATAAATTAAGTAATAGAAAAACTTATAAAAAAAAAAAACGATTTGGCTGACCTTAATGCTGCCTGTTTTGTTTTCCCCTCATTTTCCTTTTGTTTGCCGGATTTTTGAAAATCAGCCACAGATGTTTGTTTCCTTGTTCTTTTTTCAGTGTTTTTTCCCCAGCAGTGCTTTACTTTGGGATCAGCTGAGAGGTCAACCAAATCATACAAAATATATGAAACATTGTATAGAAGTAGTTCATTTTCTCTAACCTGTACATATATAGAAAATAAACTTGATGTATGCACATGCTTAATTTAGCATTAGCTTTAGAATTTGTTTTGGTCATTGTGACAAACCAATCTTAGTATTTTTTTTTTTTCCCCGTCTTCAGTCTTTTTTCCTTTAATGTCCACCTGGAAACCTATCAACTTTAAAGATTAAATAATTGTTTAAAAACAACAAAAATATTAAAATACATAGCAGAACAAGCCAAAATGTCACAAAGTAAAGCGTATTCCTTCTTACCTTGCAATGGGATACATCATTACTTTATCAGCTGTGGCAGTGATAAATTTGAAGACAAAAGGGTGTATTTTAAGGCACTCTTGGTAGTCTCTTGGTCATTAGTTTGTGGGAAATATTTTGGAAAAGGAAAATGCTGCACATTGAGGCTGCGATAAGGCACCCACACGCACTCCTCACTTCCTGCTTGATGCTTCTAAAGCAGTTACTACCGTTACGCTCAATAAAGCACGTTCACTCATTATTGATAGATCTACATAATGATCATGTTTTAAAAAGGTAGCATTCCCCTCATTGCTGGATTTGCCCTATAATTTTCTGCTCTCGATCGGAATGTAAGCAAAGGGAAGTGGTGCGCACGTGCTTAGTCTAAGCTCCATTTATTTTCAGAGACGGACCTTGGGCCTCGGTTATAGAAGTGTTATGGGAATGTGCACGGAAGATCCAGAGGTTGAATCGATTAGTCTGCTGTGGAGAATGCGGAGAGGAGTTTGGTGTATGGGAAGCGGGCAGTCCTCACATACTTCAGGGGCATCGGACTGCTCAATTCCGTCTGCCTGACCTTGCTGAATTCTTGAGGTTGCAAGGTAGATCATTCATTTTAATGCCATTGGGACTTTGTGACGTTTTAATTTTGTGCAGTTGGATTGTTTCTATACACATGGGTCAGAAGAACCTATAAACTATTACTTTATTAGTATTTTTTTCCCTAGTGACAGAGCTGCTCGCCAGAGGCAACCCTGCCAAGACCCTGTACAGAACATTACACACTTGTAAATGTTCATACTTTCACTTGCGTTTCAGATCGTTTCAAATCATGTTAGTTTAAATGACTTGCTGACTGCGGCCACTGGGTTTGTAGTATCGCTGCTGCTCAGAATGACATTAGCTGTGCTTCTGAATTCATGTAGTTTCAAGCCATTCACGTCTTGCACATTTGTGATGTTTTGGCTTGTTGTTGCGAAAGACAAACGTTCATGAACACATGCAGACCAAGGCGTGCGCACTGACAGATGCAGCGGGGTGGCCATTTGGAAAGATTAGTGGATCACTCAGGCTTGTGATTGGTGGCGCAGTTGTGTGATGTCATAATTGTTTAATATACAATTTAACAAGCTAGCTTGGGACGTGCCGCTTACAAGGGAGAAAAAAAGCGTTAGGAATGAAATATTATGGCCTAGACAGACCTGCACAAAGAAAGTTCATTTTTATGAAAAACGATTCGCTGTGAGCCTCGGCTTCAAAGAAACAAAAATTTGCCACCTTGCCAGTGTGTTCCTGAAATTTTGCCGTCATTGTGATTCTCCCCGTCACGATTCAATGTCGTACGATTTATCATTAAAGCATATTTTTGTAAATACACATTTTCTAGGTCTTTACAACAAAGATATAGAGGGTTGCCTCACTTTTATAAAGCTGTTTTAAGAGGATGTACGCCCTTTTTAATTATGCAAAAATAAAAGAAAAAACAAATGGACAAAACAAGTGTGTTGACACTGGCAGTAGCTCCTGTGAAAGAGAGCTTTTTAAATGTTTTTTGTTCTTTTAAAATACACAAAATGTCTGGTGGCTTGACAAATAAGTTTAGTTGCAGGCATAGAAATTTTAATTTTTTTAATGAAATGTTTTGGGTTTTTTTTTTTTGTTTTTTTTAAAGAATCATGGGTTACAACATTTTTTTCCCTAGGTGCTTTGTAGTTTCAATGATACATTTTGTGACGACTATTTCTCTGTGCATGTCAAGGTAACCTGGTTATTTTCTTTCCCTTATCAAACGATATACGGATTTGTGCGACATCTTGTTCTTTTCCTGCAAAGTCAGATTTTGATATTTGATGTGTAAAATAAATTGTGACATTATGAACAGCAGTTCTAATATTTTACTAATTTGTTGCGGAATAATGGAATAGTTATGCAACAATTGTCAGTACTTTAATGTACTGGGCAAAAATTGTTCCCCAGTCAGGATGCAAGTACCTATTTGTACTTGATTGGCAAAGTTCATTTCTCGAGGATCCAATTAAAAGTCTGCTTTTGGTGATTTTAGCACCACCAGTCCTGACAGGAGTTTTTTTTTTTCTCTACACACCTTTTGCTTGTTAGTTTTGTTTTGTATCTCTGTTGCCAGCTTTTATAACTTTTTTTTCCCCCTTTATCTGAGGGTTTTCGGTGAATCTCCACTAATTTTTAATTCTGTATGATGGTATGTGCGCAAACTGAAATGCATACTGCTTGTGAAAATGATGGTGTAATCTACGTACATTCTTAATTCCATTGCAAAATTCTTCAGTCCTCTGTTGAAATGTACTTTAACATGGAAAGTCACATTTTTTGACTGAACATTGAGCCATTTTCAGCCACATAGCTCATGTCCCTCTCCACCATAGCATGCTTTAATCATTTTTTTAAAAGGAGAGGAATACCGTAGGGATATGGGTATTGAGTTTGCACGGTTGTTTAAATAAGGGGGAATCTTGACCTTGCAGTGGCTGGTTGCCTTTGTACAGTAATTGACTTCCAGCAACCAAGCCAGCGATTGGATTCTTTTGGGTGAGGAGATGGTCCTGGCTGCCAAGTGACCAATCAGTTTCAGGGAGCAGTTTTTGCCCAGGTGTTGGTAGAAAGCACTGTGTTCTGCCTGTTCTTCAGCTGTCTGTCCCTCTACAATTTAGGTCTATTTCTCCACGGACTACAGACATCCTAATTTGTGTTCCTTTCTGTTTTCAAACAGTGGAGATATATAATCTCACACACACACACACACACATATATATATATAAAATATTTATTTTTATTTTTGCTTTTATTTGGTGGTGTTTTCTTTTGAAGGTTTAGGCTGTGATTAAAAAAAGTTTAATTTGCCTTTTTTATTTGTTACTCTATTAAAGTGTTTTTATTGAAATTATCTACATTTTATTAAGATGCCTTGAAGTTGGGCTAATGGACTGGGAGAACGTCTAAATTTGAATGACAAAAGTGTTTTGAGATGATGAATTATATGTTGGATAGTTTTGTTGAAGTTAAAGGTCCGCAGATCTTGCATCTTATGAAAAGACTCTGGGCAGTGATCCTGCCACTCAGGGCTGCTATATGAACTCCAGTGCTGTCCCTGGATCCAGAAGTGTCCGCAGTATCTGTTTGGCACGGCACTGACCCAGAAATGCAGTGAAACTGGAACCTCCAGACCTCAGCCTGTCAGTGTGTGATTGGGATGTTTGGGTCTCTGCCCAGGAAGTCCAAGATACCTTTGTATGTGAGGGTGATTGGGCCTTGATCAAAATCTCTGTGGGCAAGAGCGCCATCTGTAATAGCTAATTGGGCTAAAGAAGCCGTTTTACATAATGTAATTTAAATTATATTGGGGGAGGGGCACGAGCATCTGGTCGATGCAAACCACTGAATGTTTAGCAGTGTAAGAATCAAATATCCACATAAGATTTGTGCTAGTGGTGGGTTGTGTGTCCATCATTCCATGTTTTAAACTCCTTGTTGTTGAATTAGGTGCTAAGAGTTTATCGCAAGTACACCGGAAGAGGGAAAGCCGAAGATCCTGGAGTGAACGTCTTCCGAGGTGATAAGAGAATTAATGTGCGGTGTACTCACCTGCCCCTGGACTGCTGCCCTTCTGGTATGATTGGCACTACAAAGGCAGCTGCCTGTGTCTAACCAGAGCATGGCAATGAAGTGGGAATTAGCAATTAGCTTCTCCGCAAGGGAGGGAAGCATGAGCTGAAATTATCTGCATGAAGCGTGTCGTTTGTCAAGTGTAATGCAGCAGGAAACGTGGGATCATTTCATCCGCGTTTTCCTCAGATAGATGCCCCCACAAACACCCCAGTGTGAATCTCCCGCTGTATGGGGCAAACAGGCTGCGCTTTGTTAGCGCCGTTAGCGCTCTCCTCGAACGGCTCTGAAGGGAAATCGTGAGCCTGCCTCGGCTTTCAACTTAAACTTCATTTTGCACCCCCCCCATCTTACAAAAATAACACCCCTATCACTAAAGGTGCTGAGGGTGTTTTAAGATGCAGCATTCAGGGGAGGGGGGTGGGAACTGACACTTGTATCAAACCAGTTCAAGTTTATTTATATTTTTATTTAAAATCTGTTTGCCAAAGGATTACATCATATTAGAAACACAATAAAAAAAGAGACAATGTGCACCTTACTGCCACTTTATTTCTGTTACCTCTGATCAAACCTGTACTTCTTAGTGTCACTTAAAGCTGACATTTCCTGTCAGTTTCATACTTCAAATTCATATGATATAGGCCGATTGGTTAAAACCTCATAATATTTGACTCGGTATAAAAAACAGGCTACTACTGAAGTTTACAGTACTCGTTTTAAAAGAAGAAAAGGAGGTGTGGTGGCCGCTCTGTTCGTGTCTGGAGCAAATGTTTTTCTTCAAAACGAAAACCATAAGACGGCGTTATGAAATCTCAAACAGCACGAAAAAAAAAAGAAAAATCCTAAGCTTCGTGTATGCTTTTCAGTGCAGTGGATTTAAGCACTTTGCCAGGTTAGTCCCCCGGGCCGGCTCTGGGTGGTTTGGTGCCCCAGGTTAGATTCTGCTCAGCCCCCCACCCGCAGCAGCAGGAAACAAATTTTGTCAATTCATTTATGTTAAAAACATTTTGGTAGCACAAGGTATCTGGCTGCTAACTGGCTACCTGGCATCTGTTTCACAGCAAAATTAAAATATTAAAACTAGTGTAAATAACTCATATGTATTATGATTTCCCCCCGCTTGCTCTATTTCGCTCCCTAATCAAATGGTGCCCTAGGCGATCGCCTATGCTGCCTGTAGGGCAGGTTGGCCCTGTCGGTCGCAACCCTTAATATGTCCCCCGACAGAAACTGCCTGATATGGTCTGTCCCTGACTATTGGCTGACTTCTTTTCAGTCTCAGTGGTTGTACGTATGCCGGAATAGGACAATCGCACTGACTTTTAGGTGTGAGAATGAGACTGGGAGATGCATGTGAGGCTGGGATGGTCACACTCCTATACAGTACAGTACTTTCTAGTAGCATCTATAATATGGCCAGCAGTATGCACTAGGTGGCACAAGGCTACAGATCATACAGCCTATTTTTGCATACATTTCCTTAATTTTTAAAAAAAGAGAAACTTTGCATGCGCGAGTTGTCTTAAGTTGACGTATGTTGTAAATCGTGGACAGTCTACATATACGAAAATGGTGCACTCGTTTAGATAAAGTAGGAAATTTCATCAACAACTGCGCAGGGATCTCTAACCTGTCTAACAAGATCTGCTTGTTTACTGTAAAAATAAACTTAGATCCTGCCTGAGTGTCCCTTCATTTCCGTGCACACCTGCGCTCCCTGAATGCGGTCCAGCATTGAGCTTTTCAGAGAGACGGGCCAATTGGCCATTAACATTCTGCGCACTGATTTCAGGCGCACAAGTAAAAACAGCCTTTTGCTGTCTTAGCTCCCAAAATCCTGTGGTATCAAAGTGTGTTTATGCTTAATTAAAGGATCTCTTTTAACGATATATTCCAAAATAATTTCATCCACTGCTCTAAGCAATGGAAATAATTCTGGGTATTTTCCTGGTGACTTTAGTATGTTTTTGATTATCACAATATCAACTTGTAACAGTTTTCTTTTTATACTAACATAGCTTTACTTTGTTTACTTCAAAAAATCTCTCATTATTTCATGGCAGATCTATAAAAAATTAAAATGTTCAATTGTACTGCAACCGAGCAAAGCATAAAAACTGCTTATATATTTTAAAAAAGAAACACTGAAATTGAACTTAATCGCTTCGAACTATAAGCTTCAGTTGGTGGTTTAAAGTACAAAGTCATAGAAAATGTATATTTTGACAAATCATACTTCTGAAAATCTTTACTAGCACTTTCAGAAATCCTGTCTTAAATAGCCCGACTTGACGACACAAGTGCCTCGCTTGTCCACCTTGAGGTCATTTACTCGGCGGCCTCCGGTTCGGCGTCCATGCAGGTTTCCCAGGGGTTGCGTGGTATTTGAGGCATGGAGATGACAAGCAGGGCTATTCCACTGAGGAATAGCAGGACGAACGCCGCACAGGCGCAGGCGAAGGACCACGAGTAATAATACTCAATCCAGATGGTGTCCTCACTCTCAATCATCCTTTTCACCGATTGCCGCATCACTTCCACCGAGATGATTACACAGACACCTGTATGTGAACAATACAGGTTATTATCATCTGGAATAAGCTATAAATTGATAATTATAATTAGTAATGTGTACAAGTTTAATCATTTAAGTTAAACAGCCATACAGTGTCAATGGCTACTTCAGCAGTCCAAGAATAATGGTTTCAAATAAATTTCCACAATATAAATGAAGAATATTCTTTAAAAGACAACTGTATGAAAACTTTTAGTTAGCAGACTTGCACATGATTTTGGCTTGTGGGAGTTTTACTTAAAATGTTCTGAGGAGAGAACAAAACATGATTGGTTCAGTGAGATAACCAATCAGACTGTAGCGGTTGGACCAAGACATCTGATTGGTTGGTACCATTCCCTCTAGTTGCTTTGGATCCACCTTTTCTACAATCTGATTGGTTACCTCTCTGAACCAGTCATTATTCGTTTTGCTCTCGGGACATTTTTGTGCAAGTCAAACTCCCATGAGCGTGGAGGTCTTGTATCTTTCATAAGAACTTATCCACTACAGGCTAATTTACAAGTGCTCAAATTTACATGCCATGGGAAACACGGAGCTGCTGCTGTTGCGTAACTTAGTGTTTTTGGACTGCAGGAGGATAACACAGGAAGGGTATATCAAAGCCACACACAACCCTGGTGATGTGAAGCCACAGTACTTCTTACGATGCTGACACGCTACCCATTAATACCCTCTGTTTATCACACCATTGCAGTAAAGACTGGTACCACCACAATACTCATTTATAAACTCATTTGTAAGAATGTATTCAATGTTCCATTCCTGTTTAATGTTTGTCATTTCTTGCTACAATCAATGCTATCCCCTGAGACCACACTCAACTGGTATGTCATTGTTCTTCAGCTTAGAGATCCCAGTCTCTCCGCCATCTCCTTCTGTGTAATGAACTGCCAATCAGCATTAAGAAGATCCTATTTCTTTCCTATCATTGCTCCGAAACAATAATCATTAAACAAAAGCATTTCTTGTCTCGAGTTTTCCTGCTGCTTCATTCTTTATTTAACATCAGTTCATTTCTATATGGATTTTTGCGTAACTGATTTGAAGAACCATACCTCCCAGCTCTGTCATGTTTTATATTTTACAATTTGTACCCTTGTCCTAAGTAGTCTTTTATATTAATTGGGTAACTTTGTCCAAATTAATGTACAAGTGAGTAAAGTTTGGTGTCACACGGCAAGATCAGCTAGCACTCCTGGAGCAGTGGGGGTTAGGGGCCATGGTCCTGGGTCCAACGGTCATATGCTTTCTCTACTGTAGATTGAAATTGAACAACCTTCTGGATATAGGAACTGATGCTCATGATTCATACCCCACTGAGCTACTCATCCCTGTGACTTACCCTTTACAATTCAGTTTTAGTGAAGACAACTTCTGATAGCTAGACTGACAAACTGGAAATTCTGCAACTGATGTTTTTAGACTTGTGTCATTGAGGTCTATGGGCTTTGAACTAAGTACACGACATAGATTACGTATGAATGTCCACGATATGCCATGATGAGGTATAGGAAATGAAGTTAAATGTATTCGAGCTAAACCTGCACGCACACACACCAAGCCACACACGTTCAGACTTTCCATCCTACCTGCAAAGGTGAAGAACATGCCTGCAGGTTTCAGCAGGTAGTCTTTGCCTTTCCCAAAGGCGCAGAGGAGGCAGAGCGTGCCCAAGATCATGAACGCCAAGCTGAAGATGGCAATGGCTGCAGCTGAGATGTTATACTCTGGAAAGAGAGTCAGAGTGGTGAGATGACTTTCCACGTGTGTCTGGCAGCCATGAGGTTTACATGTAGAGCACATCTTCATTTGGAGATCCCTCCAGGATGTGGGTTATAGTGCTTCCTGCTTTTTCAGAAATAAAAATAAATCAGGCCCCCAACCTTCCATACCAATGAATGATGCCTGTTTGTTTATGCCACTGAAACAGCAGCTGAAAGTAGAGTGGCAGCTCCTGTTTTTTGATAATCTGAGCTTTCTCTTCTTCTTTGTATTTATCTACTCATGGACAAACTAGAATGTGCAATTCCTCACTAATCCATAGATTTCTGTAGCAAAAACACTTGCTATGCATTTCATAGGAATCCAATAATAATAATAATAATAATAATAATCATAATCATCATCACCATCATCATTATTGTTATTATTATTATTGTTATTATTTTTATTTTAATTGAGATGAGTAATTCATCAGAATTGCAAATGTTGTGTTGTGTGTTAATCAGACTCATTTCTGCTGAAGGGAGGACTGATAGCTTCTAATTAAAACACAAATCTGGCAGACAGTCCCCTAGGTTGATTCATTGAGTCATTTCACAGAAGACAGAGAGCATGAGGGAGGGCAGCTCAGCTACAGAAGACGGAACGATTGATCTGATTGGTCCAAATGTGGTCATGGGTAGAAGCTCTGTTCTTGTTGAACAGATAGGGGATGTTTGCACTGAAATCCCCTGTTATGGATGTGTTTTATCTGATATGTTTATCTAATATATTTTACACTCGAGCATTTTACACCGAAGTAGCTGAGGTCTTCAGTATCAATATTAAACCGCACTGGCATATGGAGAATAGAAACAGCAGAGGATAAAGCAGCTGGGTGCTTCAAAGGATGCGGCTGTACTCGTCTCCTCACCCCAGCGTGGCTAAGGTGCAACTTTAATCTGTGACAGGGCGTGCGTTTTTTGCCAGTGGAGCTCTGCCTCCGAGTAGGCGAGGGTTCACTCCGCAATGTAGCTCTGACGGTGGTTATGAGGGGGAGAAGTGAGCACCGATTTCGCGCCGAAAGCCCCCCCAAGGGCTACTCCCCGTCAGGAGTTCCACTGCACTGAAAAATCTGGAACATAATTGGATTGGTCTGAGTTGGGGGCCCAATATGGAATGTTTTCAGGGGGCCCAAAATCTCTATAGACACCACTGAATTTGAAGAAATTTGATTGGATGAAGGGGGCAAACAGGGAGCAGGAAATGGGAAGATTTCATTGATTGTTATGTTTTTGAAAACCCACATGGGAGGCTGAATAAATGGTTCAAGAAGAAATTGCTAATTATGTAGAATATGCTCCATCTGCCTTTAAGTGAACCCACAAATTACTGTAACATTATTTTGTTGCTTGGCAAATGTTTCTGGCCAAATTGACTTGCACTCGCTTACGTCATCAGCTGTATATCTCACTGTACAGTTCATGCCACTCGCTTACATCATCAGCTGCATATCTCACTGTACAGTTCATGTCACTCGCTTACGTCATCAGCTGCATATCTCACTGTACAGTTCATGTCACTCGCTTACGTCATCAGCTGCATATCTCACTGTACAGTTCATGTCACTCACCTTGTTCATGTGTGCAAAAAAGGTGGCTTTCTGAATTTGATTAGTCTCAAGTCTGCTTTATTTTTCTTCATTAAGCTTCTGTACTTCCGTGTGGATGTCTGTCTCAGTAGTCATGTAAGCGGATGGTACATGAATTTGCACTTCAGGATCTCTACTAGCTTCTAGACAGGTGACAACAAAGAAGTGTGTTTTTCCGGGTTCGTCTGTCAGCTTGGTGCTTTCGTGATAGACATGTATAATTATGACTTTATATACAAGCCTCAGAGCGCTTCGTGGTTAATTTTATTTCGCGGGAAGCTGAAGCTAATGTATTTAGATTATTCTGAGCCACCGTGGTGCTGAATTGATTCCACGGGCATGTCTTTTAAAAAGAAAAAAAAGCCCTTTTTAAATTCATTTTTGATTTTCTTCAAATGACGACTGCTGGCTTATTTAAGACGAGTGACAATGTCCAACTGATGAATGAAATCTTGAATGAAGTCATGGACATATATGTAATGTCAGGAAGGAATGAAGGAACCTCTGTGACTCCACTATATCTTGATCGGCTTGGTATCTCTTATGTTAGGAGTATAATTTGCCCGTATCTTATTATGGGATGTGTATCCAGGGCAGAACATCCTCAGATAGTTCTCAGCTCCTGACAGGGCGCTAGTGACTTTGCAAATAATGAGCTTACGATGTCGGCAACTGTCAGCGTCCCTACAGGCCCCACATAAATTATTCCTGCTCCAATTTAGTCAGCTGTTAGCGTGCATGTGAGAGTTGAAGACTGCCCTTGCCCTCCCTGTGTCCACTGCCCTCCCTGTGTCCACTACCCTCCCTCTGTCCACTGCCCTCCCTGTGTCCACTACCCTCCCTGTGTCCACTGCCCTCCCTCTGTCCACTGCCCTGCCTGTGTCCACTGCCCTCCCTCTGTCCACTACCCTCCCTGTGTCCACTACCCTCCCTGTGTCCACTGCCCTCCCTGTGTCCACTGCCTTCCCTCTGTCCACTGCCCTCCCTGTGTCCACTGCCCTGCCTGTGTCCACTGCCCTCTGCTCCCAGCAAACGGACAGGCGCTCAGGGGGCACGCCCACAGAGACCATGCGACCAGCTTGCCTCACTGCCGCAATACTCTTCACCTCGGTGATCTTTATATCAGTCAAATTCTCTGCTCATATCTAAGGAGGGTGTGTGTGTCCATAGGCTACAGGAAATCAACAATGATAGAATCTTCTGTCTTGAAAAGGCAGTAATTTGTTGTCATGGACGCTAATGGGATCACTGTAGACAGGAGGCTTCAGATGTTATGGACAGTGGGATCAGTGTGTTTTAGGCCGGTGGGAATAAACTAATTCAGGAGTGGGAAGTGGGTTAGTCATTGATTAAGAACACTGGATAATCCCACCCACAGCCTGGCTCTCCCACAGGAGAATCGTATGGCTGGAAGCATCCCAACGCTGATCGTCATGGGTACGGCTAACATCTTAATTCTATTTTATTGAAATATGGTTCACCAAATTGCTTTTTTATATTTTGAAGATTCTGTCCATTAAAATAACAACTGACTAATCACAATTGCTTTAATTCCCCCAGTTTTGTTAAACTAAACTATCATTATCAATAATTGTAATGGTGGAAAAAATGACAACAGATTTCCCAGTATCTTTTCAAATAGTATTAGCCCTGAGGATTAAGTTGTTAAAATTAAATAGTTGCACCACTTGTTTTTTTTTTATTAAAGTTTGGAAAATTGTTTGATAATTTTACACCATGTGTGATGAGGACCAAGTTGGGGAGAAACCACGATACATGGAAGCAGTTTGGTTCCATATTATAAAGGCTACATACTTGAAATGCTAACACTTAATAATGTTAATAATTGGTAACAATGCTCAAGACTAGGATGAATTCAGTTAGAGTTAATTTTCCTGTCATTTAATAAATAGGATGACAGACAGACACTGACACAATCTGCATAGATATCACTGAGGTAATCTGTAAGAGAAGTTTCCAGCCTGTGTAAATTTGTGACATTCATCAATGTCCAAGAAATATATTTAACACCGGGTAAGATATCTTTTTCAGATGCGATGGTAAAGTAGGAAGGCCTGTCAAATGACCAGCTTGCAGTGTATATAGCACATGCAATGTGCGGGAGTGGCACTTGGAATACATCACTTACCTTTCTGAGTCTTAACTTCAAAAACCTCTGCATCTTCCCCAGGGTTGAAATGTTTGAAATATGAACAGTTCCGTTCTGTGGGGAAGATGGTGGAAAAGATTATAGGTGATCTTTTAAAATTTTTTTTTTTCACTGACATACCCAAACGGGATCACGACAGGCAAGTGACCTGCATGTGGATTTGTACTTTCCAAGTAAAGCTCATGAACTCCATGAGTGGTAGAAGAAGGGAAAATGTTATTTCAAAAGTGCACTGCAGCTGACCTGCGTAAGAAAAGGACTTTCTAATGGGAATATCGTTTTCTTGTGGAGATTGTGTCATTTATGAAATATAAATTGATGAAAGATCAAATCCCTTGTGGTCTCTGTGTGGAAATTCTTTGTTCTTTCGGTGCCATCTGGCTTTTCTGCAGACCAGAGACTAACTCTGTGTGTGCCCTGTTATGGACTGCTGTCCTTTGCAGGGCGAACCCCAGCCTTGTGCCCTACATTGCATGGGATTGACCAGTACAACACACACTCAGAGGTGCTGGAGTTCAGGTCCACAGAAGAAAAGTCCAGAGCAATATTTTGTTTAAGCCAACCAGCTGAAAACTTAGTGACTTTGACTCTTTATCCTCAACTGATTGGTTGATCCAAAATCTTGGGCTGGACTCATGGGACCTGCACACCCAACTCTGCACATAACTCCATGGACAATATAGAGATGCCAACTAGCACCTACGTGCTTTTGGACTGCAGGAGGAAAGCCTCCCGGTATGAGGAGAACATCCAGACTCCTTACATACAGAGGGGAGGTAGGATTTGAATCCGCAACCTACAGAAGTGCGGCTACGTGCGGCTACGGTGCTACCAACTGAGCCAATATCATTATCATTCCAAGCTCTTTGATATTCCTATGTCTCTGTCATTTTAATATAGACTTGCTAGCGTGTTTCTGGTCAGTCTTGCTCAGAACCGGTCTCTCTATCAGTCTCTGCTCGCAGATGGCTGACCTGACCTTCTTATGTATGATTCTTAGGCTCAGAGCCGCTCACTGTTCCTTCAATAACAGCAATTTGTTCACATATCACAACACTATCACCAGACTAGACCACTGGTACATTTTCTCACCATGGGGTGCAGTGTGTGTTTTTTTTTGACTCATCTTTCAAAAGAGCTTTATTTCTGAACGCCTGATGATCACACGGGTGGGCTTTGGTGCAATTGGAAGCCACTTTCATGTTTCTCTTTTAGCAAGAAATGCTTCCAAAATTGCTGCACTCCCACACATCCCATTGTTTAGTGTCTTTCTAATCTTCAGAGTCATTAAGGGTAACCTCAGCTTAGGTGAGAGGATCCTGAAAAATCCCTGTCATTTTAGTGTTTCTTGTGACTGTCGGATTTTGGTGAATGGTATCTCTTAGACGATCGACCACATACTCAGATGATATGGATCTGATTGCTTTCTGCTGGAGTTGCAGTTCATTCGCAAAGACCTTTTCCAGGTCAAAAACTTATTTAAAACATTTTGAGGATATTTTTTTAATTGCATGGCAGAGCCTATAAACCTCAATCAGTTGGCACGGATCAGAGTTGAATTTATTCTGCAGGGCTGACTCAAATCTGGCCTAATCTCATACTGAACCTGTTAACATAAGTACTCCTTCAAGTGGTTTGAGTTAAATAATAGAGGCAGTAACTTGAAGTGTTTTATTACACATCAATAACAAGAAGCCAGCGTCATGGTTTCACTCTGAGGCACTTTCTGTGTGCTACTATTACACACAAAACAGAACTAAACTCGATGTGAAAAATACAATTCTTTTCAAGTGCTGTGTATAAATGGGGATTTCCAGTTGGCACTGACGCATGGGGCTCCCTTTGTACGCCGCGCCTGCCAAAGAAACGGCAACTCGGGATTCCCTTATTTGTGCCTCATGAGACCTGAAATGTGGCTGCTTTTGCTGGAATGGCTGTAGGAGTCGGTATGAAGCGACAAGTCATGGCTGAAGAGGTGCTCCATTGCGTTGCTAAGCGCTGACTCACACAGCTGACTAACATGCAACCCTTGGGTACAAAGACAGAGTGTCAAAATATTTATTAAACACTTGTGGATTATCAGTTGTCAAAAAAATGGTCATGATATAGCAATATACAAAAATATGTCTGTCCATTAGTCCCACGATCAGTAGGGCAGCGCAGGGTCAGTGTGGGACCTGGAGCCAATCCCAGGCAGCACAGGGTCA
>JABFEB020000092.1:9828570-9856582 GCA_019775895.2 Stomatorhinus ivindoensis | reverse complement strand
GGCAGCCGAGGCTAATCCGCACAGTCACGGCACAGGGCAGCCGAGGCTAATCCGCACAGTCACGGCACAGGGCAGCCGAGGCTAATCCGCACAGACACGGCACAGGGCAGCCGAGGCTAAGCCGCACAGTCACGGCACAGGGCAGGGGAGGCTAAGCCGACCAGTCACGGCACAGGGCAGCAAGGCTAAGCCACCCAGTCACATCACAGGATAGGGCAACGGTGGTTAAGCCGCCCTGTCATGGCACAGGGCAGCAGGGGCTAGGCCGCACATTCACGGCACAGGGCAGCGGAGATTAAGCCGCCCAGTCACGGCACAGGGTACCGGAGGCTAAGCCGCCCAGTCACGGCACAGGGCAGAAGAAACTAAGCCAACCAGTCACGGCACAGGGCAGCCGAGGCTAATCCGCCCAGTCACGGCACAGGGCAGCCGAGGCTAAGCCGCACAGTCACGGCACAGGGCAGCCGAGGCTAAGCCGCACAGTCACGGCACAGGGCAGGGGAGGCTAAGCCGACCAGTCACAGCACAGGGCAGCAAGGCTAAGCCACCCAGTCACATCACAGGATAGGGCAACGGTGCTTAAGCCGCCCAGTCACGGCACAGGGCAGCAGGGGCTAGGCCGCACATTCACGGCACAGGGCAGCGGAGATTAAGCCTCCCAGTCACGGCACAGGGTAGCGGAGGCTAAGCCGCCCAGTCACGGCACAGGGCAGAAGAGACTAAGCCGACCAGTCACGGCACAGGGCAACGGTGGCTACGCCGTCCAGTCACGGCACAGGGCAGCGGGGGCTACGCCGTCCAGTCACGGCACAGGGCAGCGGAGACTAAGCCGCCCCGTCACGATACAGGGCAACGGAGGCTAAGCCGCCCAGTCACAGAACAGGGCAGCAGTGGCTAAGCCAGCCAGTCATAGCACAGGGCAGTGGCGGCTAAGCCGGAGAGTCATAACACAGGGCAGCAAGGCTAAGCTGGACAGTCACGTCACAGGGCAGCGGAGGCTAAGTTGCCCAGTCACAATACAGGGAAGTGGAGACTATGTCGCCCATTCACGGCACAGGGCTAAGTCGCCCAGTCATGGAACCATCCTGCTCACAGAAAAAGTTCAGGAATGCATTGCACACTTATTGTCATTCCCCATCAGTGCTGAGCAGCAATGGAAGTCGGAACGAAAGCTAATTTGAACATCTGTGGCCTTTCTGCTGTCGCATCCTACTGACAGACTAGCATGCCTAGGTCAGCTTGAATCGGCGTGTGTGTGTGCGTGTGCGTGCGCGCATGTCTGGGGGTGTGCTTTGGTAACAAAACCAAAGAGAAACTGCTGCCCTTTTGCAGAACTCTAGTAAAATTACACTTTCCCTGGCCATGGTGACGTTTTCAGTCTTCCTCGCATATTTGGCATGGCATAAAGGCAGAATTTTTCCCCAGTTGCGCTGAAGACTTTAACTAACACTGCGGGCGTCACAGCTGTGAGAATGTCTGCAGCAATATGGACCGGAAATGATTTCCTTTGTGCGCATCCAAGCACATTGTTTTCAGATCTTAATAAGCTAATGAACTGAAACATGCGATCGCATTGGGCATGCTTCAGTGAAAATGCACAAAGGGCTGTGATATAAAGTTGCAGAAAAAAAGAACGACACGTTCACATTTGCATTCTGTTTTGTACCCGGGCCAGACTGATATATCGTGTCACAGTTAAACACACATACCAAACCCCCCCCCCCCCCCCTTCATGATATCATGCGTAACGTGGGTTTATTCCAAGCTAAGTTCAGCATTCTCAAGCAGGACTGTTCCCATCGGCCTGGCAGACCCAGCTGCATGCTGAGAACTCTGGGACCTACAACTGGACTTCTGCTCACAACTTGCACCGGGGGAAAAGGGCATCTTGTGCTTTTTCTAACAGGCGCAGTTAGATCTGGTCACCTCTCGTTCCCGTGGATACGAGACCATAGCGACGCGTCTCTCAGCGTTGAGGCCTCCAGTAAGGGGTGCTTCAAACCCTCCTGTTGCTGATGGTATTGCCTGCCAATGTGCTAAATTAAACCATATTTTCGCACCAACTGTTACTCAGCCTTAAATGGAGCGAAAAGTCACTCGACTAACACTGATGTCTTGTGAGTAAAAACGGTAATGGCTAGCTAAGAAGCCAACTTTCCTTCACAGCTTCTATAATTCTAGGAAGAAACCTGGTAATTTTGGATACTAAATTCAAAAGACAATATACTACCTGCTCAGTTACATATGACCTCTAATTCAGCTGCTTAATAGAATGTTTATACAAAGCAATCTACCATGTTTTACATTTTATCCTTCTATACAGTAGATAAAATCCACTAAAATAAAAAGCAATACATTTCCTGCAAAGTCGTTCCTGTCTATAGGCAAACCATGGATTCCCATGCTTATGAAAAGTAAATGTTGATGAAAAGTAGCTCTTTTCATACACTGGACAATCCAAAAATCTAACAAATACGTCACAAAATCCAACTGCTTCTCAAGCAGGAGAAATGGGAAATGTTCATTTTCACCACTGCAGTAATTATTTTAAGTAGCCTAGTCTTTGTGACAATCGCCTTCACCTTATAAAGCCATTAGCGTGATGTTGAACTTGGAAGTATTTTTATCGACAGTAAGGAAGTGTTTATTTTTATACTTTAGCTAGGCTGCACTCCAGGTGTCAGGAACACCAATGAGTGATGACAGTCTATCAATTCACTGTGATTTCAAGGGACATTTCAAGGAAATAAACACTGTAAACGTGAGGTTGTCTACCTAAGGCGGGCGAGCTAACCAAGCGGAACTTGCTATGATTCACATCAGACACAGTCCATGTGGTTCAGGGCGTGAACAGAGCCCGCGCGCCCATCCATCCATCCATCCATGCATCCATCCATCCATCCATCCCTCGGGGAAGGTGTAACGTTTTTCAGCAGTTTATTGCTGCTGCCTGTTTACATGAAAACCCAGTGGGCGTCCACAGCGTTTTAGACGCCGATCTAGGTGTATTAATACCAGGTAGTTTCTTTAAACCGTATTTCTACATGTTTTATTTCTATACATCGGTAATAACAGTTTTACTTCTTGTCGCTAGAATAACACAATGTTAGAAAGAGGGCCACGTCAGGTAATTATAATTCCGGCTGTCTTGAGTCCAGCACAGAGGCACGTCAGAAAGGCGAGCCTGTGGACGGCATATACTCATTGTTCCCGAAAAGCTCAGGGCTTCCTTTTCTACAATTTTAAACCCAACCATAACCACAAATTAATTTATTGCACTCGAAGCGATATGGACGTGACAGTAACATAATCTGTAAAAAAAAACCCCGAAGAACAATATTACCCAAATATCACGCAGTACACTGTACTTGTTTAACAATTATTTAACCAAACCCTCGCCCTCGCCAAAAATGAGCCGCACAGAGCTACTTATTTCCACCGAAACTTAAACTACCGAAACGTTTTAAGGAGTAAAACATAATTTATAATAGAAATGAAGAAGTCAGGTACCTTTTCGTCAATTTATTTAATTAATCCATTTATCTTCTGCATTCTCTGTTAAAATAAATCATAATAAATAATAATAATAATGTAAGTGACAAATGGAGACCTTATAGAAATGCGAATCTTTTTTGATATTGGTTATTCGCTTTAAAACACATGCATTCAGCATCATTTGTTTCATCCTTCAGTGTAGCTCCCTGCCTTGGTGTCTTGGGTGACGCTCATATGCAACACAGAACAAAGACAATGTCCGTTACGGTAAAACGCTAAGAAAACGCGCACCTCACACTTCATGCTAATAGCAGTTACAGTTATCGTTTAAATTATTAGAAAACTTGCAAAAATCTCGTACGGAACTGCACTATTTGAAGATTTGTTTCCATATCAATTTCAAAAATTGTAGTTGCCAAGCAACAACATCAAATAGGTTACAATAAAGAGCTGAATGAAGGCGACTTTGTGAAGTCTGTAATAGCCGAGCTTTAGAAAATTTCAATAAAATGAGACTTGACGTATGAGCGTATGGCATTTTGTGAAGGGTATTTTGGTCAATAACAGCAGAAATACCCTCCCGGGGGAGTAGCATTATAAGTTGTAATCGATAGTACTAACTACTCTATGCACTTTGCGCAAATAAATACGTAATGCAGTCTCTCTCATGGTGTACTGCACACGCCATTCGCCATTGTACATGGCTAGAGTTCATTCCAGATGGGTTTCTTGGTTTACTTGTTTGCCAGGTTTCAGCTTGATAGACTCACTCAAGTATAATGCTTCTTGCTGTTAACTTTTGCTTCTCACGGAGCTCTTCAAAGTAAGCGGCAACAGCAAAGAAATCAGATTTTTTTTCACCCCTGTTATCTTTTCATTGTCCCATCCACATAACAGCATACAAGAACAACAACAATACACTGATGTTGTTTTAGCTGGCGATACACAACACTTTAGTACACAAGGTTCATCATTCCGATCATTTATAAATGTTATACGTCACACACTGGTCTATGTCTAGATCAGTCTGTTTTGAATATGGTGCCTTTCAGGTAAGCTGGCAGTTAGTTTTCTTGTCATTTATGCACTTTTGCAACAATTTTTGCATCTATATTGACTGGTCGTTATCGAGAAAAAAAATGTAAAGAAAGAACGAAAGAAATCCGGCAGGTACCTTCAATACAGCAGATCCTCCAGAGTCCGGAGTGCGTGAGATCGCCTTTAGTTTTCTTCGGTTGGGCTTGGGTCTCGTCCGTCGTGGTATTGGTGGCGTTACATATATACGCCCGTGAATAAAGCCAGTAGTCCGTGCCAATAGCGATAGTCATAAGGCTGAATGCCGCAAAAGCTCCCACAGTGGTGAGTAGCATCTGAACCCCACGTTCACACCACGCCATGACGCCTCATAATAATCCCCGCCTGGTCTAGACACTAAAACTCATCGCCCGTATCTCCTACCCCTAGTTATTGACAAGCCCCTTCTAACATGGCTTTATCATCCTGGGTTTAAAAAAAACAATTAGAATATCATCACTTGTTTTGCATGGTAAAACTTTCAGATTCTGCTTGGTTCGGCCAGTGCAGATGCGGAGCCGTTCAGTCCCCTGCGCTCTTGGAAGCACTTTTGCGCGTATTTCTGCGCGTCCGCTTCCTTGATTGACCATTCATTGAGATGTCCACTTATCTCCAGCAAGCCCAGATCAGCTTTCACAAACTCGGACGGTTCGATTCAGAAAGCACTTCGACAGCCTCCACCCAAACCCCACCTTCACCGCGACCGACCAATGGGACACAAGCATGTAAATGTCTGGAAGGAAATAAAACAAACGCGCTGGAAGGGAGGACGCTGGAGGCTCGCGGAGAAGGGGGTCAGCAGCGCGCGATAGCTGCAGAAGGTATAACGATGTCCTATTATGTGGATTTTAAGGATCAACTGGGTTATCGCAAAAATCGACATCAAAACGCGGTTTTCAGCAAAATTGCTCTCTTGTAATACCCTTAAAGTTATACTTGAATACGTTTTCATTGATTCCGTTGCTCGTTTTCCATGAACACGATTGAAGTTAACCATCAGTCAGTTAAACAAGCTGTCTATTGTCTAGATGGATTCTGTGTTTATCCTTAAATGGCATTTTGAGATGCGCCAGATCACTGAATAACTAAGAATATTTAGAAACATTTACTATGAATAATATATGCAAAGTGTATGTACAACAATATGATATGCTTAGGGGTATACGTATTAACACGTTATAGACTATTACTGTGTGCGTGCTTCATAGAATTGGTTTCTCTGCTCCAGAATGCTCATTTTTAACATTTCGTTGTAATTCATTATACAGCTTATACTTGTGTCTCGTTATGTGTTGTAATGTATTGTGTGTGCATTCATAGTGTCTTATAAGATCAGTGCACAGAGAATGTACGGTCCTTGCCTTTTGCAGCTATGAGACTTCCTTGCATGCACCCAGAGAAAAAAAAACAGATGCTGAAATACACCTCCATTCAATATTAAAATACATTTTAATTACGGCAGCACCTATGAAAATTATTCATCTGTATTATTAAAAATAATGTAGGAGTTGAACTTACGAGTTGAGACAAGTTACAAAGTAGGGAATTAGTAAAATAACTAATAGCTTTAGATTTAACAGCAAAACAATAACACAAAAAGCAACTTGCTTTATGAAAATGTATGTTTTCCATTATCTGGAAAATATCTTATTACTCTATTTTCATAGATAGAACCATCTTTTCGGGCATTTGGGAGTATAAGAACTACTCCTAGACCCATCATTGCATATTGTGCATCTCATTTCTCAAGAATAGATCCTGGAATTGTTATCTGCCAGCATGAATCACACAGGATGGGTCAAACCAGGAGTGCCTAGAGGGTGCAACTCTGCATCAGAGTAAATCATCTGAGTAGGATTTTATAAACTTGTTAATTACCATTAACTATTTTTTCACTCACCAGTACTCGATTTGCATTGTTTTCTTTGAAAATGCATTGGTTTTGTATCTCATTCCTTCCATAACTATCATCTGAACTGGGTTTTGAAAAGTCTCACTGTCCTGTATTAGTCTAATCACCCATATCCAGGTGCTGATAGAGATTCTGGACCCCATGAAAGCATATGGGCCCCCCAGCCCAGAACAATCATATTATGCTACAGATTTTAGGGCCCCGGTCACTCAGCTCTCAATTCACAAACACACACACACACACACACTGTTTTGTATTCATATGCATATTTATGGGGACTGTCCATTCATTCCTAATCCCAACATAACAACCTTAACCCCATACCCAGCCCTAACTTTAACCATAAGTAACCAAAAAATTGCATTCAGAGATATTTATAAAACTGAGCTTCCCCTTGTGGGGACTGAAAAAAATGGTCCCCACAATGTCAAACAGGTTTTTACCACGTTGTGGGGAAATCTAGTCCCAACAATGTAATATATACATAACCCCCATCACACACACACACACACACACACACACACAAACTAAAATCAGTAAGAACTGATTAAAAGGCTTTTCCTTTTCACTCTATACTCATTTGTTATTACACACATTTTATATGATCAAAAATGTAGGCTTAACTAGAAAACCAAATTATTATGTATGAATGCATAAAAACTTTTGCAAATCTTAGAACACAGAAAATGTTCTTTGTTTTTCCCTATTATGTTGAACAGTTTCAGTTTTTATAGAAAAGGCAGAATGAGCTAATTTAGGCAATTAATAATTAAGAACTTAAGTGCAGAATGCAAAGCAACACATGCACTAGGTCCCCAGGACTATGACATCGGCCCCTGGTCTAAAAGGTTTTTGTTGTCATGGCGATAAAGGGGAGAAAGCAAAAACTGCCTAGAGGAAAGAAGACAAGAAATTTCATTAAAAATTAGGCACTTTTAACAGTGAGGAATAGGGACCCTCTGACTGACAGACAACCAGGAGGCGTCTTTGTCGTAGATCTCAGCGTGTCTCCATTTCGGTTACTGTTTCCACAAAATGCACCTATGTGCAATAAAAATTAAGAAGATGCTTGGCGCCAGGTATCCAGTCATGGTCTTCAGAGATTTATGTTCACAGCAGTGATTATTTACACCTTTTTTCCCTCCTGGAAACATAATGGTACACAGGGATTTTTAAAGGGAGAGTATTGGCGGCCTCATTTACCAAAGGGTATTAAAAACCGCATATCAGAGGATGCTTTTAGCAGCTGACTCTTTGGTCAATATAAAATGGTTGTTCCAGTATCTGCACTGAAATTAACTGAAATTAATAAAAATTGGATTCAGCAGGTTTCATATATAAGTGCTTTTTTATTTTTCTAATTCCAAGATATTTTTTGCATAAGAATAAAGCCTACTGAGAATTACCTATTAAATTAATGCCAAACCACTTTAGTACAGAGTAATTATTAAATGGGTGATCAGTTCTTTTTTGATCAGATCTGTAATGGTAACATCTGACAATGGTCAAAGACATAAAACCAAGTTTGTACCATTTCTATTTATCAATACAGTCCATCCTCACTTCCTTCTTCTAAGTAAGCACATTTGATTTGTGGTATTTTGGTATTTTTTCACAATTCCTCATTTACATTAGAGGTAACCCACAGGTTACATATTTAAATACATAAACAGCTCTGATCTTCAGTGGTATCTTAGCATTTGGCGTGTCTGTCAACAGGAAGCATGTCGCCCCCCCCCCCCTTTTCCAAAAGATATAAAAGAAAATCCTGATGTTTTTGAACTTGTTTTAGATACATTACAGTAATGAAATGATCACAGATGTTCAGCACCTCAGCATTCCTCAGCATTGAATATTTAGGGAAGTAGACAGTTACCTTTTAAACCACGATGCGATGCGATGTTGCAGTGTCTGGTGCCATTTTATCCATCACTGGGCACCACCCATTTTAAACCCAGGGTCACCCATGAAGGGCGAAAGGGGAAGACTGTCAGGGACCCAGTGTTACGTGCCGTAAGTTCGGACGCGAGTTGGAGAGGTGGAGTCTGGTCGGGAGGTGGAGCCGAGATGGATGGGCGGAGTCTGGTCGGGAGGCGGAGCCGAGATGGATGGGCGGAGTCTGGTCGGGAGGCGGAGCCGAGATGTAGCCGGGGAATGACGATAAGGGAGGGAGCACCGGAGAATCTGAAAACGGGTCCGAACTTACGGCACGTAACACCAGACACTAGGGGGAGCTGGGAGTATGAGCATGGACAATGGGAGCTTTGGTTTGAAGGGGGGGGGGCAGATTCAATAAAATATTTCAGGGACCCTACCGTGTCTTTGTGTGTCCCCGGCTACAGCAGTGTACCGGTCTTTATTTCACTGGCCAATGTAGCGATATAATGCAACATTCTGGGGGGTTTTAATTCAGCCGGCCACTCCCCACCAGCAGCATGTGAATAGAGATGAAGTATCACTAATGAATTTCACACTGAATGACATGGGGGGGCACTAGAGCCCCAGATGGAAGAGAAGGGCAGCATTTGTGCGTAGGGAGCTTTCCTGGAAATTACAGAACGGGTCCCCATTCTGGCTCATTAGCAGAGGTAAATTTATTACAAAGTAAAACATCAGCACCTGAAGTCACAGCAGCGGCTCCTCTTTCGCATTTCATTATTTTTTTGGGTGCAGTTCATCACACGAAGCTAGTGCCGTGTCTCATCTGTCCTGTATCTGCACCTCGATTTAAGGCTACACAACTGCACTGACATGTAAAAGGCAATTAATGTGTCCTCTGATGGGAAATGTTTAGCCAGTGATGTCCTCTGACGGGAAATGTTTAGCCAGTGATGCACTACTAACCGCTTTATGGTCCTTGTGTCTGGCACCCGGCTGGGATTTCTCAGGGTGTAGCAGCAGGCTATGATTCCAGGGGTCTGATAACAGGGCAGGGGGTGTAATTGAGTCCTATTGGCTCTGCGTGATGTTGAGCAGGCATTGCACATAACTGCTTGTGTGCTGGACTGTACAAGACCTGTCAGCACAACTGACCAGCTGCAAAGTCCTGCCCAAGGCCATATGGAACACAGGACAGGATGTGAACAGGGAAGCCGCGGGGGTGATGTGTCGCTCAGACACAATGAGCGCCGTGCTGCCTCCCCAGCCATCTCCTGGTATCTTTGACTCTTAAAGACTAGCACCACAGTCGTAGGATGTCCCCAGTCTATGCACCAGGTGTTTAGGCAGTCAGTTCTGGGTCTGAGGTATGAACCGGGGTCCCCACAGAGCCCCTCTTTCCAGCTGGCGAGGTGCCGTATGCTATGCTCAGCCGCGTCCCGATCGGCAGCCTGCGTTATACACGAGACCCTACCTACTTCGCTCATTTGCACGTTTTCGTGAAGTCATCCACCCTAATGGTGTTTCTATGAAGGCAGGCCTTCGGAGCAGAATCCTGGGAGGCCTTCTCTCTCTGGGAAAACAGGCAGAAGGGCCTTTTCTTCAGGATATGAGTAGCAGTGCTCTGCTTGGGGATGCTGGAAATATTCTCATGCAGAAAGAATCCCCCAGGCTCTCTGTGGCTTTCTCTGGTTAAACATTTCCCTTCCACAATTTCTGATTATAGTGATTAAATGAAGCAATTCAGTGATGCAAAAAGCTTACAGTGAGATTTTTTAACGTCTATTTTACAGTATATAACAGATATTGCATTTTTCTACATATGTTCTTCTAGCAAGGGGTTACTACACCACCACATATCAGAGTAGGATCAGAGTAGGCTTCCCTTTCCAAAGGCTCTACATACAGAAGGTTAGACGAAGGTCAAGTTGAGCTCTTGTTTCACATGTTTTGTTCTCAGCCTGAACACTTTCTGTCTGACACCTAGTACTTTGGGTTTAGTCCATTACAGCCTTCATCCTCCCCCACATATTCCCAGACAAGGCAGTTGCACAGAATCTACAGAATCCAGCTAGCACATAAATCTGTCCATTCATGATAGGCAGTCTAGGAATGTTTTTCTCACACTTGTCCCGAGGCTTAATGAACAAGAGGGATGTTCTCACTCGGCCCCCTGCTGGTGGGAGTTTTACTCAAACGAAAATGTTCTGAGGGCAGCACGAAAAATGATTGGTTCAGAGAAGTTACCAATCAGATTGTATAAGAGGTAGGTCTAAGCAACTAGAGGAGAGAAGACATCTGATTGGCTGGTCCGACCTCCTCTAGCTGCTTGGACCTACCTTCTCTACAATCTGATTGGTTATCTTTCTGAAGCAATCATTTTTTTGCTCTGCCCTCAAGACATTTTTGTGTATATAAAACTCCCAGGAGCTCAGTCCCTGCCGCCTCAGACTAAAACAGGCTTTAAAAATGTAGCCAGACATGTATCTGCCACCGCTGTTGCCCTTTAATTAGCCATGCTGAGGCACAATCTTTGTGTGAGCCCCTTACAGGTCCACTGAAGCCATTTGATTCAGCAGTGACTCCTGACCACAGATCAAATGGCACTGACAGCCCCTCACCGCCACAGCTGCATAAGAGTCTTACCCAGTGCCGCAAAGGCGCAGGCATCAAGATGCAGGGACCTTACTGAGGGGCTGCTGCTGACATAATGAAACCAAATACCCTTTGACTTTTATTCTGACACCCCGAAAGGTGTCTCCCCCCAGTGTCACTTCCTGGATATCACTAGCCGTGTGTGTTACCCAGCCTCGGCAACCTTGCCTGTGTACTGGTGCATCTTTTGGTGTGATGTAATTTGTAATATCCACGTACTCACATTAGGACTTTCAATCTAGAGACGTGAAGATGCTTTATGACGTATCAAGAGACAGAAACATGTGCTTAGAGGAAAATTAGAAGATATATTCAAGGAAGAAAATGTTTAATAATAATTTAACCAAGCTGGAGTAAACAAGCCGTTGCCTGCTGGTGTAGAAAGAGGGACTGGTGAAAAATACGGACGTACCCTGATGCTAGAGGAGAAAAGCCTGTCTAGATGGTGCTTTGAGCATTCTGGAGGGTTGACATAAAAGACACACCAAACATGACATTGACCCAACATCATGGACTAGTCTGTCTCTGATGTTGGTATACACACAGCAAGACTTGCCTGACACCCCCTGAAATCATGGAAAGCCAAGAACTTCTGATGTTCAGCCAGAGTCAGACGGTGTTCAGCACAGTCTGTTGAAGAGCTGACAGCTGGATGCTGAATCGGAACACGCGTGTTCAGTTCTGATGGGTTTCTGCTGAGGAGGGTCGATCACTCACGCTGGACCCAAATCGTTACTGGGGCTTTGGCTGAGAAATTCTAAACAGGACTTAGTGTCATTTGATAAAGGAAAACCAAACAAACCTTGTTGCACTGGGTTAGGGAATAAGTTCTAACACTCTTGACTGGGAAACTAGGAGACACACCAGTTTATTTCAGAACACAGCAGTTCATGCACCCAATAAGAATGAGGTTTGTGTGTAATTACTAATTCTGAAAAATACTTCTATAACTAACATGGAGGTGGGGTGTTGCTCAGTGGGTTACAATATTATGCCTGTGATAAAAAGGTTGCAGGTTCAAATCCCCAGAGAGGTGAATGATCCCACCTATGAACTGACTGGGCCTAAAATCCCAGTTGCTCCAGGAACCATATAACTCTGCTTTCTCTGCCTTTCCACTCAAAGGAATGTAATATATAAATAAAGTAACATCTAAGCCAAGAATCTATAGATAGGCTTGCATCTCGGTTGATCTGCATAGCAACCCTAGGTCCCTGTCAGTCAGCCGTCACACGTGTGCCTCAGCAATGGTGTGGAAATAGAAGCTTCACGCCGGACTGTGATTGGAATGGGCTTTGTTGACTCACATGGATGGTTACTTCGGCGGGGGAGGTTATGTGGGCAAAAAAGAGGAGTGGGCTGATCTGGGTTGGTGCCAGCTTCACATTCCCCAGGAGCCCTCTGCCGGAACCCGGGCTCACATCGGAGCCCTGAAGGGCATGCGGTGCAGCTATAATCGGCAAATTAACAACCAGGGCTGGGTTAGCGCCCTGGGGGGGGGCTTACAGCAGGACTGCTGAAACATGGCAAACAGGTGTTAAAGTGCCGCCTCGAACGAAGGTGGAGTGGGAAGGTCGCAGATTCCGACGGCATGAGTGGTATTATTACTCTTAAGCACCAAAGCCGAACCATCCAGCAGCCCGAGGTAGATAATATCGTAAATTAATTAAGTGGAGGAAAGCATCTGTAGCTAAATAAATAAATCACGAGTGGTTAACCAGATGCCTGTCGTTACTTTGTAGCATTTTCCACAAATGAGTGTTTAAGTATATCAAACATAAGTTGTGCTTGTCATCTCCTCCTTGCGATAATAATTGATCACCTTTAAATATGCATAACACTGGGATCTCATGTAATCAGTAACAGATACTGTAACGCCGTGCTGACTGACACTCAAATATCTATCCTTCCAATACTGACTGTTTCATTTCAAGAATAAGTTCCAATATTAAAATACAGATTTTTTAACCTGGTCATTTAAATGTTTATATTGTTATAGAGAGCAGGGCATAAACTACTACTTGGCCCATAAGGGGGAAGGGGTAGAATTACAGGGGCACACTGGCACACCCCTCCAATCCTCCCCAGCCCCCATTTTTACTGTCATACAGGGTTGGGCAGGCATCAAATATCTGTATCGAGATCAGTTTCGGCGATACCAACTTGGTACTGGATCAAACTGAATTAAAAAGAAAATCAGAGGTATTGCCCATCATTAGAAACAACCAGTACTTTGTTCTTGAATACAAGTCAGGCAATGCTAACATGTGAGGGTTCATATCATATGCACCATTTTACCTGCAACACATTACTGAATGCATACAATCATTAATTTCCTATATCACTTATCTAGCACTGGGTCAGTGTCAGCCAGGGAACACTCTGGATAGACTGCCGATTTATAACAGGACAGAGAATCACACGCTATGGACAGTTCAGAGCAGTCCTATAATGCTTTCAAATTTTGAATTAAGTTTTTATATTATTGTCAATTTTCATTTGAAATCCAATTATCTTCAACGGAAAGAATTTTTCATCTGTTTTTATTTCAGTTTTGGAAACAATATTGATAATTTAGTTTAGTTGTTGATGTTATTTTATTTCAGTTTATTAAAATGTTTTTTTATTAAAAAGTTCTAGTTTTCATTAAGGATAATAACACAGATTTACAGATGGCAATTTCCAGGGGTGCTGCTAGGGATTTGGGGCCCAATGAAAGCATATTATACTGGGCTGCCAGCCTCGACCAATCCAATTATTTTCACGGCCTCAGTCACTCAGGTGCACTTGGAATCATCCTATATTCCCCTCCTTTACTACGCTCTGCTCCTCCCCTACGCCACGTTTCAGGACTTCAGGAATATCCAGACCAAGGCACCCAGAGGAAGCCTAAATGAACCTTTGGAGAACATGCCAACTCTACATACATAGAACCAAGGAGCTTTAATCAGACCCTGGGAGTGTGAGGTCATAAAGCTATCCACTTCAGTCATGTCACCCAAAGCAGGAAGCAGAATCCATTTTGAGGAAAACTCGCTCAAATTTTGGGCAAAAGTCACGGATGCAGCGGCATGCACAGGCGGAGAGGAGCCGCTTCTAAGGTGTGGCTGCGACCAGCTTTTCAAAGGCTTCTGCTGCCCGTCCCTTGGGTTTAATCAAGGCTTGGAACTGGCGGAGGTGCCGCAATGATTAAAAAGAAGATGCCGTTTTTAAATATTTTATACCGCCAAGCTGCTGTATCCTTTAACAAACTGTTTTTTTGATAACTGCACCGCGCGTGAGTGCGCACGCGTCACTGAGGAAAACGTACTGCTCGACATGTTTAAGTCAAATATTACAGGCGTCACATGATGCACCCTTCTCCTGCTTAGGAGAAACCACAAGGAAGCTTATAAGAAAAACACAAAGTTATTTAAAGATTCACCCTCACACCTCCGTGGGCGGTGGCCTGAATTTCCCACTTTCAGTGTAGATGTTGCATCCGTGTTCGTGTAGCTTAATGCCAGGTGTTGCTCTGGCAGCCCAAAGAAGTGGAAGATGTGCAAATGGTTCATAATGTGCGTGATTGTTTGTATATGAGTGTGCACCCCTGCAATGAGCTTACAACCCATTCGAGGTGCTACTCTACCCGGATCTAGTTCCAGGTTGTCAGAGACTCTGTGCTAAATAAGATGAATGATGAATGAATGGACTTCTGTTGGTTTTGCACTCACTGACCTGCCTTGCACTGTCACTCGTACAACAGTCAGAGAAAGGGTCTGCAGGCAGCAGCATCGTGATACCAGGACCGTTCCTGCCATTAAGGGGAAGCCTGGGTCAGAAGAGCCAGCCATCTTCCAACATGCATTTAAGATTTAAATTCCAAGCTCTTCAGCCTGAAACCAGTGCTCTGCTCTCAGAGCAGTTAAGCTCTGGCTGTACAACGTTTATTATTTATAAATCAATAAGACGACCATTAAAGGTGCCACCTTCTTTCCAGGGTTAATGACCTCACTTCAACCAAAGCTGAGTTCGGCACAACATCCACAATTCACCTAAATGGCTGCAGAAAACCTGCCAATAGGATCAGACTGTCAGAGCATTCAGCAGTACCCGCAAGAGGCCTCTGAGCTGAATTCCTCACCGGTAGGTTGCAGAGTCGCGTCCCCCCCCCCAGATTTAGATGGAATTCCTATAATGTTCATCAGGATGTTTAACCTGAGATCAGAATGTGAGAATATAAACATCTGATGAGGAAAACTGCAGAGCATATCCATGAGTCTGAATAGGGCAGCCTACTGGGACGATGGGTAATTAGCACAATAAATAAACACCATATCTCGCGTCAGAGCTTTTTCCACTGGTGATCACTTCCATTGTTTTTCCCTGTGAGCTGGGCTGATTGTACAGAACTATTTTCGTTGACGAAGCTGTGTGGAATACCGCCAGTCTCTGCAGATTAATGCTGTGCTAGACCCTGTGCTCATCTCATTTTTCACACTTCAGTTTTCCTTTTTTAAATGTACTTTTTGCAATAAAAAGATAATGAGATGCAGATGATGCATCCAGTTTGTGGCTCATTTCAGTGCAAATTGCCTGTGCGACAGCAATGGGTTCAAGGTCAACGCCCTCGCCTTCGCTTTGATACCTGAGGTGCATGTAGTGGGGCTGTCATCAAAGTTTTTGGGGCGAAATCTGGACAGCAGAGAAACTCCGTTAGGGCTTTGACCCCCATTTTGCAGCCATCAGAGGGAAGTTATGGAAAGGTCTGAACCAGTTTAAAATCGCAGATAAACTACCCAAGTGAGCTGCTGTGCAACTTTGCATCGCTTGCATGCGCACCAGCTGATTTCTGGAACTTCCCATACAGATACGTCAACATTTCAATAACACAAATGCTGCATTTAACTGTTTTCGTCGTCCTGAAGCTGTCTGAGCACGACGGCGTGAATGGTGATTATTACAATTGCATATCGGACAGAAAATTTTCCATCACTTTTACCTTCCCCCCACTTTGCCATAAGTGGATGCTCATCTGTCTAAGCCAGCCAGAATGCAGCCCTGGAGATCTCACCGTGATTATTAGCTATAGGAACTCACCAGCTCTCAGTGGGAGTGTTTCCAGAATGATCCGCACAACGAGAGTGTCATGGATCAGTATATGTTACAAGGTCTTGGGAAACGTGGGCGTAAATGAATGGGTATAAATGCTAAAATATCATAATCACAAGAAGAGCAGTGCAGTGACTGAATATAAAATACTCATCTCCTTTGTTATTTTCAGGCCTGCTGTCCCACAGGGAATGACATCTGTGTTGGTTCTTGCAAAGCAATCGGAACGGCATTATCATCAAAGGTCACCTCACAGACACAAAACACTACTTGCTTTTTATGCTAATGCTACTTTATCACGATCTGAAGGGGCAAGATCTTACAACAGAAAACCAGGAAGTGAGCTTAAGACATAACTCACACATATAACTCATGATGGGATACCTGATAAGAAAGAACAAATCAAAAACAAGAGATATTCCACATATTTGTAGCACTCGATGAAAGGTTGTAAATATATGATTTTACTACTATTAGAATTGTGCATATTCTACTACGTTTTCATCTCCTTTTAGAGTTTGTACCCCAATGCATATTTGTGTCCCTCCTTACAATGTAGCTCCAGAGCACTCTGAATATCTAAATACATATTTTAAAATATATACATACACTGACGAGCCAAAATGACACACCGCGTGAAATGAATAATATTGACTGTCTAGTAACAACGGAGCAAGTCTAAGTCTAGGATATATTAGACGGTAACTAACATTCTGTACTCAGTCGACATATTAAATGCAGAAGAAATCACTTTTACAAGGGCCAGATCTTTATGGCCAGACATACGTGTCAGAGCATCCCCAAAGCAACCCGGCGCTGTTCATGGTCAGCTGTGCTGCGCACTTCGAGATGTAAGTTCCCGAGGAGTGATAAACCATAAACCGCTGACAGGGTGTTGGGTGACCACGGCTCTTGGAGGAGGGATGTGACCAAAGGCTATCCCATGCGGTACGAACCAACAGAAGGGCTACTGTACCACAAATGCTTCCCCTTTCACAGTTTAGAGGGGGTTACATTGAAGAGCATTAAGCAGAGTTCATTGGGGTGTGTAAGATATTGTCAAGAGACTGAGTAACAGGAAACCTGCCTGTGTTCAAATGCTTATTCCTTTATAAGCCTCTGATGATGGTTAGACAGTGTCATATCATTATATAGCTATAGTACCTGGTTTTATAATTATGTATTGAGCTTTTAAGTGAAGCCCTTGATCACCAAGTTAGACAAGGAAAAATATCAAGAAACGGTGTCAGCAGTATGTCATCTCAGCAGTCTCCTCAAACGTTGATAATCTCACCTTCCATTTTGGTCGTTTTCAGCAGATGTTTGCCTCTCCAGATGCAAAGCACGGTTTGAAGTGCAGCTTCAGACCCATGGAAACGGTATATTAGGGGTGGGCAATCTTATTCAGTAAGGGCTGTTGGGTATGTGGGTTTTTGCTGCAACTCCCTAATTAGAGGACGGATTGGCTGAAGAGTCCTCACACTTGGTTTTGAACAGCCAACCTAAAGTTTACCCCAAAACCTGCATACAGACCTGCCCTTTTGTGGATAAGATTGGCCACCTCTGCTGTATGCAGTGCAGCTGGGAGAGCTATTATTCCCGCAGACAGGAAGGATCTCCTATCGGCCTAACCCACTGGCAGCCAGATATTCCTGTATTTCCACTGCTTGTAAGACAGTTAACATAAAAACAGAACTTTACATGTTCACCGTAAGAATGTTCATTATCTTGCTTCAAACGTCTGATGTTTGAAGGACTCTCTACTGAAACTGTCTGCGATAGTATAAATGCTGAGGAGTTCAGCCCCTGAGGGAGCATCTTCAAAGGTAATAAAGCCACCTGAACAGTTCAGCTTTATCAGGGCACCTGCAGCATAATTCAGACCCCTGATCCTTCCCATTATAACAGGCGGTGGCGTGAGTCTTCGGCGACTGGCTCTCCTCAGGATCGAAAGGGCTGAATAATGCACCAGTGAGGCTTCTCTTCTCTTCCCGCTGCAGCCTGTTGTGGGACCTGCAGGCCCATCTGAACCGCCCTGCAATGATGAATAAGTAAACACCAGGTAGACTTCCATCACTTCAGCAGGGGATCAGTCGCCATTAACACACGTGTACATGCTAAGGGGGGTGACGACTGTTGGCAGAAACAATTCAGGGCCCCCTTTTCTGGCACAATGGCTCTAAAAATTGAAAGTTAATTCTAAGCCAAAGCTTAAATAACACTGATGTGTCTTTTTAATCAGTCTTTCGCAACAGAAGTAAAACTGCAAGCATATGGCACCCCGCTCGAGGGTATCTCAAACGTAAGTGCTCCATCGACCATATTCAGAAGAAAAACGTGAAGGAAAGGCTCGGAAGTTCTGAAAACCCGGGTTTCTCCAGCAGTCTCCAAGGGGCTCTGGATGCTTAAACAATACACAGCCCAAGGTGAAATCACATGTCTTTTTGGGTCTGGTAAAAAAGTCAATCTAAAAATATGCATGAACTCATTTCCGTCCTGTTTAGTCCAGATTATTGCTCCCACACAAACAGTCAAACTGGCGATCAGGTAGGAGGATGAGCTGCAATATTCTGTGCTCTGAAGGGAATTTTTACATATGTAGGTAAACTAAAAATACTAATACTGATAACACCCACTTAAAGCAGAAGTCGATGGGGAAAAAAGCCTGGTTACATACAAAAAAAAAAAATGTTCAAAGTGTGATTTCACCTGCTGTGTAATTCAGCACGGTAGCCTGAAATAAGGGGAAATTGCCTTTCATTTAAAAGAAAAAAAAATCCGTACATCAAGATATTTTCTCAAGCTAACTGAAAAGGAATCTGACACATACATGAAGAATGCAGCATCCACATTAAGCTCGATATCACCAGCAGCAATAAATTCATCGGAATAAATTACTTTCATGACATTATATTAACTTTGACTTGTATTAACTAATGCATAAATTGTGTAAGGAGTCTTGTACACAGCTGGTGACACAATGAACAGCCAAAAACAATAAACACCACTGATGTGGACAACTGACATCCTGACTAATCATTTATGAGTTATGCTGCTGATTTAATGAGCCAGTTCACCTGTAGGAAATTACCAGTGAACATATTTAATGTTGTGTGTTAAAGATGACTAACCCTATAATCAGGGGGACCCTACAGACCCCTAACCTGCACAGGAGGGCAGTCTGTATCAGCAGTCTGTATCAGCAGTCTGTATCAGTAGTTCCACGTTACCCTTCTGAATGTTCTCAGCCCTAAATTGTTACCAAAATACTCCCCAACAAGAAAAGGTACTTGCAGTGTTAACAGTTCAGTTTCCACAGCCAGCCAGCTATCTGTGTAAAATAAATACTCTCAGTCAGATACTCACAGAAGGCACAGTTATTCGTTATCCAACTTTTCACTCCGGTTCCAAATTACCACAAGGCAATATTCACAACATGCAATATTGAAAACAATTAATTTCTCATTCATTCATTCATATTGGCATCTGTTTTAATGTGGACGGGTTTTCTACCCAAAAGCACAAAACCTGCTGATAAAAAAAACTGTATGAAAGCATTTCAAAAATATGAAAAAAAAAACCTAAACTGACATCGTTCAATGGCACCACTTGGTTTGGGAGAATTAAAATTCTTCTTAATTTTAGGGATATTCCAATGACAGCGGCATGCAGAAATATATAAATTTTTAGATAACGCTATCTACAAATGGCATGAACTTTATGATGTGAATGGACACGGAAAGATGAGTGATTCACAGTTGAAAGGAGTCCCTTTATCCGCCGAAAGTCCCTTTGACAGTTAGAGAGGCATCACACCAGTGACCTCACAGACATTCCAGCTGTCAGGCTGAAGCTTCAAGTTCCTGTTGAAGTTCAGGTTCAGGTTCCTGGCAGAACCAAGAACCATGGCTTCCAGAAGCCATTATACTCATTTCAACGGTCAGATTTAAATTCCCAAATGGACTGTGAAGTTGAGACCTAAATCAGATAATACTAGCTAAAATGCCGTAAAACATTTAGGAAGTGATATTATCAACTAGGCACATCTGTATACAATGCTCTTTAACTACAATGTCAACACGTCATGAGTCAATGTAAAATATACCAGCGACTGTCATTTAGATAATTAACAATGCAGATTTAAGTTAGCTTGGAGCTTTGAAGCAGGGTGCTTGACGATTTTTGATTGCAATGCACAAACCCCTCATCTTACCTAACGACACCGCTTTAGATGGAGTGAAGTACGAAGACAGCAGCGTAATGAACGGTTGGGACAGTCACACGTGCAGATAAACCATAACCGTTACTCCATCCGCAACAATCAATACAGACGCGAGGCTGAAGCCTAAAGACTCAAGAGCCTAAGGGTCCTGACAAGTCTGTTATGGAGCAAGATGCATGTTCCTGTGGAGATGGAGATTCTCTCAATCCTTCGGAGGGCAATGTAAGTTCCCATAAAAGCAAAGCCATTCAGAGGTATAACATTCATCCCATGAAGACGCAATTCTTTCCCAATGGTAATGGGATGCCAATCCCGCAAAAAAATAAATAAAATAAAACTACGTTTTACGACCATCCCTTCCCTTATAATCTCATCCGAATTTAATGTTTATGGATAAGCAGCAACATGAGCTTCAACAAAATAATGATATTTCTTGCGGAATTATAATCATCCTTCCAGAATAATTCCACTAATGTACACAGTGTATGCTGTCACCTATACAAATTCTGTCAACTTGCAATGACCTATTAACCTCTTGCAATTAATCGTGTTGATGCTGGCTCTTATTTGGAAGTTGCCTGTATAAAGTCTACTAAAAGATTTCATTGGAATTTTTGCAAAAGGTTTATCATATGCGTATTTCATTTTACTGTGAGATATATAGATGGGAACAGGATTTATTTTATATTTGGATTCTCATATATTGTGTTCTTGGCATGAGATAGGCTTATGATTAGATAAATGAGATTTTACCCATGCCCATTGGCTTAAGCTTTGATTTATACGTTTCGGTGCCTTTATTATCTAAATCAGCTTTGCCAGCACCGCACAGGGGAATGTAGCTACGCTCCAGATGCTTACACAGCTGAAAAGTCGAATTTACTTTGACACCATTCTCTCGAGCGAATTCTTATCGCTATTCTTTTCCTGACACTAGGTGTCACTGCAGCCAAGATATTCGGCACTATACTGTCGAGTAGTTTTGCGCAGCAAAGTAAACGATACGCAATGAACTGGGACTACATTCCCAATTTGTGTATGATTAAATGACATTTTCAGACTAAGTTCGTACTTATTCAGTTGTGCCCGATCTGTTAAAATAATGATATGACTTTTTTTCCATAGCATTAATACAGAGTTTCGGTTACTTCAGTAGAAACCTTGGTACGCCTCGGGGCTCAACGGAGTGCTTCAGATACTCATTAGTGCAATTAGCAATTAAATGATTCAGCTGCAGAATTTAACATGTTAATGGAGTTGCAGAAATTTAAATATTATTTTCAGGAAACGTGACTGCCTGCCACCGTTGTGTTACAGTCATTTATGCAGAAGGCTGCGCTGACATTTAAGGAATAAAGAGCGAAGGCTAAAATTGTTACTTTGGGCGATGTCCAGCTTACACCGTGTCGCTCGTCGTTGCGAATCCTGGCTCTTCATAAACAGTGAGATCAGCTTGAGAAACATTTTGGATTATGCAGTGGAAAGTGTTTGGCGCACACGTGTTAAAATGGAAATGCATCTATTGACGCAGCAAGTGATGTACCGTCGTGAAATCAGCGGGCCGCTATTTTAAGTCTAATTTATTCTGAATCCATCTATCTTGATCGTTGTATATTGATTTATATTCACTGTGCCCAATATAAACGCATTTGGCAATACACCAGTTCTCCGCGTTTTCGCGATTCAAGAACGATATTTTACTTTCGCGAAACTATTTACAAAGAAATATGCGCCTGGGTTGAATTTCAGATTTTTAAATGTTTTATTGTGACCAAACTGTGGGTACTTATTTGAAGGAAAAATATTGTGCATTTCAACAGATGTTTAAGGAGTGGTGTATAACTTACCGCGAACACGTTGGTTAGCCTACTTAGTTTTTCAATTTATTGTCCCGAAGAAAAAGGATCTATGGTAACTGTGAAAACGTTCACCAAAAAAATATGGATGTAATGCCACCTTGTGGTATTAAATAAAATGCATCATTTTGCATAAAAGTATGCAAGATACGTTCATGGAGGCGCTTTTGCGTGGGTTTGTACGCTGGAAGTCGTAGTCATTCCTAATCCGCCTTGTTGTCACAGTCCTGCTTATTGTCACACACTAGACTGAAGGCATTGACTGTTTTTACGCTCCTTTTGCAAAAGGTGCTTCCATTGTAATAATAATGCATTCTTTGGGTCGCAGTTTGACCACGAGTATGTCTCAGTATAAAAGCTTCATATGAGCCTCTAAGATTTGGTTTTATTTTATACAAAGGGTTAGGGAGGGTACTTATAATTAGCTGTTATAAAAAATGAAAGTGCCTTTTAATGTCACAGGTGCTCGTTCTGTGGCATCTGTAATAAAAATTTTTTACAGACGACATACTTGTATGTCATACTCGTACATCATACTTGTATATTGAAGTATATTTTTAGAATTTAAATATAGGGTTCATGTTACTTGCGTGGATCTTCCTTTTTGTGCAACAGAAATATTAGCTGTATAGTAGCTACTATACTGACCATAGGGAAATCTGAAATGTTGTGTTGAACCCGGTATTTGGGGTGAATTTATTCTGTAGTGAGACTATTGTAAAATATATCAAATATGCGCTTAATGCATTTGTCTCTAATCTAGCTGCTATTCACCTTACAGTAAAAGGCCTCATGTATATCAAACACTGCATCTACGAAGAGAAGTGTTCGACATCTGACATTTTTCTGAAATTTTAGACTCTCCAAGAAAGTCCTTTTGCTTTGATGACAGCATTGTAGAATCTTGGCATTCTTTCAACCAGCTTGCAGATGTAGCCTCCTGGATGCTTCTCCAACAGTCCTGAAGGAGTTTCCACAAGTTCTGGGCTCATGTTGGACACCTTGTTCTTACTCTTCTATCCAGCTCATCCCGAAGCAGCTCTGTAGGGTTTGGGTCGGGGTGGATTGTGGGGGCCAGGTCACCTGTCACAGGCTCACCTCCTGACATGTTCACAAGATAAGAGTACTTGCATAACCTCGAGGTCTGCTTGGAAGAAGAGTGATGCCTCACTGATCCCTTTGGGGAAATTCTCTTTTTTATCTCCCCCCATCCTGCCCTCCAAGAGACCCACTCGGATGAGGATAAGCTTTGGGGGTTACAGCCAAGGGGAGCCACCTTTGGCAGCCAGGGAGCTCGGGGTTAAGGGCTGTGATCAAGGCCCACGGACAGGTGATTATTTTGCAGAGGCCAGGCTCGAACCGGCGACCTTCCGTCACAGATACAGTGGCTTAGCCCACTGCAGTTGAAAAATGAATGATTTTTCAGTAGTTGTGTCTAGACCTTTGACTGGTACTTTAGGTCATTATGGGTAAAATGTCTGTTAGCAAAATAATGTGCTTTAAAACTCCATCCATCCTGCTTCTGTTTAATGTTAACGAGAACAGGATATGTAATTAAAAATATTATTAAAAACCAAATTGTGGCGGTTCCAGAAGCATAAATATATATTATTTATGCCTTTTATTAAACTTACTATTTAATTTAAATTCTTAAATATCTCATTAAAAAATGTATTCAAGGCTTTTAATTCAGAATTAGGGTACAATCTGTTAGAACACGTCATTAAATTTCCATATCCAGTAGGGGGAGCCACAATATACATCAAACTAACGGTTTCGTTTTGGCAACATAACCGACGAGTGTGACGTTTAACCGTTCATACATCCATCTTCCAATCGCTTATGCTGGGCAGCATAGGGCACAAGTCTGGATACACCCTGGATGGGATGCTATATTACTATATTCAGTTGAAAACCCAATACGGTCCTACCGTAACATATAAACATATCGAGCATTTTAAAATCATAATTATCATCGTCATCACTATGCACATACCGATTTTTTTTGTTGGTTTGGAATCTGGCAGGTTGTGGAGGCAGCACGAGGAACAAGTTGGGGCTTTCCATTAATTGGATGAATAATAAATTGTAGCCTACCATAAAATATGGCACTGGGTATGAAAACTATGGATTGCCATGGGTTGTGTCGAATTAGCGGAAGGCAAATTGGATTATTTACGTTTTTTCCTTGGGATGTGGAGTAATCCTTTCAAAGGTTTTGTTTCGCTAGCAGAGAAGGAGTAAAACTGTGTATTGAGGGGTGCATATAAAACCTGCTTTACAGGCAGCCTGGTCTATATAATAACTCGGGATGTAATACAGTGAATACGGCAGTGCTGCTTTATTTCTGAACAGAATGATTCTGTGCATACAGTACAACACAATTACTGGAACGATCGCTTATAAAATTATAACAACTTTCGAAAAAGTACTTCCAAAATTAATGTATAAGTTGTAAAATGTGTAATTACAACATATGCAAAAGCTCACATCAGGATTATGCGTTGCAGAAGGTGCACAAAGACAGTATTAGCACTGTAAGATGATATAGGCTACTGTCGTAACTTTCAGTATGCGTACGATGCTTACAAAATGGACATTTAGAACGGTTATAAGCCTATATAAAACGTTCTTGTAACGTATATACATGTATTGTAACTGAATATGTACATTGTTAAAAAAAATAATAAATTAAACAACAGGACAGGATAAGTCTTGTTACGCTTAAGGAAATGTATACTTAGTACAGAAACGGAGCCATGTGGAATGCGGAGCCACGGCAGTGTCCCCTAATTGCTGTCCCCTGAATACCAGCCTTGAGTGGCAGGAGACGAAGAGCTGCCAGATGCGGGCAGATGAGCCATTGGCATGCGAGACGGTACATCTCAGACAACAGCAGACAGGCTGTTAACGTAAAGGCTTTGCGTCACCCCGACAGCTTATAACTACACGTGTTGCAGCAGTGTAGACGTGGAAACCTTATTTCATCGAAACATACATTTATGTAACAGCGAGATCTGTCTAACACTCGTGAGCAAACTGCCAAAGAAATTGTGTAAAATTATTTTAGACTCTTATCCTTTACTTTTCATTTTTTCCTGTACATTTCCTTTTTTCAGTGAACATATCAGTACTGTAAAAATGTAAAGCTGCGGAACTTATCATTGTACTAATATTCCTTTAAAAGATCTGTTGACAATAAACGATGAAGTATTGAATATATGACACTTGTCTAACAAATTGTTTATTTAAAATATTTTTTATCTTGATTGTTATATAGTTTTAATATTACTTACGTATTTACATAACATTATGCTATATTAATGATTTTCAGTATATACAGTTTGAATTTTTATAAATGTATAACTTTCTCTAACAATTTTAAATAAATTTTTAAACTACATTTTAGGCATAGTTTTCAGTAAATAATTTTGTGATAAAAGCAAACATGGTTTTTCACATTAAAAATTCAAATTCATATATATGGATTAAGATTTCAAAATTTAAAGTGCACAGTTTAAAAAAAAAATCAGACAGAATTAAAATAATTACTAATCTGGAAAATTGGCAGGGTGGATAAACTGGAAACTCTACTGCAAATTTACTGTGACACTTCGAAGTCTCAGGTCTGCAGATTGTGCTGCAGTTTACATATTCAAGTACAGCTGAGTATAATTTAAATTATTTGTCGTTGATAAGTAATGTCCACCCTTTGTGTGTCTTGTAAGAACAGTCTTTTCGAGCAACACATTTCACATAGTTATGAAATGTTCTGCTGGTCCTTGTCACGTGAAAATTATGATGATTTCTGCTGTTTAAGGCAAAAAATGGAAATTGGAGTGAAAGGTGGGTGTGTCTAATGTGAGTGCGTCATAACCTTGGCCTTCCACTGCGCCCTGATTGGATGGGTTTAGTCTCAGCGGATTGGTTGTGGAGGATGTCTGTCGGCGGACCATAGGACGGTGATTCCGGATGAAACTATTAATGTTCATGTAAATCATTGTACTGTTTGTTTCCATATAACCTTTACATCTAAGAAACATTTGACACCCTTGTTTTCATGGTTTGAAGAAATAAAACAACAGGAAAGCGTTTTTGCAACATCTTACGGAGCACAGTAAATAAAGTAGGATGTTGGCCGAAAATGGCTGAATCTCTATTGGAGGAGCATAGACAAAGTGTGTGGCTGTATTTTCTGATTCTCTCACACAGTCGCTTAATCCAGTGAGATATTTTGCCTGTTTATTAATGAAATGAAGCCCAGTGAAATAGGGAAAGAAAGCAGCCACTGCTAAATCACTTTTACTAAGACAAGCAGGGTATGTGTGCTTCACAAGGCTCCGTGCTATCTGACACTTTGACGCAGCTGAGTCTGACGGTTACAAAGCAAGGAAAAGCTTCTGGGGTTCTAATCTAACGGGCTGCTGGGGACCCACCGTCACTCATTCTTTTGGCCGGGGGTGTGTTTACCCCCCCATGGTCAGGCTGCGGGCCTCAGCAAGGGGAGGAGGACATCTGGTCGTAGTCGGGACACTTGAGGAGAGCCGGGTAGTTGGAGTTCATCTGCAGCGAGGCCTCGCTGGAGATGTCCGAGGGGCTGCGACCACGTACCCAGGCGTCCGGGTGCAGGAACTGGCCGGAGTAGTCGGAGCAGTTGCTGAGCCGGGGTCGGTAGAAGCCTGGGTGCGGACGGTACATCTCCTCTGCCGTGTACCTCTTCATGAAGAGGTAGACTGACATCACGCCTGCAGTCTGCGTGGATGGAGGCATGGGGAGAGAGCAGTGAGCAGGAGTGAAGAGTGAGCGCGAAGGAGGACGTGCACGGGGATTCACCCTTGGGCATTCCATCATGGTGATTTCCCTTGTGTGTTACAGAACAAAAACCTGCAGGAGGTCTTACATCAGTGTACTGCAGCTGCTTTTACAATGCAGGGGCTACAGATGCAAGGCAGGGAACAACCCAGGACGGGGTGGGGGGGGGGGGCGAGCCACTGCAGGACACACTCACCAATGGGCAATTTGGCAATTTAACTTCATCCTGTTTTTTAGACTCTGGGGGGAATCCCCATGACGACATGGGGAGAACACGCAAACTCCACAAACGTGGTGCCGTGGTGGAGACTCGAACCCAGGTCCCAGAGGTGTGAGGCAACAGTGCTAACCACCATATCACAGTACTGCCCCTTAGTGACCCATTAACCTATAATAATTCTACCCAAAAAACACACAAACCTATACACACCCATGTAAAGTCTAAATGAAAAAATGTAGCCCACCAGGAAATAATAAGAGACTGGAACATCTCAGAAAAGCCGGCATGGTAAAGGTGAAAGAGATTCATCAGACTTTCACCTTCGGTAAAATACAAAACAACCCCCTCCCTCCATTTATCGAGGGGGATCTCTTCACTCCTGCAACTTCAACCAGATCTCCATCCATCTCCCTGATCCTCATTCTCTCTCAATGGTTCACTAGTCTGTTACCCTAAGACAAATACGCTCCAAGCGCCTTCCACACAACCACCTGCCTGCTTGGTCTGGAAACTTCTATCTGATGTTGACATGTCACATATATCTATTTAGTGAAGTCCTGTCTTACAGAAAATGTGAAAATGGCCCATTCTAAAGCACAGAATAGATAAAAAAGTATATGAGGGTTTGAGTCCTTCAAATTAGCAAGCTAATTGTGATACAAACATCATAACACTGATCTCACATCTTATCATCTACAGGGTGGGCCATTTATATGGATTCACCTTAATAATCCAACACAATGGGCAGCACATTGAACACATTTTACAAGTGGTCAGAAACTTGTAAATAACTCATG
>JABFEB020000092.1:9806967-9827862 GCA_019775895.2 Stomatorhinus ivindoensis | reverse complement strand
CCTTGACACCCCCACAGGCCGGGGCTAGGAAAAGGTACCTGAGAGGATGAAGAAGATGCCAGACACGAAGGCCAGGATGGTGCGGTGCGGGCGGATGTGCCCGATGTTGCTGAGCACGAAGCCGATGAACATGAAGAAGAGGCTGACCAGTGGGAACGGCGTCGCCGAGCGGATCATCTCTGTGGGAAAGGGCCAGACCGTAAGTACCTCATGGTCTGCGCATGGTCTGCAAAGTCTCACATCGCAGGGGCAGAATCACTCCGACAACACGATAAACTGGAAGGCGGTGCAGACCATTGCTCCTGTTTGTTTTTATACAACCTCATAAAAAGGCTTCCCTCCCAGCGAAACAGAAACTCTCCGCTGCTTCTAACTGGCATATTTTTTACATGTCTAGATGTACCCATAATGCTCCGGGAGACATATACTCACCACAATGATGATGTCACCCTTCTCACCTGCGTGCGACTGTGCCACACATTTTGCATTTAAAATATACCACTGACGTTCTCCAGGGTGCCAGGAACCAGAAGTTTCGTTTCGCTTGGTTTACTGAGCAGGTTGATCGTCGTTTTTCTCGTACCCTGAATTCACGCGGCTGGTTAATACCAGGAGTGACGCTCTTGGTGTCGCAAGTGCCCTCTCTCCACGTCTACTTGGATACCAACATGGCAGCCCACCTGAGAACTAGTGCCTCTCGGGTGCTGCAAGGCAGCAATTTCTATCAAGCTAATGGCTGGGTGCCACGCAATTATAATACCCGGCAGCTTCATTATAGTGTTTGCGTGGCTCCTGCGAGAATGACACGGGTGCCGGTGACCCCAGAAGCTCACTTTTGCCGCTGCTGGTTGAAGCAGCATGTTAAGATCTTTGAGGGCTTCAAAGTCCGCCTCAGTACCGAATTAATTTCCCCTTCTAGCCTTCAAATGCACCTTATTTATTAAAACTTCCGGAAATTTTCCTTCAGTTAACCGCCATGTCACACTTCACTTCTCAAATAAGAATCTTATTAAGAGGAGAAATGCAAGTAGAAACATTCAAGGGTTTATCTTTAATGACCATAAAGAGGGTCTGGCCCTATTGATCATTCTGATCAAAGATTCAGTCGCTTTACCACCCAGAGATTCTCCGATCCGCGTTGGCACTGTGCTGGACATTCATGTAATCAGAAAGGTGTCATTTTTATAAGGCTCTAAGCTTGTAACACTGCTGTTACACAAATAGGGGCTGTATGGGCTTAGGCGCTAATAACATCTGTTAAAAGCACGACTGGACAGCGCTGAAGGTTAGCTTAGCTTGCAGTCAGCATGCGGCATGTGTAAGGGGTAGATGAACAGGATGCACTCACTGAGCACGCTGACGGTGGACTCCGAGGTCATCTGTACGTTCATGGGCATGACGTACTCGATGGTGAAGCAGCGGCCCGTCTCCTCACCTGCAGCAGCGTGGACACAATGCCGGGTTCTCATCACTCATGGCAACAGTGCGGCAGCGCTGACATCAGTGCCTGGGCGACATCGGCGCGGCAAGCAAGGATTAATGCTCCTTGAATTCATCTTTTTTTATGGCAGAGGGGGGAGGGGAAATAAAGACGGAAAGACGGAAAAGCGTATGGCGCCCAGTCATGTTTAGACCCAAGCAAGTATGACGTGGTTTGATGAATCACGGGCTCTGGCGTGATTGCGAAGCCCTAATGTGTTTTCCGCGGGAGAGCTGCTAGAATATTCCTCCGTTTTCCCCCTTTTCCGTCCAACTGTGCGATCTGAAAATACGGGGGATTTTTGAAACCTCACAGCTGTCATTATGCTTGCAGCGGATGCAGGGGTGGTCACTCTTCTGAAAAATAGCGGTCTGACCCCCCACAGACACAAAAATAGATCCTTTCAATCCCTGGATACCGTGAAAGATTCCGATTCGTAAAAGAAAAAAAAAAACACCGGACAGGCTGAATTCAGTCCCCTAGGCTTGTCTGTGGTGCATCATCAAACCCAGAGGAAATGATGTGTAATGTTCAGGATGTGTTTTATCCTCTGGAAACAAACATGTGCTATAGCAGCTTTCACCCTGCAGTGGCTTCCAGTGCTCATGGTACCATGCTGTGAAAGGCCGATCTCAGCAGCAAAGCACGTATCAGCCAGCTCAGTACTCGGGTGCGAGACCCCCTGGGAATGAGCTATGCTTTAAGCTTTCACACGTGTCGTGTGACTCTGCAGATTAAGAGTCTATGTCCAGAAGGTTGCTGGTTCATATCCCATGACCACCAAGAAGTCATACCACCATTGAGCCCTACAGCAAGGCCCTTAACCACAACTACTCTGGAGGGGTGCTGGATAAATGGTTGACCTTCATACTTGGCCTTCAAGCTTCGCCCTCACCTGTATGCGTGTGTGTGTGTGTGTGTGTGTGTGTGTGGTCCAGGTATACATTATATTGTAGGGACATAAAAACCTGTTATTTTGATGTTGTGGGGACCATGTTTTTGGTCCCCGCTAGGAGAAATTCAGATCTATAAAAATGACTGCAATCAAAAAACTGAAAATGCCAAAAGACTGGTACTTTGGTCCTGGTGTTTGGTTACTTATGGTTAAGGCTAGGGTTGGGTAGGGGTTAAGATTGTCATTGTTGGGATAAGGGTTTTGCCCATAGAAACGAATGGATGGTCCCCACAAAGATATCAGTAGAGGTCTGTGTGTGTGTGTGTGTGTGTGTGTGTGTGTTTATGTGTGAGAGACTCAGAGTACCATGAGGAACTTGATGACTGGATTTCATTGTACTTCTCATGTGCTCAATAACAATAAAAGGTTTTCTATTCTAAGGCAAGACAACATGTAAACAACTGTGTGAGAAGTGTCAAGCCAATATTCGCCAACGCTGGCTGCACCCTTCCCAGAATGCCCTGAAGCCACCTGGCCTGTCAGTAGTCACGTTTGCGGCAGGCGGCAGAGCTGCCGTGACGGACGTGTTCCACGCCGGTAACCGTGGCGATGGAGGCCCACGCTGAGCGTTTGATTGGAGGCTGGCAGGTCGCTCGCCGAGCCTCCGCCCATACCGCTGATGACATTTGCCACGGCTGCTCGACATGAGCGAGCGGGGGGGGGCACCGGGCGGCTGTTCACGCTACGCCTGGGGTCCCCCACAGGTGTGAAGAGATGGTGCAGATTCACAGCTGCGGAATGCAGCCCCTGGGCTGACACTCGCACGCAAAAAAGAGTTTTAATTCAGGCTGAATCGCTGGGGATCTGTAACCTACATCATTATGTCCCTCTGAGTTATGTCCACTTAATTACCGATCCCACCAATGAAGGGAATCTCCAGTTGTGCGGGCCTCATCGTTTGAAGGTCCTAACGAGTTTCTTCGATAAAATTAGCCCAAAAGGTACTTATAAAAAGCCAATTTGCCACTGGTCTTTAGAACTCCTCTCAATATGATTATTTGTGATACATTTCAGAGGGGTTTTTCATTTCCCAAAAGGAAAGCAGACTTTATAAACATGACAGGATGTAGAGATACCGCAACCCACCCATATTCTTTAACTGGCAGCTGAAAAATAAAAAGTCCTTTTCTGCGTTAAAGCCATGTCTAATGCTGAATGCCAGCAGCCCTGGATACATTTCTCAATAAACACAGAAGCGATACCCCAGACGGATGTATTCACTAAAGCTGAAAGAGCCGAAATGGTGTCATACATTAAATAGATTGGCATAATCACTGAATCATGTTTCAGATTTAAAGGTTAACAGCGCAGTTAAATTTGATGTCAGCCATTTCCGATATGCTAAAGACTGACTGACAAAAAGCATTGTGAATTGCGATGTTTATCGTCATTTATCATATAGTACCAGCAGTCAGTAAAATATGAAAATAAAAAAGCTGTATTACAGTGTATTACAGTATATTACAAAGCTTAAATACACGAAGATGTTAGAAATGTTTCAGTGATGACAATTATGGCATTATAAGGTAATAATCGTTGTACTATTACATCTTCACATTCACTTTGAAAAATAATACATACATATTTGACATGTAAAACAAAGAACGGTACAGCCGCTCTGTTATTAGAAATGGCTTATATTTTACTGAGAGGCATAAAGATTCTATGGTCCAGTGGATTCTGTTAAACAGCTGTTTTTCTGAGTTTGATCAAATCATTTCCTCAATTATATCAGAATTTAATATCAACCTACACTATTTATAACTGTTCCAATAAACTTTCTTTTTATGAACTTCCTATGAAATTATCCGTAAAATGTTAGCAGCAGCACATTAGTTATCAAATCTTCTGCAGGTTATTGTGATGGCGGACTGCTCGCTCTCGTCATGACGGGAAACGCCCGGAGGGAACCAGTGCTGCTTCAGGGCCTCTGGGCCAACAGAACCCGCCCACCTTCCAACATCTCAGGTCGATTGCGAAAGGATTCCCTCTGCTTGGTGAGTCCTGACCCAGCGGTGAGATAAAGCGGATTGATGTTTGTTGGCAGCAGGGCGCTCTGCCTGGGTCAGGGAGGACAGGGCACTCAACAACAGGGTCACTCAGGCTGTACCGCTGCCTCTGTGTGACGGCTAAAGAGCCGTGTCCGTTATGTTAGATCCAGGTGAGGCATGTGTGGTCAGACCTCCTATGGATGGAGACATTTCACTAAGAATGATGTCACCTGTAAATCAGGGGTCCACAAGTTTGACTCCATTTCGACTCGGTGCTCGGTTCAGCTGACTGCCTGCCCTTGGGTATTAATGACTTAACTGTGACGCACGATGAAGGCCTGATTAGTTAACGCCTGATCAGCGGCCTGCGTCTCTGAGGCGGAAAGGGCCGAAGTCGGTGCCTTCGGCTACGCTGGGTTGGGTGACTCTGGTGACAGAGGAGGTGGAGGATGGTTTAAACCTAAGAGAGGTGTGGTGACCTCCACCATGCAACACTGCAACCTGGAAGAAGCATGAGGTAGCTAGGGAAGGTTGGGGCTCCAGGGAGGAGTGTCCCGACATGCTGAGGGCGTCGCAACGATATTCAGGTACGATCTTCAGGGACCCACATGCCCCCTTTGGGAGGGGGTGGGAGGGGCAAAGACTTCTAGACTGATGCCCCTGTCACAGTGCAGCATGATCTGTACATCTGCTAACTTATCAAGAGGCTCTCGGCTATGACGTGAGCCAGACTTGCCGGCGTGCGGCACGTCGTGCGATTGGGTTGCAAGCCTCGCCCTCCCCAGCAGGGGGCACTGCGGAGCACTGCATGCGAGGCAGGGATTGAACCTTGGAAAGTCATCGGGATACACAACTGACAGCATTATGATGGAAACGTAATGGACGAGGGAACTCTGGGGTAACCTCTGACTAAGCGTATGAAGGTTGTACCTTAACAGCTAAACCAATAAGTCACATTGGGTAGGGTAGATGTACCATGCTCCTTATGCAAATCTGACATACAGAAAATGGTCTGGTTGTTAATTGCTTTATTAATTAATTGCTTAACAACACTGGTCTATCGTAGTTAATGTCAAACCTAGAATAATTATGCATAAACTGTTATATTTTTAGTGTAAATTCCCACATATCAGATTAGTTCATTTAGACTTCATTTTCTTTGTGTTCAATTCTGGTAATCAAGTAACCCTGTCATTCTCTGGAATGGCAGAAAGGGGGCGCCGAGACTCACCTGCCTGGAAGCAGACCCTCCAGAGGCCCGAGTGCAGGGACATCTTGATCTCAGCGCTCTGGTTCAGGGGCAGGATGACCCCCTCCTCCAGGTAGAGCCAGTAGTCGGTGCTAACGGCGATTCCTAGCAGCCCCAGGCCGCAGACGGCGAACACGCTGCTCAGCAACGTCAGCGCCTTCCTGCCGCATATGCTCATTCCACAGACTCTCCAGCAGGGGACGCCGGCAGTGAAATAGGGAAGGCTGCACAGACGTGGGATGAATGGAAGAGTCTGGTCACGTGTGCGGACACGGGCGACCTCTACCAAGCTCCATTCCGTTATTTAAAAGTTCAAAGAGCTTACAGAATACAAAGGAATTACGCGGCTGAACCAAATCAAGCTTTGCATCAGCAAGATGAAAGTCCACATCAGAAACACGAATGTGACCGGCGATTCACAATGTAATTACACATCGACCATCGAAGTGTTAAGAGATACAAATAAATGCGAGATCTAAGAGTGCATGAAAAAAACAACTGATGAAGTTCAATGGCACGACTAGGACACATGGCACAGAGTGATACAGAGGACTGCTGTTTCGCAAGCGTATTGTACATACTGTGCCAAGCTCTTCAGCACACAGCTCTCGATAAGGTCACAGTACGGACATGTGCGCTGAAAGACTTCGGTTGCTGGGGTAACAGAATGAGACGGGAACTCTTGGGACATCACTGCTGTCTCAATAGTGTACCCAACAGAATTACAATCACATTAAACAACGTTGTGACAAGAAATTGTTGTTTATTTATAAGACATAAATGAAGTTTTGTCTTAGTGTGTTGTCACCCAACAAAGAATGAAAAAAACCTTAATTACACAGGGATGTGCCCAATTTTTATAAATCCTTTATTCTTTCATTGATCTTACAAACGTCTACTACCATTCCCAATCTGCATGTGAGATGGCACAAGAGTTTTGCATCCGACTATGTTCACTCATCCTAACAAGCAGGCCTCATTGCATTTTCTCAAACTCTGCATCTGCTGCCTCCTTGTCTTTCCCTTCCGCTAACTCTTCTCGTTTCACTCCTAAAATCTCGATGAAGTCCTCATTCCAACTCCCATCTCCGCTCTCCTGTCCGCTCCCGACCGAAGCGGGTCTTACGCTCTTACACTGTTTACTACAAGGTGCTGCACCAACGCTGCAGGTACACTGTCAGTGACACGGCGTCTAGGGGAGACCGTCAATGACTTGATGAATCACCTGCGCTGCTGGTCTGAGGTCAATGAGCCCTCCCACTAAAACTGCAGACCGCGGACAGAGATGGGGATGTGGGGAGATGTGATAGATGGGGGAGGGTAGCTAGACGCCATGGCTGCTGACGGGATATGGAAAAGTGCAGTGGGGTATTTAAGCTTTCCACCTGGAAGTTTAACATCCAACATCCCTCCCAGATTCCCGCTTTTGATTGTCTGCAAGGCCGTAGATTTGTTTTCAACATTGGTTGTGACTAAATTAGCCCCAATCCTCCCGCCCCATCTAAACACACGTTACTCTCACAATCTTGGTAGGGTAACATCCTTACCATCCATACCCAGATCTATGGCCTCGATTATCCGGCATCTCAAACCGCGCTCTGGTTCGTCTGCCAAGGATGCCACACCCACACCTGCTTCAAGCGCGAAGATGTTTCAGACATTCAAGGGTTAAAAGATTCAGAGGGCACCATTAACTGCCCTTCATTGGTTTAGCATCCTGTGAGCATGTTAGCACTGCAAAATTGGATTTCTTTGTGGTGGTCTGCGTCAAAGTGATTCTGACTGCATGCCGTCACGTGTTTCCACATGCGAACAGACAGCATGTGCAAATCCATCCATGCGTGTGTCAGGCACCAGGGCTTGATGTGGACACACTGGGGGGTTTGGAATCACCTGCAGCTACAGTTACTCTGCTATTTTTATTTATTGTTCAAGCGGGGTGTGAATTAGTTCCTTCAACAGAAGACACCGAAGAAGAGCAATTTCACTGAAAGTCCCTCAGGGGAAGGAGGACCTCATATTTGGGGTGTGAAAGCAGGAATGAATTTCACAACCACTGACTGCTTTATTTCTAGGTATTCCTGATGCGCGGAAATGTACACTCTCCCATCTGTAGTTGCTCTATCCTAGTTCCAATCCCCAAAATAAATTAAATGAGTTCCATGAACTAATTTCTAAGACTATTACACCAATCTGTGCTTTGCAAATATATGGGAGGAGTTAAGAGAATTATCTGCAACTGTAAACCCCCCCCATCCCATTACATTATTTTGATTTTATCACTAGCAACCTGTTAGCAAATTTTATCATCGGAGACTGCCCCCCCCAGCCTGATTAAATTTATTGTGGGATCCACCTGTTATCGCAGTGGCACTCTATCACTGGACGAATGCATTGGCATTGAAAGTGGTCATGACACCTGGCCAATGTTTTTTGATGAGGGAGGGGGCAAAAACTTCAGCAACCACAGCTCTAAATGAGGCAGCTGAAGGACCATGCACTTTGTTGGGGTTGGGGTGGAAAGACGGAGAGCCGGAGGTTAACGGCCGGGCCAAGACTGAAAAAAGTGTATGAGTAACTTCTGGCCAATGGGGAGGCGAGACCACAAGCCAATGGGATAAGCCCATGCCCGTTCTTTTTCCTCACCTTTCAGTCGTCTTTGATGGAGAGGCAGGCTGCTTTGCAACACACTTTTATTCACTCACTCATTCGCTGCCAAATCGCTGCTATTATCGCGTGTGACTCTGACGGAACCACAGGCCTGGTAGGAGCGACACCGATCTGATCGTAAAGGAGCGAGAAAAGCCGCACAGAGCTGCCCAATGGGAGTCGAGTTAGCGAAGAACAGGAGGAACGGGTGCCTCGGCGAGGGAAGAAAGGGACCAATCAGCAGAACTCTGCCCCGGCACGCGGCTCCATCCTGAGGTCCTTTGTGGGGCTGAATGCCCAGGCCTGCAGGGGGCGTAGCACACCCCCCCCCCCCCCCCAGGCTGTCGCTCGCCTACTTAACACGAGGGGTGCTTCTTCTGGGACAAGCAGGCTGCAAAGGCCTCATTACAGGTCGCTCCTGCCTCCCCCAGGGCCTGGTCCCGGTTCCCACCTACTGCTCAGTCATTTTTCACGGCCCTGCTGCGTGAGGTGGTCCCCGCGCCAGCGTACCACAGGCTTCATCGAGAAATAAATGGAAGTAATGAATCACAGTGTTGGTACTTTCTAACTTCCTTAGTGGTTCTTACTACTTCCTGGATACTGAAGTCCTCCCAGGAACCTTAGCAGTCATCAGTGCCGGCCAATAGGGGTCGAGCTGTTGCTGCTGGCTGATCGTCGTATAATGGACGTTCCAGCAATCAGACCAAAGTAGCAGCACAGACAGGAGTGTGCGGATGAAGGCGGGTGATGGAGTCAAAGAAAAAGGTTTTCTTTCAGGCTCTCTGTCTAAAGGCAATGTGACTCTTCCCGTGGAATGCAGCCACTCTCCAGGCCGGAAGAACAAAGCCCCACAGATGGAAGGATCTGGAACATAGGGGGGAGCCAGATGGAAAGGGACAGAGTCGGGACGGGAAAACAGTTGGCGTCTCTCTTGCTCGTCTATTAACAGTCAGAGCACTTACTGTCTGCAGACAGTAGGATTTGCCCTCGAAAACTTCGGTCAACTTCGCTAGAAATGCATGACCACGAATCCACAAGCTCATAAAGGGAACAAAGAGAGAACCTTCAACTCTAGAAGCTTAAATTATAACGTGAAATTAAGCTAAAAGCAGTCGTCTCGCTAGCAGGTCAGCAAACAAGTGTTCTAGGTGCATCTGTTTACTACCATCAGTCTCCCTCACCATGGTGGACAGGCTCTGGAGAAACACCTAGAACTATTTCTTGGGCATCTGGAAACCGACTAGCGAGGTCCTTCAGACGAGACAGATGGTTTGCTGTCAAAGGTAAACCATGAAGCCATTAAAACTTTGGGTTGCGTAATTATTCAAAATAGTGTTCTGCAAAAAGTTTTAGGCTAGGGAGATATGGTAGTTATGGAATTTCAATATACCATGCTGAACTTCATAAATAATGTAAAGTTATTTGCCATTAATAATAGAGCCAAAATATAAATAGATTTGGCTGGGGCAAATATGACTGGGTTCCAGGCCCGACCCTGATTTTTCCTAGGAAAACAAGTAAGAAATGGATGGGTGGATGAAGGGATGGATAGATTCTAGATACTTGCATCCTCTCCAGGATGTTCTCCTGCCTCCTTTCCTAGGAGAAGCTCCTGTATTGGATAAGCAGTTATGAGGATGGATGGATGGATAATTTGAAGGTATCTAATTGCATGGTACAATGATCCAATCCACATGTAGCACACCTCATGGAGACCAGGGACCGCCTTGCAGACCTTTCCCCTCAGCTTTGGTCTCTCTTTAGGTAATATGTGGTTCCCCTGTATGAGACTCACGTCTCACTCTCATCGGGAGAGGAGCTCCTCTCTCTGCTTTAGTACCTTCTTTGCATGCCAGCAAATGTTTTTATTATTATTTAATCTTCAAAATATAGGCCTTCAATGATTCATCTCCTTGTCACTGCGCTCTGATTCCATGATGTTTCATTAGCCCAGTGGTTCCCTTTCCCCTGGGATCAGGCCGTATAATGAGTTTGCTTCTAGAAGTTTCGGAAATAACTGACTGCTGTGGTATGGGGAAGACCGAACATGGAATGGAGTTTTTATCGCAACGTGAAACTGGGTTTCACACACACACACACACACACACACACACACACACACAGTGTTCTCCTCTTTCACGTCGATGAAGACTCAAACCCCAAAATGTGTATCTTCCTGCGTGATATGAGACCATGCCGGTGTGCGAAAGCCTCGTGTATAAGCTGACACAAGTATGCACACAACAAAGACGCTCACAGGAAAACCAGCATCAACGTCAAGCCGACAGTCGGGAGCTCAAGGATAACACAGCCTAAGACTTTCTCCAGATGTGACGCCGAGCAAGGCCATGTCACAAGGGGACAGGAGGGAGGAATTAGGACTTCATCTGAGGATCGCGCCCCTCATTCAGGAGATTTCATCTTCAGTGGTTTGCTGAAAGGAGACGCGAGAGCGAGAAGGGCCTTTGTGTAGTGGAAGTGAAAGCAGGTTCAGCTGTCAGCATCAGCATCTAACACACAGTGTACTTAGCAGAGTAAATACAAAAGGATGAGGTGGGGAAAAAAGCTTTGTAGTCTTGTGTGTCCACGGGCGATACAAACAAAGCACACAGACACAGAGCAATGAGGCCGGGATCAAAGACTCAATGGGGCCATACAATGTGCTTCATACAGGATGTACCTTTGGGGCAACCTGTCACTATGTCTTATGTAAGAAATAGGTCGGGCTGGGACAAAGGACAAGAACTCCGAAAACCCCGGTAGCCATCTTAGATTCAGGTCAAGTAAGGGCAAAGCCAGATCTATATGTGATGAGCTCAGCAAACCAAACAAGGGGAGGGAATGACAAGGGAACAGCATAGGAACACTTAGAACCCAAGAGCACAGGAACACTTAGAACCCAAGAGCACAGGAACACTTAGAACCCTGAACTCAAAGCTTTCCATTAAATCAAGTCAATTATGCAAATCCATGATATGCAATAAGTACATCGAGTCATACTGCTTCTCTGTGATATGAAGCGATTAATTGTCATTGTTGAAATGTGTCGTCTGGATTTAAACCATAAGTGACATCATGACATAGCAGGGGGCAGGTAATTCAGCGCCCGGGGAGCAGTGCTTGGGGGCGGTACCTTGCTCAGGGTACCTCAGTGGTAACTTGCTGGTTGGGAATTCGAACCAGGAATCTTTTGATTACTCTGTGCCTTGGAAAAAAGAAACTGCAGGTTATGGTGCCCGTAAGATGCTCTGATTGTATTCACAACAAACAGTACTACATGTAAACAAAACAATAACTGGTGTATAGCACTGCTTATGCAATCAATGAGTGTTTCATTAGGGACGCCTACCTAGTACTGGGTAGGACCCACTTTGATTCCAGAACCACTTCAATGGTACAGGAGTTGTGTGCTGCCCACCACCGCAGTTCTGAGCTGTTATTTTTGCACCTGTGGATTCCAGGTGGCTTCAAAGAGCCTGGCCGTTCTCCTGTGACCTGGCTCATTAACAAGGTGTTTTCAGCCACAGAAATGCAATTGACTGGGTGATTTTTGTTCATCGCACCTTTCTGTATAATGTGTAGATGCTGTAGAGCCTGATAATCTCAGAAGGGTGGCTGTTTCTGGCCCAGTTCACAGGGAACATTCTAACAGTTAGGAAACTTTAGCCAACGTCATATGAAGGTCATCTCAAAGTTGGCAGAGAACGTTCTTACTGTAACACTAATAGAATGTTATTTCCAGGTTTTACATGTTACAAAGGTTCTGTCAATGTTAGTACGATAATATTATTACCAGAACAACTGCAATTAATGCTGAAAATTTATAATTTATAATATAAATATATAATTTTATAATGAAGTATTTCGTATAAAATCACAATATGCATTGTTTACACATCACCCAGTGCTGAACCCATGACCAAAGCTACTGGGATCTCTACCGTGCCTTTCCTCTGTTTTCATTTTATTAGTCTTGGTTGTATCAGTGGGATAAAGTTCTGGGACCATCAGGAAAACTGGACACATTTCCATGAATCTTTAATCGTAACATTCGGTAAACATTCCCAGACTGAAAAATTGTTTGCGGGGGAAGATGCTAGAAAAATTGCTGGAACCTTAACAATCATACAATGTCCTAAAGTTCAGCTGAATGGTAAGTGATCCTCTTTGCCCTGTCGACGTGCCGCATGTTTTAAATGGCAGTAAGCCGTTTACATCAGTCACTGAAAGTATAAAGTCCTTATTATAAAAAATGAAGAAAAACTACACATGGTGTGACAGGGCAGAAGGTAGTCAATAAAAGTTAAAGAGCAGTAAGGTCTGATGACTCCATTTTCCATTATAATGAAAAATTGCTTGCAGGAACAAATCAGTCTCAAGTCTGTTTTTCCCTGTTAAAATCCTGTTGCCCTGGATCATAAAAAACCCACATAAAGTCAAGCTGATTCGCTGAAGGACTGAGTCGGGAATCAGCTGTCTCCCAGAATGCATCACTGTCAGTAAAAGTAGGTCAGTTTGCTGCTTGTTCAATTAATGCACTTAATGGACATCCAGTTCCATTAGTCTCAATGGTCTCTTCCTCTCCCCCCTGTATACAGACACATATACATACATCTATGTGTGTCTGTGCAGTCTGCTAACTTAACAACTGCTAACTGATACTTTGCATTGCGTCAGCTGTGATCCTGTAACTTCTCCTTATGTCACCACTGTTTACTTATAAACCCAAAACTTTATGTTTGTTAATTTATTTAATTTATTCTTTATTGCATCCCATGCTGCTTCTGACTGGAGGCAGACAGTGTAGCGTTAAAAATGTGTAAAAATTGATGTGCCATTGTCTTGAATTTTCTGGCATCTTATACCAGGGACATACCCACTGAGACAAATTCCTTGTATGATTAATATACTTGGCCAATAAAGATCTTTCTGATTCTGATACACTCAGGGGGTGGACAAATTGAAGAAAACACCGCATGACAAAAGGCTAACAATGACTAGCATATTAGGCTGAGTTCCAGTCGGCAGTATGCGTCAGCTATAAACGAGAAGGTCCAAAAAGTAGCACTTTGATGTGGGAGAATTCAAAGAAACATGAGGTACCTGACAAGAGTTCCAGAGACGCCAAAGAGGCAATTGCTGAAGTTACAGGAACAATCGGTTACAAAAAACACCACCAAAGTAAAACTTTAAAAAGTTACTATACACTGAATCAGTGCTTGTGTGATCCAGATCATAGCAAAAATTGTACATCATCAGCTTCTCAGAGCTGGAATTTATGACAGAGCTGATGTTCGTTTGGCTGATGTTATGTCCAAAGACACATAACCTTGTGTAAGTAGCACAAGGTCTGAGCCTCTGAGTATTGCAGAAAAGTAATAGTCTATATGTAGGGGTGGCCGATCTTATCCGCAAATGGCTGTTGAGTATGTGGGTTTTTACTGCGACTCCCAAATTAGAGGGCTGATTGGCTGAAGAGTCCTCATGCCTGGGTTTGAACAGCTGACCTAAAGGTTACCCCAAAAACCTGCATACAGACCGGCCCTTTGCGGATAAGATTGGCCACCCCTGGTCTAATGAGTCATCTGTCATCCTTTTTCCCTGCGTCTTGGTCATGTACACTTGAAAGTCAACTGTTGAACATGGCATGTGCAGCCATCCACTCCGCATGTTGGTTATAACGACCAAGGAATATGCATCCAGGTAACAGGACCGGGTGCACCCAATGGCACAAACACTGTTTGCTCAGGATGCACCCATATTCCTAGAACATACCCCTATAAACAGAGGGAAACAAATTTATTTATGTATTTATGAAAACCAGGATGAAGTTCGATAACTTCCAGGGTCTCCTTGATCACTAGATATGAAGGAATTCAACTCTTCTGGGCAGATCTGGAGGGAAAAGAGTAAAGAAGCAGCCCCCCTGCTTCATCCCTCTGAGGATTCATGACGTCGTGCAACTTGATTTCATATTTAAAGCCAACCCTACTGCCATTTTTGTTGTCACATTTTCCTTATGCCTTTATGATTTTTCTTATCATTAGGAAGAAAATATGACATGTGGGAGTCATGGACCCATCTGGTTTGCCTACGGTTTTGGGGTGTCGTCACATCCATGCCACACATACGCCACATGTATGTCAGATCCATGCCACATCTATGCCATCAAAGCAGATGTGGACTCTAAGGGCCTGGGGACAATGACCAAGTGAAGAGGACAGAGTGGATGGGAGAATGGCAAGAGGTTGCATGTCCCTCGTAGCTGCAACACTTCTGGCCCTCCTGTTCTCCTCCACAAGCAATAGCAGCGCAGAGCTACGGCAAGCGGCATGGGACACTTGCATTAGTCACCCCGCCTTCGGTGCTGTTGACATACAGCCTAGGGGTCTCTGATTAGTGGTAAGCACAGGTCCGCAATGATGTCACCACTGCAGGGAGACACGTTAGTTGCCATTAAAGGGATTTCAGCAGTGCTTGAACTTGCAAGGCTGTGGCTGGTCTCTCAAGGCTTACTCTAGATTTGCAGAGGGTGAATGACACAGCCAGCTCTTGGCCTGTAGGCGAGTAAGAATCTGCTTCTCTAGGTCAGCAGGTCTTGGTTATCAGTCTAGGTTGACCTGGCGCACATCCAGCGCATTGATCCAAAAGGGACTCCCCCAACGGCCCTTGCCATGTTATCACGCTTGAGTAGAGCTTCGGCCGCCTTTGGCTATAGACAGCTTGCCGGTCAGGTCCTGCATACAGCAGTTCCCACAAAAAGCTAGCATTTAAAGCATTTAAAGGATTTAAAGCTACGTATTTGACTACAGGACTCCTGGAATCAAATCTGCCAATCTGCATTATATGAGCTATAATATCAAAAACTCTTTAGAGAAACCTAAGTTAGTTAGTTAGTCAGTTAACTAATTAATTTATTATCATCATCATCATTTTAATAATAATAATAATAATAGTAATAATTATTATTATTATTATTATTATTCCATCAAGCATATTAAAGGCATTCCTCCAGAATGGTAATACTTATAATGCATAAAATCAGAGGTGTATATACTAGTAAGCAGTAAATAATTATAAATCATTACATTTCTGAAGCTGAAGAGATTCCATGGAGACGTCTCCCAAACCACAGCTGTCCAGGTGCCTGCTGTGCGCCCTTGACGAGGGCCTATTCTGTGCAACCCCACATTGACAGGGAGGATGTTCCAGTGAGCCGTTTCTCCACTGTGCTCTGCCTCGCTGCATCAAACAGCCGAACAGTCAACTGTAACACAGGTCAAGTGTATACATGCATGGCGGCACGTAGCTAAATTTGTCGATCCAGCACGGCTGCCATTGTTATTCTTGCCAGCAATACTATATAGATGAGAGGTAGCTTTCTCCACCGATGGCACCGGATCACATTTTGGGCTCTGTGGGATTACGGAGGCCAAGGTGGGGGCGGGGGGGTAATACAGCTGTGTGCAAGGCGACTCCGTCGAGGGGGGGGGACAGGAGCCTCCCGGCTGGTTGCGCCACGACTACCCTCTGCTGTCACTCAGCCCACTCTGCCGTTTCACACCTCTCCCCGGCATCCTGTTAGCACTTATACCAGGGTATTTTAAGAAAAATAATTTAAAACACTGAGTGATCATGCAAAAAAAAAAAGGAAAAAAAAAACAGAAGGGGAAGAAAGGCATAAATAAGTTTTTAAAAAGGACTGGAAGGCCGGCGCAAGGTGTGTGCAGCGTTCCGGAGACACACGGTCCCGCTTTCGGCAGGAGAGAGATGCAAACTGACAGACAGGCAGCCGTAGGAAAGGGTTTTATTCCAATTCAGCTCCTGACAGGTGAGCTGCAAATAGCTGAAAGCGCAGCATTTCACTAATACCCTGTTTGCCTGGCTCTCCCTCTCTCACACATGCACATGCACATACTGTGTGTGTGCGTGTGTTTTTCAGTGATATTTTTTTGGCACCGATTTAATGCGGTCGTGAGCGGTCGGCTGTTGCTACACGAGGTCGGTTTTTAACAAACGGCTGCGCGGTTGGCGCCCTTAACCCAAACAAACGAAGGCTCCTTATTTGACACAGGGCAGTCTATTGTGCAGGTGTGATGTAATGCCAACCCCAAAGTGCGGCTAATTATAGGACTTGTACTGCAGCAGCGAGGAATAAGGATTTCCACAGCTAACACTACAAAAACGTGCAATTAGCTACAGCTACGGGTAGGCAGATAAACAGGGACCGGAAGTCTGCAATTCCCGTTTTTATCCTTAGACTTTATTTTAAATGTGTCCTTTGTAGCCTCACGCCTGGGCATTTCCCTTTAGCGGCAAATTGCTTACTCACTGCAGACTCGACAAATGTAAAACAGATTTGCAGCGATTTCTTTACTCCCCAATTTTAAATCTCTACAAGTAACATTTCTGTTGCACGCCACACTCCGGAGCTAAAATAATTAGGCCATCGGTCCTCAGAAAGGTCAAAAACCTTCCTTTAAATAAAAAGCATCTTCGTTTTGTGCTTGAACACATGGGAACACATTTAATTACTTGCCTAAAAAACAACAGAACGATTTTGTCATATCACTGTAGATGATAATGGCAAATACACCCATTAGGAACCATTTTATCATTATATTTTGGGCTGTCAAAAATGTAGAGGTCCCCTTTAGGTCCATGAGCAATACCTCCATCCATCCATCCACCCATCCATCCATCCATCCATCCATCTGTCATGCATGCAGAACTGGGGCACTATAAAGGGGACGAAAAGTTATTATGATTGTAAGGAAACCAAGTGAAGCCTTAAACTATTTTGGAACATGACTAGATTGGTTGGGGACCCAATATGAAATGAAATTTCATGGGGCCCAAAACCTCTGGTTCCCCCCCTATATTGAGAACAGTGTCATTGCTAATGTCCAGCCAGAAGCAGTGCATATGCGTTAGTGACCTAACTCCTACCTACTGCCTGTTCCCAGTACATCACTTGGCTAAGAAAATCGGGCACTTTTGCTTATTAAATATATGCCATGCGTGAACTAGCAGAGCTGCTTTACTTCAAGTAACCACTGACCTGCTTAAGGTTTCCAAAAAGTTTACATTACTGAGCATTAGTACAGGTATTCTGGTGGATGTTGCCACTGGATATATGCAGGTCCGGATCAAGCATGAAGGATAGCCTGCGTGCTACAGCTTACCATCAAACACTTTAACAGTGTCAGAGACTTTATGGGAGGGAGCACCTGCCAAATATCTCTGGATGCATTTCAGAGATATGACTCTTTTAAAATACCACGATTACTCTGGAAGACAGCATATGGCTGGTATCCAGGTACACCGAGGTCCGTATCTGTGTATAACTGGTGTGGGTTTGCCAAGAAAAGTGTAGAAGTTTTCAGCAAATGTGACACACACACACAAAAAACATTATGTTCTTGTATGCATCCTGGTAGGAATTTTACAGTGTATCACTGGATTCTGTTAAACAGAACAGTACAAATATACACCACGCATAACATAAGACAAGGGCTACATTGTCATTGTATGTCTACGACAAAATGTTTTGTGGCAACTGACAGGCAGAAAACAGCAGTACGTATGAAGATAAATATATAAATATAATACAAGATAAAACTACGGCAGTTTAATAGATCAAAAGGTATGTACGTCTACATATATTCTGAGAACATACAAAAATAAATCCATCCATCGTTTTATCCAGCGCAGGGAATACAGAGCTTAAATGCTCTGTGAAAACACCTTAAATCGTCATTATACGTGCGATGTTAGCGGTTCTTAAATTTTTAAGAAGGTTCGAATAAAACAGAAGTTGGGAGACTAAGATTTAGCAAATAATGCAGCAGTACTGGAGACAGAGACCCCGCGGAGGGAGCACAGAAATCAGATTTATTCGCAGAGATAATGAGAAGCAGAACCGTGCGTGAGACGAACACCTCCACATGGCAGCAAGCAGGTCCAAAGCCAGAGTAAAACAGTGTAAAGCAGGTGATGGAGGAGAAACATGCGATTCCGCCAGTGGCCGTGAAAATCCCGTGTCCAATATTTACAGAATACTTAAATGATTATAATTTACAATACATGCGGTGGATTACAAGATCAGGAAAGTAAACCCACATTAAAGAGAATCGATCAAATTTAATCAATATTCCTGGACGAACTACTGCACGACTAATTCTCTACAAAAAATGCAAAAACGACTCTTACAAAAACTCCTTCACAGTACAATGCAATAAGTCCACGTTATCTCAGAAGTTAATTGCAGTCAGAACAGAGGCTACTCCAATATATATTCATTTTTAAACAAAGTATTAATCAATTCACTAAAGGGAATACAAAAACGTCTGAATAATACAGTTATTGTTAACCTCGTCGGCTGTTTTGCTTGAATTAAAATTACAAACACATCAATATATTCCTATTTAATTTAATGGTATTTAATGGTAGAGGGAAGCAGCACAGCCAGAAAGGGTTTTAAAATATTCGCACAAATTCAAGTCGGTGTCGCACTCGGCTATAGCACTGAAACATACGGAGAGAAATCACTAAAAACGTAAGAACTGGGCACACTGGAAGAGAAAAACAAAAATATGACCAATGTCAAAATACTATATAAAACGATTACTCGTTGATTACCAAGTATCAGCAAGTGAGACAAACTCACGTCTGCAACAAGATTTCCCCTAAAATCCAGCGTTTCCCCGCTGAATAGTATCACATGTGGTTTGCCTTTACCGTAAGCGCGTAGTCTCCCGCGGGTCCGTGGACGTTTGGTCCCCCTGTCCCGCGTCCCAGTGTCTTCGGCAGGATCGCTGACGCACCGTGAAGCGCTTTCTGAACGCTAGCTGCCTGACAGATGCCCGCACGCAGGTCGGACGCCCGTGGGAATTTGCGAGGATGCCGACAGGTCCCTCCGCTAAGACAGCGCCTTCGGGGAGCCGCGCATGCAGTAGATCCGCCTTTTTAAATCATCAGCACCATCCACACTCTGACTGCATGCATGGAGGAAGCTGCACAAACAACTAAATACTAGTCACAAGATATAGCATTTTCACGTGACTATAGGATGAGAAAAGGCAATATACTGTATGATTAAGCCATTTGACCACATCGATTACTAGTTGTGGCATTTTTAATATCCGACACGTCGTAATAACATTGTTTGTGTCTATATAATTAGTTTAACTTAGATATTAGACCTGCTCTACTCGATACTGATGACTGCCAGTTACGTTTAGGCGTATTCGTGAAATACAAAAAAGGCGCAGAGATACGGTGTGTTCGTTTCCGTTTGTAAATCAAATTAATAGACTGAACTGGACAGGTGATCACACCTCAGTTTTAATGATTGATTTATTCTTATGTTTCCTACCAGTTACGGTTAATACATGTGATATATGATTAATCTTCACTGCCACTTCGGCAGCTGTCCAGGGTGGATCTTCCTTGGTCAAGATTGAAAGATATGTAATCATGAATTTTATCATATAACACCCTATAGTACCATATTACAATAGACCTATATATCTCATGAAAAAAAGTATAACCATAGCAACATTATCGATGATGATGATTATGATGATGATGATGATGATGATAATGATGATGATGATGATGACACCACAATATAGACAAAATTATTGGGACACCTGGTCATTACACCCACAGGAACGTTTGTGACATCCTGTTCTAAATCCATAGGAATTAATATGGAGTTGCCCCCCTTTCAGCCATAAACAGCTTCCACTCATTCAACCAGAAGAGCATTTGTGAGGTCAGACACTGATGTTGGAAGTGAAGGCCTGGCTCACAATCTCTGCTTTAGTTCATCCCAATGGTGTCTTTTGGGATTGAGGTCAGGTTTCTTTGTGGGCCAATCAAGTTCTTCCACACCAAACTCCCTCAATTATGTCTTTATGGACCTTGCTTTGTAAGCTGGGGCACAGTCATGCTGGAACTGAAAAGGTTCTTCCCCAAACTGTTCCCACAAAGTCGGAAGCATAGAATTCTCCAAAATGTCTTGGTATGCTGAAGCATTAAGTGTTCCCTTCACTGGAATTAAGGAGCCAAGCCCAACCCTTGAAAATTCAACCTCTTACCATTATACCTTCTCCACCAAACTTTACAACTGGCACAATGCAGTCAGGCAGGTAACATTCTCCCAGTGCACAGTGTGTGTCCTGAGGTTAATGCCAGAGGAAGTTCAGATCTCTGTAATTCTCGAGTCAACAGAGCTGGGGACTTTTACATACCGTGCACCTCAGTACTCAGTGACCTTGTCCTGTTACTTTACATGAGCTGCCATTTCTGTTATTCCTAAGCACTTCCACTTTGCAATGATACCACTTACAGATGACTGTGGAATATCAAGCAGGGAAGACATATCACAAATTGACTTATTGCAAAGGTGACATACTATGACAGTATCCATCCATTGTCTATACCCGCTTATCCTACTGGGTCGCAGGGGGTCCAGAGCCTATCCTAATGGGCATGAGGCAGGGAACAACCCTGGACAGGGGGCCAGCCCATTGCAGGGCACACTCACACACCATCCACACACACA
>JABFEB020000092.1:9775369-9789375 GCA_019775895.2 Stomatorhinus ivindoensis | reverse complement strand
TTCTCAGGTAAATACCAGGAGCAGGTGTGGCTCATCAGAAGCCAAGTGGGATAGAAAACCTACTGGATAGTAGCTCTGCAGGACCGGAGTTGAAGACCCCTGATCTGGGCAATCAATAAGATACCAGTAACTTTTTGGAGAACAGAAGAAATTCTTAGATTTTACTGTGCAACTTTTAACTTGCATATGTTGTTTTTTCTGTGCAAATATACACTGACTGCCAAGATACACTTGCTGCCTAAAAATTTTTGCACAGTACTGCATATAAATATATAACCAAGTTACCCAAGTCTGCATTGCCGCCTCCTCCTTCCCACACCAGAAATGTAACATGACAGGAAAATGAATGCAGTGTTTGGAAATAAAACTCAAGCTGCACTTTCTGTATGAGATTCGTGAGCCGATGGAAGCGCCGTGCCAGTTCCTGCACTGCGGAGAGAGTATTGGTTGAGAGGCGTCACCCACCGTTGGCCACAAACGGCGGCAGAACTGAACCAGAGGCCTCCCAGACGCTGGTGTCCTTGTGGCCACAGCTGCCGGAGATGAAACACAATTCACAGCTATTTTCACGGGCCTGTGCGCCCTCGCTGGCTGGGAACCCAAAGCTGAAAATGGGCCTGATGCATCTAATAAATAAGAGATTCTGCCTGCTGAAGCACAGCAGACAGGTCGCTTTGAGGAAAGTTCCCTCATTAAGGAAGCGGCTCTGCAATGCCCCAGCAACTTCACTGCCGTCCTGCTCTCTTAATGATTTCCTCGAATAAAATAGTTTCATTTCTGCGCTGTCTCAGCTTTCTGAAGAGGCTTCTTTTTTTGGCAGCAAGCAGATATTTAAGAAAGGGATGAAAACATTACTGAAAGGGAAGGACGGAGGTCAGTGTGAAGCTGCAGGCTGCACCTTACTCCAGCTCCGGATGTGGGACGGTGTCAGGGTCTGCATCGCCTGGGTTTCCGGTGGCAGTCCAAAATCATAAGGCGCTCCTTGGACTGGCATCCCATCAAAGGTGTCTCCTGCATGGTGCCCTAGGTTGCTTGAGATTGGTTCTAGGCTCGTGGCAACCTTGTACTGGATGAGCGCTTCGAAGATGGACCGATGGACGGCTTGACCTTGATCATAAGCAGCCTGCCTCACTGTTGTTGGGCAAGGAGCGTTCACTAGCCTTCACAGGGCCTGGTGGCAAACAGAAGCCACCAGCAAACTTAGAAGAAATCTGCTGTCACTCAGGCCCTTGACTCCAAACAGGACGAAAGCAGAGGGCGGGGCTTTGGTTGCAGTCATGTGACACAGCATTGCGTAATACCATGAAAAATGCCACTTTGGATGGAATGCGTCACCCAATCATCTAAATCTAAACAGCCAAAGCATTGTGCTGCCACCGCGCTAACAGGTCATCGGTTCAAGGCAGAACCTGCGTTTCTGAGAGCATTTTCCCTCGGAAATACGCCTCTCGCACATACGCGGCATCACAAGGGGAGTGATTAGACTGCTGATTAATGCCTCATTCTGCGTGCAAAACCCCAATGATTCTGCATGTTAATTAACGATATGCATCCAAATCACCTCAAAAACTCCATTCTGATGTCAGGACCTGAACGACTGCCAAAATATCAGCAAACCAAACCATGTGTCTCCCTCTCATTGTCTTCTGGGTCAGGGCAGTGACAGCAAGTACATTTTCATTAGGACTAGAGCTCCCTAAGTGGGTGGTGGTCTGGTACCAAATGACAAATGAACCCTGCAGTGTTCCTCTGGACTGGGCCAGACTGAGAGAGACCGGCGAAGCAGGGGCAAGTGCACGTGTGGACCACTTAATACGCTAATGGTCAGGTCGCAGGTCCTGCTGCACGACAGGGCGTAAAGTCACCTGGAGGCACTGTCATTCTTCTGTGCCACCTCCAGGGGGCAGCTTGTGTGCCACACTGACCCCAGTCTCTCGCTAAGTTTGTCAAGCAGCCAGGATACATCTGACAGACGTGTAAAGCCACAGAGCTGTGAGAACACAGCTGGATATCTGACCTGGGACACAGGTCCACTAACTAGCACTGCTGAGAGCAAACCAGCCACCTTCCAAACACACATCCTGGGTAAGAAACACGGTGAGCCTGAAGTGTATCTCTGGTTCGCAGCAGAGGAACACCGGTCAACTGTAAGGCACACCAACCCTGCTACCAAATCAGAGATGCTAAATCACCTAACAGGAGGAAACGGGAGAGAACATGCAGACTCCACCCACCCAGCAGGGGTGGGATTCAAGCCAACAACCTAGGAGCGATGAGACTTAGCAACACCCACTGAGCCACTGCAGGGAATCACTAGTAAGGGGTGGGAATGAGAATTCAGTTTGAATATAGCTACTTTTAACAAAACATCCAAGATCTGTCACCTGACTAAATAATTATAATTTAATTAATGCATTATGTCCCTTCTTTTTACTGTTTAGTAGATAGTTACAGGAGTGAGGCTAGAAACTCTCTTCTGGGCCACGACATCCGACTCTAAGTGCAGATGGAGCTGTGATGGTCCAGGGCCCCCTAAATGGGTGGGGATCTGGCACTTTCTGTCCGAAGGGTGAATTGTGGCGCAGGAGGTGGTGCTACTATTCGGCAACCAAAGGGTTGCGGGTTCGAGTCATGGCTCCTCCTGACCCCATCGAAGTGTCATAGAGCAAGACGCTGAACCCCAAAATGCTCCCAGTGAGCGGGTTGGTGCCTTGCATGGCAGCCACCACCACTGCTATGTGAACGTGAGGCAAACTGTAAAGTGCTTCGAGAAAATACACTATATAAATGCAATCATTTACCATAACCAAATTTGGGTGCCATGGTTCACAGAATTTGCCATGTGGGGGGTTTCCCATGGTAGCAAAGGGGCCCCCCAACATTATACTTTAGGGCCCCTATAGAGTTCTGCCCCCCGAATCTTCCAGGGTATAACCTATGCAGGTTATTACGCATTTATATTAATAATGTCACATTTCATCGCTCAGTGATTACTTAGTAGTTACTGCTTCCTCACATATCAAGAGTTTTTGGTTCAAATCCTACCTCTACTCTTTGTGTGCAGTTTGCATGTCCATGTCAGCCAGACTACCAGCATGCAGTAGGTCTAACTGCGATGGACCCGCATCCTGTACCTAGTCAAGGGACAATATGAACTAGGACAGGGTCAGTTTCAATTAAAAGGACCCAGATTTCAGGTTAGCACTACAGTGTGCTGATTGGTCAGTCTCCTATAATCATGCTAAAAAACACAAATGCTAATGTGAAACAGCTGGATGAGTGTTTCAATCAAGGAAACAAACCAGTACAAGACAAACCAAATAATTTACCTGAGTGTGGTAGCCTTTCAGCTTTAAAGTAACTTGTAAAACCTGAAGTGGCTCACAGTGTCCCTTCTGACATGGATTAGGGGGGGTCACCCTGCCTGCATTGTGCCTTGTGCTCCCTGGGACAGACCCCCCCTGTGAGAAACTGGGCATCACGGATGTGCAAAGTATTTGGGATTGCAGTCACAGATGGTTTAGATCCACGTTCTGTGATACAGGGCGGAATCCTTGGGGACAGACGTCATTAAAAGCTTTCTTCGCACCTGGGTTTGCTGTAAATCTGATCTCACCACCAGAGACGTGTTGTTACAGACACACATGATCGCGGTGTCATAAGCTGCCCCTTGTGCTGATGTCCCTCCGCACCCAGGCGCCGGGCAGACCTGTCAACCTGCTGAGTGCTCTATGGCACAGAAATATACCCCCACATGCCCCCCGCGGGGGAGACCTCTGCTCCTCCCAACAGCACTCCCGCCACCTTTACTCCTCAGAGCGTGTTTCCTGTTTGTCATGATACAAAAAAAAATCTGGTCTTGGCAATGTAAACGCCTCCTAATCTCTCAAAAGGGTTTTTCCACGCTCTGCCTTTGCTGGCTGCAGATCTAGGGATATGCGGAAGGGGACGCCGGCCAGGATCTGCCGCTTATATCTAAATGCTTTGAGTAAGGGACACTGCATTAGCATCGCTAATCTAGTCACGGCATTGCTCCCCTGTCCCTCGTAAATGGGTCCATGAAAATGCCAAACTGTATTTATGCAGCATCAAACGATTTGTCTCTGGGTAAGTGTTGGGCTCGGCCCCGGGCCAGGATTCTGCAGCGGTATGTCCATAGATACCGCAGTACGCTAAGCACTAACCATCTGGGAGAGGTACGGGTTGCGCTCTAACAGTGGCCATAATGATATCACAAGCAGCATTTATGCATCTGCGAACAAAGAACATCACATAAATTCGGTACTTGGCGTTAGATTCACAGTTCAACTTCCCATCCCGCCTCTGGTCTCCGCGGGAATAGCAGCCTTAGATAAGCAGCTACATAATTAACGGATATTTCCGCTGCAGAAGGTCCCCTGGGCCTGGTACTCTGCTTTGATTCCCCTGCCTACCAGCATTGAGCTACCTGCACCGCTAATAGCTCAGTAAGGCTTCAGATCAGTGGATTCAATTGTTGCTATTCATTAACTGCTGCCTCTAAGGATTTGAGAAAATATCTGCGGGAAACATCTTCCTTGCACACTCAAGGCTCCACGTACATTTACTGAAGATATTATAAGTGACAAGTATGTCTGACCAATTGGTGCATGAGCCACACTTCCTAAGGAAGGTCGCCCCGAAGGGCGGCGTTCCCGCATGGGCAACTGGGACACGGCTGCAGGAGGGAGCGCCGCAGCCCTCAGGAGTGGAAAGGGATGGAGTAAAGTGAGAGACTGACTTACGCCTTTGCAGATGGACACTGCCTCTTTGGACATGGCTTTGGGGTAGGACACGTTGTGCTCCATGATGGATTGGAAGAGCTCATCCTCATCTTCTCCATCGAAAGGAGGCTGCGAGATACCAGGGAAAAGGAAACGATCTGATCATGGTGCCTGGCTCAGTGCTAAAGCATGATATGCAAGTGCGAGTGCATGTGTATGAGTGCATGTGTATGTGAGTATATGTGGGTGTGTGTGTGAGTGCATGTGTATGTGAGTATATGTGTGTGTGTGTGTGAGTGCATGTGTATGTGTGTATATGGGTGTGTGTGAGTTAGTGTGCGTGTGTATGTGTGTGGGTGTATATATATATATATATATATATATATATATATATGTATGTGTCAGTGTGTGTGAGTGCTTGTGAATGTGTGTGTATGTGAGTGAGTATGTGTGCCTGTGCGTGTGGAGGGGAACAGGAACAATGCAGTTGTGATGTAAAGCAGGAAACCAGAGACTTTCAGGGGCCTGTTCTGTACGGTTGATTATGTGCAGGACAAAAGGAACGAAGCTCAGTTTATTGTTAGATGCATAATAAACAGCAGGGTTACACCAGCTAGTCTATAATCACCAAAATTACATGCCTGTTTTCTTAAACCATCTGATAGAAAAATAAAAATATCTGAGAGGAGATAAAAAAAAATCAAGCTACATGCTCTGCTCACTTTTTTGCATGAAATGAGTCATGTGTGATTGTTTCATCTATTGTATTATTTGGATTAAGATATCAGGGTTTTCTTTCCAAAGGTGTTTGGGGAGGAGCAGCTGAATAAAAAGCAGCCTTCTGCTAAGAGCTCTCTCTGCCAAAAACAGCCCTTCGCATCAGAGGTGGATTTATATATATTTACACATATATATTCTTTTTTTTTTTAACCACAGTACATTCTTAAACCCTTTCACCGTGCCCAGGAACAACCAACAGCCCCAAAACCTAGACAGTCTGAAAGAGAAGGCCCGTTCAGCCACACGAGGATTTCAGTAGGTAGAAAATAAGAGCATGAAGGAGGGTGAGACGGCGGTCGGACGCCCCAACGGAGACACTACAGGGACCGTGAAGTTGGCCGTGTGCAAAGCCGTGTGAAACAGCTGCTACTCCACACCTTCACAGCTCCCAAAGCCCACAGCGAGGGCGGACGGGTGCTAACCTGAGCCTCAGCTCACAGGTCGTCACCCCCTGCCGCCGACTGACTCCTACCCCAAATCAGGGAAAGCGTTAACCGCAGGGGAGGGCTGAGTACTTGGGTCGCTCCCCGTAGCAGTGCGGGGAAATACAAAATGACATTTCTACTTCATGATACTGCGCGGCCCACTTAAAGTTTGACGCTGACGCCGGTGGTGAGTGGTGTTTGCTACAGCGACCTAATGAAGATGTAGAAAGCTGATTGGAGGGTGGAGAGCACCAATAATGGGCAGACAAACGGCTAGTCCGCCGGCGGAGGGGGCTGGGATGTGAATCGTCCCCCTCGTAATGTCCTCTCCACTCCCTGAGTGCGTGTGTGCGGCACTGGATGAGTGCAGAGTGCACTTCTGACTATAGAATCCATTAGGGCAGGCCCTTTGGTGCTGCGACATACGGGCACAGGGGAAAAACACACCAGCACTATGTGAACCACCATGATTTATGGGTTCGAGGGCAGTAGGGAGGATGGAGCAGCAGATGCAGGGGGCAGTGGGAGCACAATCAGACGGGCAGAGTCAACGAGCGAGAGTCACTGTGGTGGGGAGGCCAGCAGACCGACTCTCTCCTACCACCCTGAGCTCAGCCTTTTCCACTAGAATATAGATCAACAGTGTGCTTCACCAAATCTGGGTGGGATGCCAGTCCATTGGAGGGGGATTCTTTCATTATGGCGACTCCAAATTAACACTCAAAAGGATTGCGTTCTTCTTCATAAAGAAAATCCGATTCAGCAAACATCCCAGCCTCCATCCCAGCAAACATCCCAGCCTCCATCCCAGCAAACATCTAATTATCCAGGACAATGTCATGGTGAGCCCAGAATCCACCTCCAGCAAGCACAGGAAACAAGGTAGAGGGCTCCCTGGATGGGCTGTTAGTCTACTGCAGGGTCTATTGTGGTAGCATAAAGTCATGTTTACCATGCTGGTAACTATTGGATTTAAAAATATATCTTCAGAAAGACAGTGCTGTTCAAAAAACCCATACAGCATTCCGTATACTGTACCTGTACAACAGCTACTGCATGACAGCATGCATGTGCAGAAATAACAAAACAGAAACGGTTATTATTTAAGAAGATCAATAAACAAATGAACAGCCACCCTCCACTGAGCAATGGTGTCGAACATGTGGAGGGTGGATGAAAGGATGTGGAGATTATGACGGCTGTATGAGACAAACCTGGCCGGCCAACATCTCGTAGAGCAGGACTCCGTACGCCCACCAGTCCACCGAGCGGCTGTAGGGCTGATACGCGATAATCTGCAGAGGGGAATGAAAACAGCAGCGTGAGCGACGCTCTGTGCACCTACAGCACGGCATTCTCGAAACACACAAGCATTCATTAAATGCTTCACCTCTGTGAAGGAACTTCCTGTTAGGGTGTCATAAAGCGGAGAGCGAGTGAAAACGGTGCCCTCGCTGCATTGCTACACATGCCCTCCGTGCTAAAAGAGTCAGTCAATCTCTCCCAGATAGCAATTAGCATCCTCTTCTGTCTACAACCCCTCATCAATTATAGGGAAAAGTACAGCTTCCTCTGCACTATTTTTACCATCCGCTGTAAGAAAGGACCAGCTTTCGGCTGCACGTGTGTAATTAAGTATCCGTAGTAAGAATGATTTTCCTATCAGGGCTAAATTAGCTCTTACTCAGAAGAAGAGACCTCCTTTTACGAGTCAACGGCTAAGATAGGCCGAGGAAACAGGGTAAGTAATGGTACAGAAAGAAGTTGAACTGACAAAACTTAATAAAGAAGGATTTTACCATTTACACATAATCTATTTTTAAGGTGCACAGCACCAGCCCCCCTAAAGCAGGCGGAGCGCTCGCACAAACTCACAGATGCACGCTGACACAGTCACTACTTGCCATTTCCCCATTTATTCACCTCTGAGGAATTATACTGAAGATCTCTGCCAAATACTGGCTCTTTTCCTTATTCATTTCCTTTGTACTGTTGTACTATTTATGTCCTATACGCCTTGTGACACCAATACAATACGCAACTGATCTACTGTAAACTTAAATAGCCTCAAACACACACAATAAAAGAAGAAGAAAACATTCCACCAAGCCGTGACGTGCATCCATTTCCTGTGTGAGGAGGAGAGCATACAGGAGTGTGCAGAATGGGGCCACTTTCCGGCACCAGCAAAAGACCCTCGAGTGAGTTACATCAAGTTACTGTCAGTCAAAACCATGAGACACGTTATCCTCCAACACAACTCATTCACGTGGCCTATCTGAAGCTCTGAAAGTCATCAATTATATATGAGTAATGATGCAATGGAAGAGCGATGAGTGGAAAAATGGAGTCTAAGTGGCTTTGTTCAACTAGATACCTGGCAGTAGACATGCTTCGCGGGACCTGTAAGATGCAGGGAGTGTCCACAACTGTGCAGGCCGCATCGACCAGGGCAGAGCAAAGTCATTCTGCAGCTACGTAAAATGTGCCTACTGTACATCTGCATATCTGTGTGCATGTAGCATGCGGTGTGTGTGCGTGTAGCCCGTGGTGTGTTTGCGTGTAGCCCGCGGTGTGTGTGCGTGTAGCCTGCGGTGTGTGTGCGTGTAGGCCGTGGTGTGTGTGCATGTAGCCTGTGTTGTGTGTGCGTGTAGCCTGCGGTGTGTCTGCGTGTAGCCCGCTGTGTGTGTGCGTGTAGCCCGCGGTGTGTGTGCATATAGCCCACGGATGCGTGTAGCCCACTGTGTGTGTGCGTGTAGCCCGCGGTGTGTGTGCATATAGCCCGCGGTGCGTGTAGCCCGCTGTGTGTGTGCATGTAGACCGCGGTGTGTGTGCATATAGCCTGCGGTGTGTGTGCGTGTAGCCCGCTGTGTGTGTGTGTGTGTGTGTAGACCACGGTGTGTGTGCGTGTGTTAGAAGGCCCCTGCCTGTTGTCTCATGCTAACTGGTGGTGTACCTGCTTCCAGAGTCTCTAAATGCACTGGCTATTCTGTCCCCAGTGGATTTCAGGTGTGTTACTGCACCGACGCTCCCAAGCCAAACCCATCAGAGAAAGATATCCAGGACGGGGTGGAGTTGAGGTCATGCTTCCCTGGTGCTTTTGTAGCTCTGCCCTGGTTCTGTGATAGTGCATCAGTGTGCAAGAACAATACATAGTTTGCATTAGACTTCCAGGTGTAAAGGGCCACTGGCAGCACATAGCAGTAATGCAGGCTTAGCCACTGAAGGTCGGTGTGTGGCTCAGGAGGTCAGTACTCTGTACTTGTGATCAGAAGGTTACTGGTTCAAATCCCACGGTTGGCAGAATTTCACGGTTGGGCCCTTGAGAGAGGCCCTTAATTTCTGGGTGCTCCAGGGACTGTCTGACCTGGCATTCCCGATGGTGTATCACTTTGGGTAGAAGTGGCACCTAAATGTAAGTAAGGAAAATCAACCTACAGGTTTCAGTTAGGTCAGCTTCACACGGCAGGGCACTTATGGGCTTCAGAAAATGTCCAGGCAGGTGTGGTGATGAAGCAGGTCTCATGGGAACAGGGCATGAAGGGGGGGGGCAGACTGAGGTGCACACCACAGTACAGCTGGTAAACTAACCCGCAGCTCCAGAATCACTGAAATTCATGCAGCAGCAGCATCAGTCACACAGAGCCACACGGCGTATGCAAGAGACCTAGCGGAGATGTTGCATAATGACATGCAGATGGAGAGAATGACTGTGTGGGCAGAGGGAGCAGATGGTGGTAACAAAGAGAGAATAAATCACAGGATAAGGATCAACCCTCGCAGGGTCATAATGGGAACAGACTCTGTCCCCCCCACACCCCCCCAAAACAATCAAAAATAATATTGGTGTGTCGCTGTCTGCCCATTGAGAAACGAGCCAAAAACAGAAAAGGCGAAAGTCAAATCAGAGAGATCGCGCAAAGAACAAAGTAAACTTGTGCCCACGATGCTGGAGCACCACCATCTCCGGCCGATAAACATCCAAGCCGACGCCGGCTGCCCCAGTGCCGTATGTAGAGAATCATTTGAGAATTTTCTTTCTTCCGGTGCCGTCCTGTCTATCATTCCACTGGGGGCACAGACAAAACTTAAAGCACGTGAAGGCTGTCCTTCCCGGCACAGCGCCGGCCTCGACTCACCTGGATTTCTCGTATCAACGGCAGGCCGCGGCAACTGCATGGCAACTAAATGGCAACTGCATGGCAGCGGGATTTCAGAGGCTTCCGCCGACATGCGTCACGCTCGCGCATCGTGTTAATAATGACGCAGCGAGACGGGAGGGGAAGCCGGCAGGAAGGAGAGGGACGCAAATGGCCTTTGTGCCGTTCTCCTCACACCCGGAGGAGGACCGCCGGCTGGCCGCGGGACAGAGTTGACAGAACATCCCTCTCAAGGACGTTTGCTGCTTCATCAGCAGAAGCGTGGACTTCAAGCTGACAGCTTAAGGAACCGTGGAGCCAGAGGTGTGAGGCAGTCCACATGTGGGGGGTGCGGCCCCCTACCCGTTCATCACCACGGTGACGGTGATCCAGGCGGACACCGTGTGACCTTCCTCCTTCTTGTCCGGCATCGTCCTCGTATTTCAGAGTGCCATTAGCGAATGCGGCATGATAGATCGGGATCATACTGGCAGACACTCAATGTTTTCCTCATGACCACTGGGGTACAGGCCTCCCATACATGCTTCCGGGGTGGGGGGGCACCCCTTAGATCCCACACCGTGTTCAAGTGCAAAAAGAAGGTGGCAGGTTAAGCAGATGACACCAAGGCTTCTAAGTCATTACAGGTCAACCCACGTCCTCTTAATCACTGTGGGACAAAAATACGTCATTACAGGATTACGGGATATATAAATTAAAAACTTAAATATGTTTTTAAAATGCATTCATCATGGAGAATGCAAAACTAACTGTGGTTCAACGTTTGCTTTCAAGTCCATACCCTAATCAGATGAAAGTTTTATATAACGGCATGAAGAGATGAATGGCTGGGGTCGATTGATAATATTCAGAATACGGTTGTTGTGGTTTACTTTACACGTTCACCAAAGCTAATTATAAGAGCCCAGACGGGACAGAAAGCAGACAAACCCAGGGTGTGTGCCGCCCCCTTCGGACCGCAGAGCCACAGCCACCAGATTAGAAAAATCCTTCAGCTGGACTCGATTTCAAAGCTGTTTTTAAGTGCTTTAAGAAATTATAAAGAAAGAGAGAGACAAGATAAAGGCATTAGCCCAAACATTAAGCCAGCTGTACTGAGTAGAAATGAAGATAAAACAGGCAGACGGGGGTCAGGGGGGTTAGGTGTCCTCATTTCATTCACGGAGCGGAAACTGATGCCTGCTGCAAAATCTGCAAGCACAGAAACTAAAGCATGTTCCTCCCAGATACACACCCCCCCCCCCCAAACTGCTATATAGGTCAAATTAAGAAAAAAGAGCAAAAAATCTGCCTGGGCCCGGTGCTGAGCTGCCTGGCCCAGATGGGCTGACTTGCCGTGGTCCGTTCCCGAGAGAACTGCCCATGCAATGAAAAGGGCCGAGGGTTTCTGCCCCCTGGTGGGGGGTGACAGGAAGGTGCCCAATCAGACACCGGCTTGATGGAGAACCGACTAGACCCGTAGCAAGGAGGGGAAACTCAAGGAATGAGGTAAATGGCATTGAAAGTTCTGGTCCTGGAGAGTGCGGTCCCTCTCACACCAACACCGATCAACCTAAAAGCTCATTTTAAAGGGAATCGATACACCCTGGATACAGCGGGATGATGATGACATCACAGGAAGCACAGTGCGCAGTTTGTTCAGTCTGTCTGCTTTCTATTCGCTGACTGTCCTTCCTATGGGCAATATAATCAGAACATATAAAGAGAGAGTCACAGATACTTTATCGATCCTGAATGAAATTTAGGACACAGACAGTGGTATCTAACCTGTCTTTTATCTTTAAAAGTGAGGGTTAAAGGTCTGAAAAAATGACCAAGCCACGCATGAAGTGTACTGAGTGGTTATAAACCTATAGCGGGTACGCAGTTCTGTTGCCATGGGTAACGGCAGTGGGCCTCACTGATAGGCCGTTTTCCTTGTGCTGGCGTGAGTGCAGGTATTGCTGCTCTCTGTCCAGAATATCAGCAGTGCTCAGTGTCAAAAAAAAAGATACTGCTGTGAAGTGAGGTAGGCAGCTTGGGTCTCCTCCCACCTCCCCAACACGGGCCGCACCGGTCCTCACCTCAGGGGCGATGTAATCCGGGGTACCGCAGAAGGTGCGGGTGGCCACCCCCTCCACCATGTTCTCCTTGCACATGCCGAAGTCTGCGATCTTAATGTGTCCCTCCGAGTCCAGCATGACGTTGTCCAACTTCAGGTCCCTAGAACAGATGCCCACAGGACATAGTGACTGGGGGGGGGTGAGGCAGGAGGGCAAACCTGTAAAGAGATCTCGGCCAAGGCTGGTCATCGAGGAGGAGGAGGAGTGAGGAAGAGTTGTTATGTTTTTACCACTCAAACGTGATGCCATTTGTGCTTGCAGGGTCATACTGAACGATCTCGCAAAAACAAGGAATGTGGGTCTTAGTCTTTGCTGGTGCTGGACAATCTGGGTTTATTTTGGTGTGGGGTATTAATGACCTTCTACAACTGACCATAGCCTTTAGAGTCAAAATTTAGCACAGCACAGCGCACCTTTGTTTAAACTTGGCAGGATGCATGGAACTCTGCGTAACTGATACATGCCACTTCTCAACCAGGAGGAACAACTGGGCTGAACTGCTACTGGCAAAGCGTGACGGCCACAAGGAGAGGATCTGACAGAGGTTTCACTTTCACCTTTAAAAATAACCTGAAACTTTGGGCTTCTCAGATTGCACTCCGCATAAGAAAAGCAGCCACACGTCCACCCGGACACACAAACATATCTCAGTAGTTCAGGCTGGTAGTTAAGGTGAATGGAAAAAATACAGGAAACAAACAGAGTATGTGAGAATGGAGTGTGTGGTTTGCTTGAATGCAATCAATGAACCACTTCACTATGGAGAGTAATGACACAATGAAAAAGAAGAAGCAAAAAATGCCCAGTTAACACAAGGGAGTTAATAGCAGTTAACACAAGGGAGACAGCAGAGACTCATCACTCTACAAAACAAGTTTTGCATAACTGAGTAATTAAAAGATTTGACAAATCTGTATTAATAATTAATGCATTCCTTATTACATCTAAATTCTCCATATATTTAACACAAATTTCACATATATATATATATATATATATATATATATATAAGGCACACATTTCATTTTGAACAATATACAACATACCTACATAGAGATTCATCATTACATTACAATGCGAACAGAGCGACCTTTGTTGTAATATATAACTGCACGCCACAGATTACACCCACCGGTAGATGATCCCCTTACTGTGCAGAAAGAACAGCCCAACAGCGATCTCTGCAGCATAGAACCTGCAATGACAGATTGAATGAGGATTAGCCACGATGGCTGTCAGTCACAGCAAAGTGTACCCTCCAATACCATATCCAGTGACAGGCAGAGGATTGGCCATGATGGCTGTCAGTCACAGCAAAGTGTGCCCTCCGATACCACATCCATTGAGAGTCAGATGATTGGCCATGATGGCTGTCAGTCACAGCAAGGTGTGCCCTCCAATACCTTATCCAGTGAGAGTCAGATGATTGGCCACAATTGCTGTCAGTCACAGCAAGGCATGCCCTCCAATACCACATCCAGTGAGAGTCAGATGATTGGCCATGATGGCTGTCAGTCACAGCAAGGTGTGCCCTCCAATACCTCTCCAGTGAGAGTCAGATGATTGGCCACAATTGCTGTCAGTCACAGCAAGGCATGCCCTCCAATACCACATCCAGTGAGAGTCAGATGATTGGCCATGATGGCTGTCAGTCACAGCAAGGTGTGCCCTCCAATACCACATCCAGTGAGAGTCAGATGATTGGCCATGATGGCTGTCAGTCACAGCAAGGTGTGCCCTCCAATACCATATTCAGTGAGAGTCAGATGATTGGCCACAATTGCTGTCAGTCACAGC
>JABFEB020000092.1:9763360-9775269 GCA_019775895.2 Stomatorhinus ivindoensis | reverse complement strand
AAGGTGTGCCCTCCAATACCATGTCCAGTGAGAGTCAGATGATTGGCCACGATGGCTGTCAGTCACAGCAAGGTGTGCCCTCCAATACCATGTCCAGTGAGAGTCAGATGATTGGCCACGATGGCTGTCAGTCACAGCAAGGTGTGTCCCCCAGCACCACATTCACTTAACCTGGCGCTCTCTCTTTCTGCAGGGCCTTAACAGGCATCCATGTTCCCAGTTCAAAACTTTTCAAAATCCCATTTTTATTTTTTGTGGGCAGCTTTCCCTTATGTGTTGCCTTTCAGGCAAATCATTTTTCTATTACTTTATCCCTGATGTAACCTCCAGAACGAATCAATATTTTGGTATTGATCTGTACGTGTTTATAGCCTATAGTCATATTTGATGACAAGGATCGTCTTAAGCTTTTCTGGCTGTTTGTGTTTATGCTGGACTTTCTTCAGTTTTTTTTTTAATGTTTTGTAATATGCCTAAATGTTAATTAAATTATATTAAACTGTGCCTATTAATATTTTTATTTTTGTGTGATTTATAGACTTTTACAATTAATATTCAATAAAAATTCAATTACAATATGCTGTTTTCTGTATTCTTGTAATTAACTGGTAATAGATGATGCTGCCATGTTTTCAATATTAATCCTGTGTACCGTCTGAAATCCCAGCTCTTGATGTTCCTTTAGAACAGCATGTATCCAGTACAGTTGCCTTTTTTCTTTTCACTTGCTTGCTCAAAAGAAACAAACAAACCAAAAAAAAAACTTGTTGTCACTGCTGCTAATGATTGTCATCGTTTGGACGGTTTCTCTTGGTATGCGAACTTTTCTCAGTGAGTTGCACAAATTGCTCATTGTGATCAACGTTTTTGATCCATCAGACTCGCATCTGAATGTTCTGCATATCCCTGTCGTCTGTTTCGGGTTGTGTTCGGCGTGAAATGGTGCTGATTCTTAGGAGATGCGTGTGAAACATGCCGAAACCCAGTTGATGGTTCTTTCACGGCCGTCTGTATAACCACGCCGACGGGCGAGCATTCTTACGGAGACCAGAGTTAGTGCGACTGCTCTTCAGACCCGCAGTGTCAAGTCAGGTGACCAGGTAGTGACAAGCGAGTGTCAGCCGGGCTCAGACCGCATGGAGACCTAGAAGAAAAAGCGATTCTTACACTGCCTGCGGTTCCTTGAACTTTCCCACTTGCTGGATGTGATACATGAGATCTCCCCCGTTCACGTACTCCATGACAAAGTACAGCCGGTCCTGGGATGGGAATGGAGAAAGAGAAAAGCAATATCATTCACATGACCACCACGGACTGTGATTTACAGCAGGAGTGACACTAGATACCTTCAGAGGCCCAACCGTTAATAATCATCGTATACTAAATAAACAGGCCACAGCTGGCTTTCCATTTCAGCATCATAACACAGCTGCTATCCACTGTGTGTGTTATGAAAGCATCCTTATGTGCCTGTATTGTCTTTTTACTTGGAAGTAAACGGCAGGGAAAGGCTAAATTAAATACACCCAATGAGACTTTTAGTAGACCTGATGGAGGTTTGAGCAACCGAGGTTCCGCACGCGGAAAAGAAAAAAGCCTGAATTATGGCTTTAATTTCAGCCGAGAGCCCCACACCGTAAAGCTAACACAATATTCTCAGAGTAGACCCGGGCAGAGTGTGATAACAGAGCGTTCTTTTTCCTGCCTGATATCTAATGCACGGCCGTATAAGCTCAGTAACGGGGGAGTGCATTCGTCGCCCCCCCCGCCCGGTGCTTATTGGGAAAACCGGCCTACGTGCTACACTAAGCGCCTGTGGCTGTTTATTGCTGACGAGGCGGCTGGCTCCTCCAACTCAGAGGCAGACATTACCGGGTGATATTTCAGAAGAGCTGATTGCTCTCCTAAAGCCATATATATACACAGATATGTATAAACCTAAACAAAAGAGGTCTGTTCATTATGCGTGTGGATACCAAGCCTCTCATCTCAAATCAAGTGGGCTTTATTGTCATAACATCCATACACGGGTCACAGTGGCATTGAATAACGTGCCCCCAGGACCGGCGTTCAGTCCGCTCATCGTCTGTCGAGCCTCTTAACCCACTTGTGCAGTGTTAAGCATCTGCTCATCCAAAAACCTAGTTCGGCTGCCAAGATACCCTTAACCTGCCATCTAGGGATGTCTCTAATCCCCCGAGAGACCAACACTGGTGGCTGACAGAAGAGCAGCACGGCTACAGAAGACTGGCCGACCTTCACGACACATCTAAATGAGGCCAGGCGGGGTGATGCAAGCGGGTCCCTGCTTTGACAAGCTGTGGTCAACGACTAGTGACTTTTGCGGGGCTCATCGTAGGGCTGCTTAATGCAGCTGCCCTTTAACGATTCTTTCAGCGAGAAGCGCAGCGGAGGCACAGTTGCCAACATGCCAAACCTTATCATCCTAGCGACTGTACAGGGAGGGACGTCAGTGGCTATGATCCATAGTGGGTTATTCGGACTCTCCAGGCTAACCTGTGACCTCTTGTATCGTTCCAGCAAAATTCTTGGTTTTAACAGGAAAAAAGTTGGATGTTTTGAGCCAAAGCTGTTTTTAACCATATTCGGAACAGTTCTACGTGAAACTCACCAAACCCAAGACAACTAATAATCATGATCTTCAGCTTGGTACCTGAAATCCATCTTACCTCGCATCTGCACCAGTGGGTCTTACCTCGGTCTGGAAACAGGAGTGCAGCTGTGTGAGGAAGTGGGGCTTGTTCAGCTGGGCCAGCACCCTCTTCTCCACCATAGTGCACTCGACGTCATCGTCCTGGATCACGACGTCTTTCTTTAGGATCTTGATAGCATACAGCTCATCGGAAGACTTCATCTCAGCCAGCATCACCTAGACAGGGACAATGGGATGGCAGAGTGACACCATGTTTTGAGATGGAAGTTGTAGAGAATATGGGGGAAGATTAATGCACTGTGCTTCTCCTTGGAGAAAGACACAGATTGTGAGACGTGTAATCGTAGCCACTGGACGCTCTCAAAAACCTAGATTTTAACATGGATCATTGACTCAGGAGCCATGATTATAATCAAAGTTACGATCTACATCCCTACTCCTGTCATCCCTACCTTCCCAAAACTGCCTTTTCCCAGCACGGCTAGGAAGTTGAAGTCCGTGAGCTTGACCCTGTCCAGGTTGCTGGATGGCAGCCTGGTCCTGCTGTCTTCTGAAGGCTCGATCACCTTCTTCCCCGGGCCCAGTTTGGCTTTCTGCAGCAATGGCAGGGTCAGTTGGCTACAGGGCAAGATAAGGACATGGCCACACTCTGCAAATATCTGTAATACGCAATCCGCAAGCAAAGCTGCAACCATTCGATGGTTAAAAAAAAGAACAGGGAAAATGGGCGTTAAGCACATTTTATGAGGTGCAGGATATGTTCTTGCCGTGAGAGGTCCTGCAACGTATCAGCATTTCCACAGCGTGTGAGATGTTGGCGAGGAAGCGAAGAGGAGGTGGGAGGGGAGTTCATAGGGTGCCGTCGGGGGTTGAATATGGTTAACATGTTGCCTCTGGTGGGTGGAGATCCTACCTGAAACCTTGATAACTCCTAACTCCTTGATAACTCCTAACTCCTACCTGACTTTGCTTAAAAAAAAAAAAAAAAAAGCACTTTTCATGCCCTGACTCTGGCGTTTTGCCATTTTGAAAGGAGGGTACGAGAAAAAATGGGAAATGAAAATAGCCCTTATGTGCAATTATCTGCTGGTTTCCACAGCATTGCTTTATTGGCATAGGAAGCACGGAGGGTCGCTGCCATTGGTTTTAACGTCAGACCTCGCATTACAGGGCAGACTGAGTGTCCAGCATATGTGCAATGTTTCAAAGCCTGTTCTAAAAATAGAAAAGACGCTAAATTCATGATTTGTCCCAAGATGTGGACATATTAACTGGAAAAAATGCATATAATGCAAGAATATTAAAATATCGAAATTTCATCTAACAAAAAATGACTATTACATCATGTCTGATGAATAGCTGTCAGTTGTGAAAATAAAAGCTCTACAGGGATACACACACACACACACACACACACACACACACACACATATATATATATATATATATATATATATGTATATATGGGGATGGCGGTGAGGCTGTATTTATCTGCATTCTTATCTGCATTTTCACCCATTCTCAGCCTTCGGTGTCAGAGTGGGGCGTGTCAGCATACCCTCCACCATATACACTGCAGCCATTTGCCGGAAAATCGCCCCTCGGTCTTCATTTGAAGATTTAAAGATCTTCTACCCCCCTAACACACTGCATGCACCCTCTTGGGATTGACAGTATTAGAGAATGTTAGTTCATCACAATCACTTGATACTAACTTTACTAACTGACAGGAAGAAGAACAAAGCAGCTCTGTGAAGAATATGAGTCAGGAAGAAAATACAGTATTTCTCTTTAATATCGGTAGGTATGTTCAGGAATAGCCGGCAGTGCAGTCCATGCACAGAGCACACATCAGGGTACAGCACACAGGTTGCATGCCGGCACCAAACAGGACTCCGTGGCAAATTGCTTAGGCACCTCAGTGTGCCTGCCTGCTTTTGCCGGAACACACAGCACGGACACACATGGCACACGTGGGGCCGTCGTCGAGCTGTCGGCCTGAGAGGCGTGCCGGCACCATCGACGCGGGCAGGTCCCTTTCCCCTCCTACCCCCTGGCTTACCCAGGAGCTGCGGAGGGAACGTTACATCTAAATGTGTCGGCTGGGTTAATTTGGCAGCCACACGCATGGAGAGCACAGACCAGATTCACACACCAGACCAAACCAAATCCCAAGGAGAGAGAAAGCAGAAAAGCAGCCATATTTCTGCCACGACCCACCTTATCGACGGCTCCCACACTGTCAACCTGAAATCACACGTCAGCTGGTCAGCATTTCATACGATCGTTACCGTCAGACACACTCCGGAGTAAAAGCATCCCGATTCCCTACCATTTTCCTAGGATTCGCACCCTATAGGTGTTCAAACAAGACACGGGCCAAATGGCTGGAGTTTCCGGAAGAGTGGGGGAATTAGCATCCGCGATGGGCTGTTAAACAGCTCTGTAGTTACTTTCAGAATTAAACACTGTCAAAACAGCAAGCATAGTCCATACTACAGTCTTACACAGGGTAAGGTCATGGGAGGTCACTTCCTAAAGGCCATTTTGCCTGCCTGAGGCGTCCCAGCACCCCGGGGTAGCTCCAGCTTAGCATGTGCTGCAATGATCTGCCATCTACCCCACCATCCGTGGGGGTCCCATCCTGTCCAGCGGGGATAACGACAGGCTGCCATCCTCCCCGCAACACAGCCAATTAGCTTTGGCCTGTATTTTAAAACACAGACAAGGACGTTCCTTAGCAACATCACGGAGCGGGTACCCGACTATGGGGTCCGTCAGAAGAGAATGCAGCTAACTTTCTCCCATGGTAACAGGTGGTGACATGGTAACGGGGAGGCGGACAGGATGCTGGGGGAGGTGAGCGGCTGTTGTAAATCATTTCCCGGAAGAGCAATTCTCAGCAATGATCTTCTCCTTATTTCGGCACCGGGGCCGCAGGGAGTGGACCAGGCGGGTAATTGTGTCTTAGAGCACTTCACACGGCTAACGGGGGGAAGTCTCCCAAATGCACCTTGGCTCTCTGGCGGTGGGGGTGCGGGCACTTGTCACGACTTATTTACACGGGGATGCCAGTGGGTATGGTTAACCCCTGGGGGGGGGAGTGGCTTCAATTACACATTCACACGAGAGCCAGTACATCACATCAGTTGTTTATGCAATAGATCGATAACCGCTCCCCCACCCCATATACCATTCCTCCACTAGGCTAGGACAGAAGCCCCAAGAAAAGGGGTGGGGGACGGGGACGGGGACGGGACACTGAGCTTGAGTTTCATTCCAACTCTAAATTCATGCAGGGGGGCGTAGAAGGTAAGGAGAAGGATCCCAGAGGATGCACTGAGTGATGCCTGTAAAGGTATCCTGCATTCCTGAAGCCTCGCTGCAGCCCCTCGAACCGTCACTACGACTGCAGACCATTCATCTGCATAGCAATCAAACATACTCTGCCATGGTACATTTTAAGACAACATATATCGACGTAAATGTTAAACGTTAAAAGTAGAAAATAACAGAGTTAATAAAGGTCAGGTATTCATAACATAAAACGTCTGCTGATCACAGCTGACAGTGGTCAGGTGTTGGCAACAGGATACGCAGGATTTAGTGATTTCGCCACAGAGCAAATACACTGCAGTTTCAGCTGCGGTCATTCAGCAGGAGTCTCTTTATTTGAAATTGCCTCACGAGCTCCAGGAAGCCAGCACTTGTCATATCTAATGGCAGAACCAGACATTAAAGCCACGGAAATCACACATCGCCAGCATCCTGCTCCTGAACAGCAAGGCTTGGAAAATTAGCAGCGCTATGCTGCCACCTTGTGGGGCACTTCGGGAAATTTCTACAAGAAGCTTGGAAATCTAATGGGAAAAATTTGTATATGTGGAGGGAAAAACTCTCTATACACATAAAGCCAAAAAATACCAAACTACCATAAATGATTGGCAAGTCATTCCGTCAATGACAGCAGGCTGTCCTAAAGACTATAAATAATGGAAATGTCTGCACTCTCCTTGAAACAGACTGACCAGACAAATCCAGCTGTCAGCAAGGTTTCCAACTGGACTTCTCCTGTTGGATCCACTCAGTCGAGGTAGATGGGGTGGAGGGTAATGGATGAGGTCATGTGACAGCAGGTTCTGCTAGTTTTGGTATGACCTGTCTTGCAACCCAGCTTTTCCATTCATTATTAGTAAATTGGATGCATTTGCAGTAGCTGAGGGCTACTTACAAACAATCAGAGAGTTAAAGAGTGGGGAATGGGACAGAGGACACCAAGGCAGAGGGTAATCAAGGGAGTGTGTGGAGGACGCTGGGATCAGGGAGAGAGGCAGGGAGCGTGAGCAGGGGAGAACAGGAGATATCTGGAGGAAGTGGAAATTAATTTGGCAGTCCTGGAAGAGACAGACAGAAGAAACTGAAACATTAGTAAGGTTCACGGAGGGGAAGGAGTTGGGGCAGCTGAGGTCAGCCCATGCAGGAGCAGACAAGAGAAAGGGAAACACGCAGAAACGGGATGTGACAGAATAGCTCTGTGTTCTGCTGACTTTGTAACTTGCGCTTCTTGAATCTATATTCATCTGGAAGGGCAACTTTTTCTCAGTGCTGGGAAGAAGAACCAGAATTTTACACCAGACTCAATGTAATCATCACGGGTGTAAAAAGTCTTATACTGCAATGTAATCATCACGGGTGTAAAAAGTCTTATACTGCAATGTAATCATCACGGGTGTAAAAAGTCTTATACTGCAATGTAATCATCACGGGTGTAAAAAGTCTTATACTGGCTCTCACAAACATTAGAGCATCAGCTTTGCTGAGCAACTTCACAGATAAAAGTCAATCTGAGTCTTTGTTTTTCTAAGTCCGTCGAATGCTGAGAATTCCTGGAAAGGTGTCATCGATGACTTCACACTGCTTAGTTTGTGGGCCCTGTTTCCATGGTAACTGAAGCTGGGCCCAGTGATGCAAGGATAATTAAAAAACACTGATGATGACAGTAAAAATCCATCTATCATGTTTGTAATATATTAACTATACTATACTATACTATAATAATAATAATAATAATAATAATAATAATAAACATCTTAATGACACATTCGCTCACCCTGCAGTAACACAAAATAACCATACTCTTGGTCATTCTTTTCAGTTGGGGTTGAAGATGATCTTGAATAAAAGGTGTCACAGACACTTTAATAACTGTCTGTCTGAGGGCCACAAAGGACACAGAGAATTCTGTAAAGCCTGACTCCATATGCAGCAGGAACGGGAATGAAACGTATACCCCAGTGCTCCAGGGGAGAGGGCGCCGTCAGACACTGAGCACAGGTCAGTCAGAAGATTCCTTTATGGATGACGGCGGGTCCCGCTAGCCTGCAGCGATGTCGTAAATAACGGCGGGCTGTGTCTCAGCCGTTCGCCTGCCGTACCCTCAGATGCACGGGACAGGTGCATGTGACCCTTCCAGATATCACCGCACGACGTTTCCATTTTAAATGGGGGGAGGGCGGCAGTGGGACAAGGGGACACGGTGATCTACACCCTCATCTCCTCCCTAAAGGTAAAATCCAAATGGGTGGGGAGTGTGGCAAGTGTGACGGGTGGGTTTAGGTTAGTCTTTATCGTAATACATAATTAACCACTCCTCTCCATGCATTCCAGCCGTACACCTCTGAGGCGCACCAGTGTGTTAGCCTATTAGCGAATTAGCGGCTCACCTTCTCACTGCCCTGAATGCGGTCAGGCTTTAATCACTAATTGCAGTGCCGTAAAACCCACGCCCTGCCTCGCTGCTCTGTGCCAGTGTAGTGCCAGTCAGAAAACAGCCCTTATGCCAGCTATCTATGCCCCCTGTGTCTGTCCTACGCCGCACGAGGAATGTTTGAGGGGAATGACGAAATGGCACTGCTGTGCGGTGTGTGGGGGGGGGGGGGGGGCACCGAGCTGCTGCGTCAGCACGGGTCAGTGAGACTGGCGGTTGCCATGGCAACGGCTCAGGTGGCCAAGACTGAGGTGCCCGAGAGGTGACCCCCCCCCCTGCGATGTTAACGGGCTGGCAGGAGACGCCGGAGCCTGCGGGATGGGCCAGAGGAAGGCTGAGAAGCGCTCTGACTGGGGGGCCCTCTGCTTACATCCAGACCAAACCATTAAAATGCGATGCTTCACCCGGCTTGGCGTGAAACCCAGCTAGACGCAGTCACATTCAATCTTGCCCGTTACGGCCAGTCATGCACAATGCGCAGCATTAGAAATGACAGGACATTAATGCTTGTACGAAGATTATAGCGCTATAAGACTCAGAGGAGGCAGGAACAGAGGATATCTAAATAATCCCATTTTTATCCGGCAGGGGGTCCGTCTTTCAGTCTCGTCCGAGGCCTGTGGTTGCATGGCTGGTATAAAAACTGACTGCAACATCGATGGATGTTGTTGACACTGTAAACTGCTGACAGGTGAATCAAAAGCATGAAGCTCGAGTGCTGGATTACAACCAGCCATATTTGCGCTCCATGTCTACGTGGTGCGTGCATGATGCCTCTCAAATGGATCTATATGGCCAGACTCCTTAGGACCAGCTTAGCAGAAGCAGTGAGAAGCACAAAGACAAAGCCTGCTCATTCCATTCCTGAAATCTGGCTTTGTGTTTAGGGCAAAGCTCCATGTTCATTTTTAATATTTATGTGCTGGACCATAGAAATCCATCCTCTCTATGGGCCTGCATGTACAGTGGCAACCTCTCTCCACATTTGCACTCTCAGAGTTGCGGCAGGAATCTTTGCGTTATTAAGCAGTTACTAACTGCCTCAACGCAATGGCTGGTGTTTGGACCGGGGCTGTAATGATGATGGTAATTAATGAATAAAGGCACAAATGCTGCATCTATCAATGCAGTTTTTCTGTTTACTAAAGGACAGGCTAGAGCAGTGTTTCCCAACCCAGTCCTCGGGGAACCCTGGACAGTCCACGTTTTTGCTTCATCTCAGCTCTCAGTGCACCTGTACCAGGTATTTGGTGTTCCCGATTGGCTGGGAGCTGGGAGGGAACAAAAATGGGGACTGTCTGGGGTTCCTTGAGGACTAGGTTGGGAAACACTGGGCTAAAGTATGCACATTACATTGGGTGACTGGTGATCTCCAAAGCTACAATAAAATATGAATAGTGGGACTAACCCTGAGGAGAGTGGGAATAATGATGCATGTGCTATAAGGACATGGTTTCACTATCCTAGGCTCCTGTGGAGCAGAATCCTGCCACCCCTTCCATTTCCCCTGCCTGTAGACTTATGGGCTCTGCAAACAATGGAAATGTTCTTCCCTATCACTCTCTAATCCGGCTACATTCTAATAACCCTTTCCTCATTGTTTTTGTGCTACAATAATCAGACTTTGCTTTATCTCCTCCCAGACATACTTGAATTGTGAACCTATTAATTTTCAGATTAAGGAAATTAATTTTCAGATTTCCGCGTGGAGGGGAACTGCAGGATAAAACTCATCCCAAATGGCTGAAATGTCATGTGTTTTGGACGCATCGAGTCTCCAGCAAAGTGTCCCAATGAGATCATCATGCAGCAAAGTCTACACATAAGGTTTCTGGGGTGTGAATTCCACCTTTATTGTAGGCAGATGGACTGCTGGGGTACAAACGTCAGCTGATTGGTAAGAGGTCATCTCTTCTTGAAGGCTCAGGCTGGACAATCGGATGAGTCACCTTTTTACCTGGGGGCTGGCCACCTGAACCCCTGAACCTCTTCAGTACACAAAGAACCATAACAAAGCTGGACTCCAGGTTCCCTTAAAACGGTGATTTTCGAACCCATGGGTTGGGTTGCGGCAAGTTCTGAAAGGGTGGCGGGGCAGAGTTGGAAATGTAAGCATTTTAAAAACAGCAAGCTCATCTGGTGATCCACGATCAGATTTACAAGCCCCAATTCTAGAATTAACCTAAATAAACGGGTCTTGGGTCTGCAAATGCTTAGTGCAAAACTAGTGACCACTCAACCGATCCAAGTTGCCAATCCACAGATGCTTAATTTAAAATTCACTGGCACATTCAATCAGATTTGTTCAATAGACATTAATTGGCATAAATTGCAGAGTGCACTGCATGCTTGATTATAGCGTTAATTTAGACCTATACTTGATACAGGGTTGCGATTGTGTTGACATGGTAAAAATTGGGTCTCAGTGCAAAAAGGTTGAGAACCACTGTCCTAAAAGCCACTGAAATTGGCTGGCCAAGGCACATCTATGAGAAATTAAACTGGTATGGCTGGGTGCTCTATGTCAAATAGGCCACCATTTAAATTCAGGGCAAACAATCTACTGTATAAATGCAAATGACTCTAGCAAGGAGGTCTTCGATTGCCCCTGGCCAGCAATTAATTTAGCAAATAGATAATAATGTCTGTGAGGGAGCTTACCGAATTATTGTGAATATCTGCAGAATTTAGCACAATGTGAAGGAGGCTGGCCTGTTGCTGACATTATCTGTCAAAGCATAAGCAGGATTCTGGACAGTAAGTGAGCTATAACGTGAGCCCAGAGGGAGATACAAGGGCCATATTATTCTGAAAAGAGCAAATATTTGTAAAAGGCTTATCAAAACAGTAAAATCACCTAAAGAAGATTCCAAAATCAAGACAAAGGAAATTAAAACAGACACAGGTTCTTGGAGAGATATGGCAACACACCCCCCCGCCCCCCCCACACTGGGACAGGGTCCTGATTCTGAGCGTCAGCTGACACCACGTCTGCAGGTGAGGCCTCAGCGGCCAGCCTCACCTCGAACTTCTGCCGGAGCTCCAGGTTGCCGTCAGTCTCGTCAGGAATGGGCACGTTGTAGTACTCTCCCTCTTCCTGGTTCAGCATTTTGTACCTGGGTGACAGAGACGAGGAAGGGATCAGGACGGAGTCTGGAAAGACCATATTTGTTATTAATGCCCTATTTAGGTTCATCATTGCAGCTGCTGGGGGGGCGGGGGGTGCAGGATATGGGAGAGGGTGCACATCTCATTATGCTGCTACACACAGGAGTTAATAGTGAAATTATATAGCCTGCAGGTGTGATTAAGATATAAAACAAAAAAGAATATTTGTGATTATATTGGTCTCAAGTAGGGCTGCAACAACGAATCGATTAAATCGATAAAAATCGATTACTAAAAGAGTTGGCGACGAATTTCATAATCGATTCGTTGCGTCGCGCGACGCGGAGTAATTTGATTATT
>JABFEB020000092.1:9741534-9756315 GCA_019775895.2 Stomatorhinus ivindoensis | reverse complement strand
GTCGCAGCTGGACACGCGTGAGACGTCACCAGGGAACGGATGCTTAATGGCACCCAGCAATCGCCCGCCACAATGCGGTGAAGGGGCGAGTCAGGGAAGGTTTCTACAAAAAGACACAGAGTCATCACTCCCCAGGCTGACCCAGCAAGCAGGGAAGGAAGTGGCAGAGCTCATGTTCATTCATGTGTACTAAAAAAAAAAAAAACTTAAATGACATCCCAGCAGTCTGGCAGTGAAGCAAATTGGCCACTTGTGGTCATTAACTTCAGTAATGCTTCAGCTTGGAGGGCTTTGGGGAGGGGAGATCATTTACTGATATGTGCTGGTGTGAAGGACCAATCGTTTTTGTAGAGTCTGACCTCCTGGAGAGCCTCTATCCTCCATCCAGATGTCACGCCTTTGACGCAGAAGACTCTACTTCAGAGGCCCATGCAGCAGTTCAAGAGCCGGCAGATAAGTCGCATATATATAAATCTGCGACTTTATTGCTCTTAAATTTCACTCCCCTCCCCTCGGTAAACACTTACTCGATCTTGAGAAAGATGCTGTCGGAGACGGTCGTAAAGGGCACGGGGCATGACTGTGCCCGGGGCCGGGCGTCACCTGCGGACTGTAGCTCCTGCGGGGCTCCTTGCCACCCCCCCCACCACAAACCCCACCGGCACCTGCCTGCAGCAGCTCCTTAATTCTGTGTGGGTGTCTTTATCATGGAAAGCGTTCGATGACAAGGGAATATTAATCCCCCACCGACAGCCCTGTCTGAGCCGCTTACTGATGGGGAGGGACCCGACTGAGGTATATATTGGGCCGTAAGTCCGCTGCCATTCTAGCACATCGGCGGATTGGCTGGCTGAGAAAGCAGAGCGTTGCAACCACCAATCACATGGCTAACGCCTCACAGATGATGGGCATACATCATCTGCCTATTTCTACCAGTTGGTTTGCTTTCAGATATTACATGTTGATGAAAGGTTGACTAAAATCTGTTGGCAGGGTCGTTCGCCCCAAAACATGCAGCTCTTTGCAAACTAACACTGTGGGTGTCTATGATGCACACATTATAAAATCTGTATTTCTCCAAATCGCCACTCTTTTGCAGTTTGCTGGTGTCCTTGACATGAAGGCGCACTTCATTCAGATGATTATGAAAAGGCAGATATATAAAGGGCTCCCCCCGTTTCAGTCCACATATTTCAGAGGCATTGAGATGCAGGTTTCATCCTTACAAAGACTGTCCATCTTTACAAAGACTGTCCATACATACAGACTGCCCACCCTTACAAAGACTGCCCATCCATACAAGTTCAAGAGACACAGCACCACCTCACCACAGAAAACCCCTTATAAGCAAGAAAGAATGTGCTTACATGATTGTGCTGAACAGGAAAGTCTGCTGTAATTAATTTCACATGCACCACGGTGGCAGAACAAAACCATCTATTCGAGATGGTATCTTAGAGGGCCCTGAATCCCAGTATGATGTTTTTCATGTGGTCCATAAAGCTTATAAGCAATAAGACAGTACCGAATGAGTCCCTCTAGAAAAATCACCAAGACATTGATAAATAATGTCTGGATCAAACAGCGTCTGTTTTATGCTTCCTGTCACTGATACATTTCCCATAATTGCAGTGGTGGAACAGGCTAGCTTTTTACTGAACGGCAAACGACTGAGGGATTGTGCTGAGAGATCTGCTCCGTCCTGAGGGAAATTAGTCCTAGGTGCCACAGTTGGTCTTCATTGGCTGTCAGTCAGTTAATGTGATTGGTGGGTCTGGCTTCTCTGTACTTCACAGGCTCTTTAATTGGCTTAAGGTCACTGGCCGGCCATGAGCACCGCCCTGTATCACGCATCCTCCAGGCATCCTCCTGGGCTTTGATAGGCCGCAGTTTTTCAGCCTGCTGGCCAGGCAGCCATCTTCATTCTTCTTCTTCTTATTATTATTATCGTTATTATTTATCATTATTATTACAGTGATCCCCCGCTATATCGCGGTTCAGCTATCGCACCCTCGCTATATCGTGTCACAGTTCTCTGCGTATCGTGTGCCTTGATTGTGCTCCGGTTCTTTTCCTTTTGCTCTAAGCCCTATGGCGGCTCCCAAGCATCCTGCATCTTCTCGGCCTTCTGACAGTAGTGAGCCTAAGCGCCAGAGGAAGACCGTGGCCATTCAGGAGAAGGTAAAACTGCTGGATATGCTTCGGAAAGGAAAGCGTTGCGCGGACGTCACTCGCCAACATGGCTTGAATGAATCGAGGGTACGATACATCGAGAAGGATGAAGAGAAGATATGTGTTTTTATTTTTATATATTCCACTATGTATACAGAGAGAGATTGTGTGTTTTCACCTTCGCTGATGGGTCTGGAACGCATCTTCCGTGACAGGCGGGGATCACTTTATTATTATTAATATTATTATTATTATGCTGTGCCCAAAGCAAACCTCAGTACTCGTTAATAGGGCTGGAGGGATTCAGGCTTCTGTCATGGGCACAAAAACAGACCCCCTACTATGACCCACGCCAGCGACCTTTGACTTGCAGGGACGAGAAACACCCCACCCTTTATCCTGGGCAGATGATTATATCCAGTCTCAGATCACCAGCTTACTCACTACCATCCAAAAACAGTGGAAGACTTCACTCTTACCCGGTCTTCAAAAGCAACGTAAGCACACCCCCTGGAGGACGGCAGAGGCGGTGCGTGAAACTAGAGCACAAAAAGGAGGCTGGCTGATTGACTTTTACCGAAAGCAGGGAAAACGAGGGGCCATGGGGGAAAAAAAAGAACTTCGTGTTTAATTATACAGCTGCCTCTCCTGGTGTCCCTCACCGGACAAACAAGCAGCAATTAGAAGTGTGTGTGTCAGCAGGCTCCTTCGGGGTGAGGGGGGGTGCTCAGGCAAAAGATAAGACGATATAAATGTCCCTAAGAATTTGGAATAACAGACCCAACTCTCCCACTGCTTCTCCTGGTCAGGGATATGAGGGGGCACGGGGATTATTCCCGGCAGCACAGGATACTGGGGCGCATGTTGTGAAGAAGAAGAGTGACGGAAGCCCAGTAATTCTACCGCCGCGGGTGACACTGCCTTTTCCATGCTCCAAAGCCCCTGGGAGGTGGAGAGACCTACCTGCCATAGCAGAGGACAGGCCAAAGAGGAACAACCCAGCTGCCCACTTCCTCCATGAAATCAAATGTCACTTTAGGACCCTGAACAGGATCCATAATAAGCCACATGGCCAGTTAGCCTTAAAGAGTGCAAGACTTACGAAGAATGCTTGAGAAAATCAGGTGAAGCGGGTGCTTAGCAGTGATGAGCAAACCTCAGGAGCAGCATGCTGACTAGGCAGAACGCTTTGGCTACCGTATCTCATAAAACCCTGAACGGCTCAGTGGGAGCGGCGTGGAAGGGGGGGGGGAAAGGGCGCGTGCGCAGAGAAGGGGCTGCCGCAGATCAGTGTCATTCATTTATAAATTATGCAAGAGGCTTTTAAATCTCGCTTCCTTGGGTCGTACTGAGATGAGAGTGCATGGGAAAGTGTTGGCTGACAAAAACACAAGCAAAAAATGTCAGGCTAAGGAGCATATTTGTCTGCCCACACTGCATCTACAGCCACAGAGCGCTGGCATACAATTGGCGATCGTTTGCGAATGACCCACCTTAGCCGTTGCTGGGGTAGCTACAGTTACGCTTTGGTGTCTGTGCTCCCTACGCCCCAAAACTGCAGTGACGACGGTTTCTACAGACAGACAAAAAGTAGAAGAACACGGGGAACAATGCACAAGCGGGGAACAGTGCGCAGATGGGGAGCGGTCAGGGGGTGTGCTGCCTCGTGGCAGACGTGCACAAGGCCCGCATCTGTTCTCCACACCTCCAGAACAAGGGCCGTTGTTCAAGGAGCTTCTCCCTTGTCTCAATAACATGCTGTTGACAATTTGTTGTACGTCTCTCTCGCCCTCTGGGCTGCAGCCTCCAGTCTCCAACTCCCAGAATTCTGCACTTCAGACAGGTTGAGGGGCGTGGCTGCTTCAGAACCCAGAGTCTTGACCTTTCCCTGGGGATTCTTCGGGGGCCTGATAGAATAGCTGCTCTACAAAAGGTAGTTAGACTTGCACCCAATATGAGGGGGATGCATGGCAGAGTGATAGTGAACACCTGCTGTCCTTCTTACTGCTCAAGCCAGCCGACAGGTGAAATGTTCTGGCACCAGTCAAAAGTTTGCCATTGCCATGCATTAAGATACTGCGAGACTGCGAGACATTAAGGGCTGAATAATATTCTGGAGTCGATTCATGAGTCGGCGTAGACGGCAGTAGAAATTTGTCAGTTTTATTATCTTACACGAAGAGGACAAGGAATCCATCTGATCAGTCCCAGATGTTACGCAGATGTTTTGTTTAAAACCTCTAAATAGTTCTTCTCCTTTAGTTTCCAGAGCTTTTAAACCCAACTCAGATCAAACTGGACCAACTAAGAGAAGCGACGAACCGCAAAGCTTAAGCAGGCAGTGTGGGGGCCACCTGAGTCCTGATAGTGACAGACTGGGCAGATATTTCCACAGATATTTCTCTTCACCAGAGACCAAAAAGCAAGTGAAGGGGGGGAGGGAGGAAGGATGAAGATTAAGTTTGGAGGAGGACGGTGAAAACACGGTGGTTATCTGCCGATGGTCCTTCTGTTACCATTGGCCAATAGGCCGACAAACCCATCCCTTTAAGGCTACCATACGTCCCTTTAAGGCAGGTCCACTGAAGGTTTCTGGCTTCTTGCTGTCTTGGTGAAATTACAGTCCTCGCGCCACTCACTCTCACCACAGTGGGAGGGGCCCCGCAGGCCTCTCCAGATCCATCTATCACTCTAATGACTCTTGAATGTGTTAATGAAGACACTGTGTTCCCTGTTTCTGCAGCCCCCGCCCATTCAGGCAAGCGCGAGAACTATCAAGCCTCGAAATGACACATAATCATTAAAAAACATAGTAAAGACCTCTGGGCTCTTAATGGGCCCACTGGCCTGCAGACCTAGAGCCTCGGTGTCTCGATGTAAGTAAGAAAAAGGGTGTAATGATGCAGAGCATGTACTACAGCACAAATACCTAATGCAGCAAAGGTCCTGGGCTGCATATGTCATTTGTAACTTGTTTTGTTTACATTTCACAGCGCATAATAATTTCAACACTGTTGGCTGGGCCTATGCCAGATCAGAGCAGCTTGACACTGGCATTAGTAATAAATGCGAAATGGGGAAATGTGATGCAAGAAAGCGAGAAGCCTCTGCCACAAAATCAATAACTCAAAGGTAATAAACTATGTAGGGGCCACTCCAGTCACGGGTGCTTGTTTTGGTGAATCGCATTTATTTATGTCTGTGTTGTGTTCTCTAAAGAGACTGTCTTGTAAGTTATGCGGCGCATTTCTTGTTGGTGACTGCATGTGACCATGCAGATGGCCTTCCTCCAGACGCTCCCTCTTCCGGGTGTTTGAGGTACGAGTTGAGACGATCGAGGCGTGATGCATTCAGAAATGATGCGTGGACACCTGGCTTCTTTGTCAGTTTACTAAGACCACGGCGCTGCCGCTCGTTCAACCGTCACCACGAAGAGTACAGGTGCCGGTGGGCTGCCGTGACGTCACCGATAATGAAGCGACCTCCTTTGTTACAACATCGCAAGAGAGCATCTCGTCTCCCCCCACAGATTTCGGCACTGGGGGGGGAGAAGGCCGCATGTCGAGAGAGGGATGAGTCGACACGCAGGACGTGAAAGGAGGGCATCAGACCTCCAACTCAGATTCCAACTGGGGCTCTTTAAGCTTTTCTGATATGGGGGGGGCTGGAAAATAAGCAGCATTTATACTCATTTCAGGCAATGCCTGGCAGAGGAACATATAGCAAAGACCACAATACTGCTGAGAACAGAGGCCGTGAACCAGTCACCCAGGACATGCCTGTTCAGGTGTTCAGTGTACACACTGGTAATTTCTGGCACTATCCTCTAGTTGGAAGTGGGGGCTAAATCCAGATAAAACCAGTCAGAATGCATTTCAGAAACCCTTTCAGTTTCATCTTGTGTAATCAATGTGATTTCCCCTGACTGGTGTTTGTGGCTTCTTGTGTGAACCCAGAATGACCCCCAAGCCCAGTGCTTAGGGATGCACCAGCATGACAGACCCGCTTGGGATAGGCGCTCGCCCCCCCCTGCCCACCTGTTACGTGCAGCTTGTCCCCGCTGACCTCGATCTTGAGGAAGAGCCGGCCACGGCGCTCCGTGTGGTCGGTGCCGCACAGACTCGGCACGTTCATCACGCACTGCTTGTGCACGTTCATGTCGCACGCTGTAGAGGGGAACATCACCAGCAGGTGTTAGCAGATTGGTGGTGGTGGTGGGGGGGAGGGCTAACGACCCTAGTTAAGATTCATTGGTCAGTTTGATCTCTCGTGCATGTGAGTGTTGACAAGGCTGATCTTATGGGGGGATGGATTCTGCCTTCCTCTGATCTCCTTAAAGATCCTCAAATACATCCTTATTCTCCAATAATTTACAGAGAGGACAACCCAAATACACAGACACGCTCATAGTCACAAGACCAGGAGGAAAAGGAGAAATAGATGGAAAGGAGAAGCTGGGAAAGTGGTAGACATGTCTAGAAGCACTTGCACACAGAAGATGTACCAGAAAATTAGGGTTAAGTCTAAAATGAAGCAGTGTCTTATTAGATGGCAGCCCATCTGCCAAAGAACTGACTGTCTGACTGATGAATATCTGACTGTCATTTTAATTTGTTTACTGCTCTATATAACCAACATGCTGAAAAAAGAAGAAAAAAAAAACAACAAAACATGTGAATGTAGTTGCATCCTCTGCCGTGGTGATTTGACATACACAACGTAATTTTCTTTTAAATGGGCCCGGCGGCCATAATTAGTTTTTAATGGCTGCTCTGGTGGATAGTCAAAGCTGTTTTAACAAGTTAATTAATGTAATTTCTTTTCTTAGCAGTGATCAAGATTAGGAATCAGAAATTCCTCTCAAATCATATCAATGTGTATATTTCAAATATAAACAAATTAATCTGTGCCCTTATTCCTAATTTTTTAAGTATGTCTCATGGAGAGCACGATGGGCTATGCAAAAAAGATCTGTATTTTATATTTGAAAAATGAGCTGCCTGGTCTCTTTTAAAAATAATACTTGCTTAGCGTGGAATGTCTGCCATTTTATTTAAGGATTCGTGTTCATGCTTCCCTCGGCCAGCGCGCACTTACTGTCACACTTCATCCCCTGGTGAATGAGGCCGTACAGGAGCGACCCACAGTGGTCACAGAACGTTGGGCTTCCATATGTGTGGATTTTAAACTTGTGCTTGCTTCTTGGGTCCTGCATGGAAGAGATATCCAAAAATATAAGCATAGATGTAGATATAAAACAAAGCCCACCTGTAGCCCGTCATTCTTATATAGCTGCTTCAACGTGACATGTCAAGGTGATTTATTAACAAATTATATTTTTACAAAGGCCTCTTGCTTCTCAGAGATAATCAGCGGAGCACGCTGAAGACAAGTTACAGTATATGATCACTCGAGACAAAGTCAGCAGGTGGACCAGCTGGCCAAATTGCTCAGCAGTGTTTTCCGAAATCCATCCTCGGCAACCTCGTGGAATGAGTCACGCTCACAAGCAAGACAGCTGCAGTAATTGGATTTAAATATGCAGAGAGAGGGCGGGTCCATTCGAGACGATGGCGACTGGGGTCTCTGCCATCCTCCACAAGACTTTATCCCGGCAGCTGGAGGAGCTGGAAGCTTTACTAATAGTCGCTCGGGCTAAAAATGTATGCGGATGATTGCAAATGAGAAATCGCCCCTTTGCAAATGCTATTTTTACCAACACCGTTATTGCTGCCCATGCTCCATAATCACGCTTTTGACTGGCTATTATCTACTCAAGATTTATCCCATGACTAATCTTAGAAGCTTAGCAGTGTCACTGAATAAGATGGGGGGGGGGGCTTCTGCCACACTTTCCCTGAAACCACCTGTGCAGTGGCAGGGTTGATTTGCCTCCTCAGCTTAAAAAAACACCCCTGCTGCTAAGGCCACCAGCTCCTGGGGCTGTGTGACACAGAGATCCAGCTCCACCGCGTCAGAAAGTGCACGTATTTAGCACCAGTTACATGCATAGCAGAGTTTCAATGCCTGTCCTGTTCAATCACTGATTCTAAGGACAACTTAATCAAGTGCCAATCCATTCAAAAGTTCTATGTACTCCAGGTTTTACTTTCATCATCAATCTTTGCAATAGTGATTGATTACTTTTGACACCCAACAAATAAAAGCCTCTGTATGTGGATCGGGAGTTGACTGCAGGCACCAGATTTGAATGCTTGAAATCTAACCTGCTCATGTAACCACATCCATTCTTTATCGATATTTAAGAGTCAAATTACTTTTCTCTATATGTTCCTTCTTTTTCGATGTCTATGGCTAATGAAGACATTTGACATATTCAAGCTTGATTGCATCTCAGCTTGTTGACAAGTATAGAGATCTGATTGGATGTCGCTCCCCATGTGAAACACGCAAGGCTGAGGAGGATCCGAGATCCTGACACTCGATTCGGCAGCCGATGCCCCATGGTCACCTGGACCAAAGGGAATCCAGCAGGACAGCTGAACGACTGGGGCAACAGGAACGACGAAGGGGAAGACGGACCAACGGAAAGAATGGTATAAGGGGGTCATGTTATACCCAAGGAAAGTTGGGTCATTTCATAAACAAGAAAAACGGTTTCCAGCTGCGGCTGCAGAGATATGGACTTTATCTACAATTAGAGTCTGTAAATGATCCGAGGTTTAATCCATAATAAGACCAGGCACAGGAAAGCCAAGCACATAATCACCATTTCCCTTTATGGACAGGTCTGCTCTTTAAGCCACATTGTGCCCGCCTGTGACCGACTTATAAATGGGGATGGGATGCTATTTTCTTCTGCAGCAGACCAGTTGGGTTCTGTATTTCATTTGGCATTATTATGGGGATTTACCATAAGTCCATTCACAGTTTGTGAAGCAAGGCAGAACAGCAGACTTTAAACACCTACGATTCTTCGCCTGAGAGTGAAAAACACATTCCTGCTTGCATGTTCTCAGTCATAGTCATCCATTCCAAACAGAACCCCAGACTCAACGTCCAGCCTCCCCAGATATATCGCTGTCTCTGTAAACTGACGAGACTCGACCCCCACATTCAGCCTCCCGCAACCTGTTTCAGGGCTGGTCCTGGTCTGTGGGTGATGTGGGGTCCTGTGGCTTCCGGTTCCTTCGCATTCTTTTATAACAAACTACTGTCACAGACATCAGCTATGTGCTGGAATCAACATTATTGCCCTGAGCAGCCCCATCACAAGGGGCGGGGGGAGGGGGGAATTGGAGGGAAACACACAGGCACACAGAGAATATATCGGCATCACTGAGAAATACAGCTGTAATAGCTTTCTATATCATAGACATACTAAAATATTCAACAGATACTTGGGGCTTAATTGCTTGTGCGTTTCCTCCATCAATCCAGTGTAATATTTTTCCCACAGGCGTGCAACCTGATCACCAAAGATCCTAAGGTTTGTGCACAGTACCAAAGTGCTTCATATTACTGCGCAACTCGCAAAAAAATGTCCTGGATTGAGCAGGAGGAGGAGGTATCGGAGAAGCCATCAGCAACACTGACAGAGAAAGTGGCCTGTTTTGAAACGCGTCTTTTTGATGTCATGGTTTATTGCATGAGAAATGGAGAGAAGAAAATGACACTGAAATATACTTGCAACACTAAGATCATAGCCTACAGCAGTACACTGTGTAGAAATACCTGTAATTGACCTAAAGTACAAGATGCACACCCATCCACAGCTTTCACATTTCATTATCCTGCTGAAGCGCAGGGCTCTTTCTCATGGTTTGGGCACTGTAAATGTTTAATGAGTTAAGTAAATTATACATATAAAACAAGCATTAACTTTTAATGGGTACTTGTAGTTGACCCATCACTATCTTGCAGGCAAAGCAGGCACATTACTGTGGATGTGACCAACAGTGAAGATAAAAGAGAAGATTAATTACAATTAAAGACAATGCAGATTATGCAGGTCTCATGTGATATTCGGCAGTGATGATTTTTATGCTATATAGTGATAATTCATAGCATATAACCACTTATCAAAAAATGAAGTGATAGTGTTTAACTGGGGTGGAGACTGCATTTGATTTTTTACCCACAATCCCTAGCTGCTTGGAGACAAAGCACTATTGCCCATATATAACAGTATCAGGGCCTAGCAGTGCTGATGACCCTGCTCACAGGGTCAGCATCAGAAGGGCCCAAACGGGCCGAGACAGACGGCAAGCCGGCAGGGATCCTCGCTCAGCCACCTGACACCCCAGGGTTCAGCACGCGGGGAGCCAGGGGGCCACGGACACGCCAAGGCGCCGCCATGCGCAGCGCCATGTTCACTCAGGATGCACTTTCAGGCTGATACAGAGACAGAGGGTTGTCTGTGTAGCAAAAAAAGTCAAAGGTTAACAGGTGCCCACCTGTTACTGAAGCCAGTAGGACGACAAAGAAGGTTCAGAAAAGCACCCAGTCATGCAGATAAAACACATGCTACAAACTTCATATGGTATCACACAGACCATTACACTGCAGAACAGTCCTATCCATGCTAAGTGACGTTATATGCATCTCAGCTAGGTTTCTGCCATAGGGCCTGGTCGACTCGCAGCACTGATTGGAGGAAAAAAATGTCTACAAAGAGGGATTAATGGATGGATGGATGTGTTAAATTATACATTGTGTGGTTACAGTTAGGAGCAACACACATGCTTTGTAAACCACAGGGAAATAATACCAACCACGGGCTTCAGAGCTCAAAGCCAAAATGTAGCATGGGGATAAGCACAGGGGCAGTGGTATCATAACAGGGCAGGAGGGGAACATTCCACAGGTGCAGCTTCCAAGGGCAGAATCCTCCAAACAGGCTCTGTGTCATCTTGCTCTCCCTGTACATTAAGCTCTCTCTCTTATTCTCTCTCTCTTCCTCCTTCCATTAACCTCTCTGTCCTCCTCTGAGAAAACAGTGAAAATTGAGACCCTCATTTGGCTCGTGCTTGTCGGCTGGCACCCTGCTGGCTCATTTTGGGAGTTCAGCCTGAGGTGACTGATGAAAAAAAACATACACCATGCAGCACACACAATTTAGTGTGCAGTATGAAATGTGTACAAAGCCTGCACTAACAAGTGTGCACTATGTAGCATTCATTATACAGTGTACACTACAAGGTGTACACTATGCAGCATTCATTATGCAGTGTACACTATTAAGTGTGCACTATGTAGCATTCATTATGTGGTGTACACTACAAGGTGTACACCATGCAGTGTTCATTATGCAGTGTAAACTGAGTGTGCACTATGTAACGCTCATTATGCACTGTACACTACAAGGTGTACACTATGCAGCATTCATTATGCAGTGTACACTATGCAGTATGCACTACAGAGTGTGCATCAGTAATGGCTATTTCAACTCACATGTCACTACATAATGCACGGTTAAACAGTCACACATTACAGATCTATGGCCAGCAATGAATATTTATGGTGATGACTGTTTTAATAACACACCGGCAAAACATTTAGCTGGTATTGTTGCTTGTCAAGTCTGGAAAAAACAGTAAAAACACTAAATAAACTGTTCTATTCCTCATGACACTGTTTATTTGCTTATTTCATTTTGTAAGCCAGTAGCATCTTAGAGTAGACATTCTTTTGTGCCCACTAATGATTATACTACTCCACTAATATCAATACTACACCCTTTAAAAGATGTAAGTCATTGGCAGATCCCCCCTCTAATCTTTAAAGGATTATGCTGCACAAAGATTATTACATATACTGTAGAGTCCATCATGAACAAAGAAAAGGGAGAAATAACACACTTACATTCAAAACAAACCAGTCAATTAGAGTAAATCTGTTTCCAAACACAGGGAAAACAGACTATTTAAATGGTTACCAGATTGAAATACACATATATTGAAAATAAATCATATTTCCAATATGTTACCCATTTTGGGATTCAACATTACTCATTACAATTCCAACCAGGCAAATTATTTCTGCAAGGGCTAATGTGCAAAAGTGTTCAAATTTATGACACACTGTGCAAAGTATTCGCAGAATCAGTCACCAGAGCTTTGCGATATGGGCATTAATCACCAGCTTAGTGGATTATTCTTATTCTTTTAATCATCTGGAGTCGGGAGAGTCAGTGTTTAATGATTCCATGGGACATCATTAAAGGATCATAAAACATAACACCCAAAATCTCACCAGGTCCTCTGGAGAGACCACGAGCTTATCTAGACTGAAGGTGAAGTACCCCGTCTCCACTTTATTTAAATTCTATGCAATTTTAAATAATACAAAATAATAAGAAACAGCACATAAATGATGTTCTTTTCACTTCCAGCTGTGAAAGACAGGGGGCAACAGATGAATGTCGTCAGTGGGAGGTAAGGGACTCGTCATCTCTTTAGTCAGTTGTTTCCTGCATGCTGTCTATTACAAAACTCTAATTCCATCACTTCAAAACATTACCCAATCTCAACAGAACTGAAACCCCAGTATGAGAAATCAAGACTTCACGTATTAAGCCGACAGAACGTACAGTGCTGAAAGACAAGCACCTAAGGTCTTAATGCTAATAGGGTTGCACTGACCCAGGAAACTGAAACTTGGCTTCCATGGCAAAGCTGGCAGCGCGGTACCCTCCCAAATGCTGTCTGCTCCATCGCTATGCAACACGAAAGGCCATCTCAAAGACCCTTGTGAAGAGGACTTCTGCATTCCGCACCAGTTAAACGCATCACCGAGAATGTGGGAATTCTGGACCGCGATGAAGGGTTGTCTGAGCCTAGTCTGTTACACTGTTTTCTGTTGCCTGAGCAAAGCCTTGGCATTCGGCCAGCAGTGGTGTGACAATAGGAAATATCAAATATAATTCTTCTATGCAGTTTGAAGCAACACAACTGTAACACCAGGTAGGATGTAGGCCTCATATTACATCTGGGAGGAGACGGCCTTGAGTCCGCTGTCAAGTCGCCCCCATTCTTTCTTCTGGCACTGGTGCTAAATTAAGAATGCATTTCTGTTTTAATGGCATCTCCCCCGAATGTCATGCAGAAGACCCCTTACTTAGCAGTAAGCATGCAATGGGGCATCTCGCCGTGGTTAGTAAAGTAACCCACATGCAGATGATTCTGAAAGATCAGCTTGTCGGCTAAGGAGTTCAAGAGTAATTGATAAAACAGCTTGTTGTAATGAAAACTGGGCAGTTCCCTCTTTCAGCTCAGAGGAAATATGCTTCACTAGAGTTTTATTTCACAAGTGGATTGTTTTGAAAACAACATTAACAAAAATTCTAGTTATTATAAATCTACATAACGAGTCTGAAGATTAATTCAAAACAGAAGGTGTAAAAAAGAGGCTACAGATTAAATTTATTATGAACCTCTGAGACCAAAGATCGTTAAGTCGGGCAATCCACTGACTAATGGGCAATTTTGCAAAAGAATGCTGTGTGAGGTAGGTTGGGCCGTGCAAATGGAGTAACAGTCCCAGGCTTTAACACCAGTGTCTCTGCCCTGTTTCTGCTCTATCTAATGGGTAGTCATGTGACAAGAAGAATCCCCCTGACAAACAGGACACTCAGTTCTGCAGGTACATGTCTGTTTATACAGGTTCAGGAGGATATCTCCCATCTGTGCTTCTAATGTTATTCCTTACTGCCACCGACAAAATCAGAATTGTCCACAATACAGCACCTAATGAATATTTATGTTTCTCACTGACGGTTTTGTGAGTATGGATCACCTTCTTGTCTTTCTTCCACATCGCGCTTTGAGGCTTTTGGCAGCTAAAAAGCAAGACCTTGGTTTGTAATGCAGGAACATGAAAGCCCAATTACGCAATCTCAAAATCAGGAAGATGAAGGGATTAAAATATGACGTGGCCACACTCATCAAAATAATCAAACTGCCTCGTACTGCCTGATACCCGGAGAGGAACATCCTCGATCTGACTGATTAGTTGTAATTCCAATCCTCCCATCTTCAGCAACCCAGAGCCTCTGTTGTCAAGCTCTGCACCTCCTGTGAGCACAAACAAAATATTTCCATAAACAAGCAAGACAATCTGGTGGCAGCAAATATGATGGGAGCAGCGCATGCATGCAACCTCCCACAAAGACTCAAGGAAAGTCCCAACACTGAGTTGAGTGAATTGAGGTTGGATGTGAGGTTCCTATAGAAGTATGGAATGACTACAGACTGGACTTGCATATCTGGAAAACGGGCAGCCTCTTCAGAAATATACTGTTTTCCACAAAATCTCCACTGGTTCTGGGTTTTTCCGCAATTCTATATTCTGTGAATTACAGTACCAGATGTGCCCTGCACACTTGTTCTAGCTCACATTACTGATATGAAAAACCTCATTTCATTATTGCATGACGATTTCCTAAATAAAATTCAGCAATAAACCTAATCCTGTAAAACAATGAAAGACAGGGAAAAGCTTCATCATAGAAATGTGAATTAAGGCCACGTTAAGGCCACAGTGACTTCAGCACCAAATAGCGGCTATTTCGGCCAATGCACCGACCGTCCTCCAGGGGGGGGGGGGGGGGGGGGGGGGGGGGGGGGGGGGGGGGGGGGGGGGGGGGGG
>JABFEB020000092.1:9722119-9732779 GCA_019775895.2 Stomatorhinus ivindoensis | reverse complement strand
ACTAAACTTGTGTTGTTCTTAGATTAGGAAATACTACTACTACTGTATATTTAAAAACCCGCGAAGTCGTGAATCCGTGATAAGTGAACCACGAAGTAGCGAGGGATCACTGTACACACATGTTCTGATTTGTTCTGATTGTCAACAAATAAATTACATACAATAACATAAAAAAGAGAGAGAAGAAATTGTTACTCAGGGCTTTGGGTAGATCACAGCTATATTGCCTTGCATCTTTGTGTATGAAAATATTTAGAACAGTGTAATGCCAATGAGAGTTTATGGTATAGTGAACTGTAAGGTCAAGGAAAAGCTGGAACTGAACCAGCACTAAACCCAACCTGAAGCTGGTCTCTTTCAGAAGCCTGCATCTTTGGAGCATCGGACATCTCCTCACCTGCTCTAACTGTAAGATCAATTGCTGTAAATCTACTTCCAGCCCGAGAAGATCAATGCCGATGCTGGGACTGGAGGGGAGTTCTGGTTTGCTTGGTATAAATTAGCAAATAATTACATCAATAAGGAGAATGTCATGAAGCCAGATCAAACACTGGTGCTTCTTCAAATGAAGACCCGGTCATATAGTCTCTCTGCTGGCACTCTAGCACTTGGCAGGGCAATGGTAGGAAATTGAGTTAAGGATCTAAAGAGTACCCCCTGACTGAAAGCCCACCCCAAGTAAGAGAAATAACATTCTCTCCACGTGGAACATAGAAGATCTGCAGCTCCGAGCCTGTAAAGCTAGGCTCCTCCATTCTGTGCACTTGTTATCATGTGGACCACAGAGCAGACACTTTGTAGATGCTCTTCAGCATCACCACCATCAGACAGAGAAACAGGAGACAAAGCTGGCATATCAAGAGAGGCAATGAGTGCCTGCTTCTATTATGGCCGGACTACGAGTAGTTATATCTATCTGAGTTATGTAAGACGTGCTAGCAAGATCTTTCAGCAAGCTCAGTCACCCATCACTGAAAAAAAACAAACTTTTCGAATCAGGCCCGAGATTAACCTAAGACAGAGGTCATGTGAAATGGTTATTTATAAAACCCTCGACAAAAGCATTATATGAAAAGATGCAGCATACCAAATGGCACTCCTGGTCTGCAGTCTAATTTCAACGGTGATGCTCTTGCTTCTCTTACAGAGGACTCACCAAAGTTCCCGCTTCAAATGGACATGTATATATATCTACCGACCTACATGCACAACTCCATCTCATGAGTGAAGGGTTGTATTTTTTCCTCCCAGCACGCCACAGAACACACGACTGCTGCCAGGAAGAAGAACTTTTCAACACACAGGAATGTTCTCAAGAAAGTCTGGGAAAGGGCTGCAGGAGAGGTGCATGGATTAATAATTCAGCGAAAAAAGGTATTAATCGCATGTCACGCCACTGTCACAAAATGAGCCACCTTCAGCTCATTTCCATCTCTGCCTCAGCTTTCTATATCCGGCTGTGTCCTACCTAAGTCTGCCTCTGGTCCGAATATTCCAACAGGCCTTTGCCAAAGATATCGGCCATGCAGAAGCCAGCCATGCTGCGGGAGAGGGGTGGGAGCAACAGAAGCGAAATCCAAAAATATTCAAAGTGAACACAGCCAAAACATGACAAGCAATCGTGAAAGCAGTGAATACAGTGAAAATACACAAGTCACACATCTGGAGTGGCACTGGTCTTTTTTAATAAAATCTGCTCACTTTACACTTTACAACCACGTCACCATGTCACGTTGCCTCAGGAAAGAGGAGTGTTATAGATACACATGTTCATAGCTGTTCGCATTGCGTCAGAATTAAACGAGAAAAAAATAATAATTTGAAGAGCTTCCAGAAGATACAGCATGAAAGATAATAATTCACTCTACTTGGGCCTATTTTAGAAACGCTGGGTAGTTTAATGACATTAGCACAAGGCAGGAGATTAATAAAATATTATGTGTTAAGGAGGAGGAACCTGATCCTTGCTGTTATTGGATGAATACGGATGCCCAGATTTCCTTCCTTCCTAAATTTGCATTTGTCAAACTGAAGGAAATGAAGTGGGAAGAGGGGCTAATTCAGGGTCCAGGGTTTACGGCTCCGAGTGAGAGCTTTGCTCCGGGCACGAGGCCGGAGGCGGCCAGCGCATGCAAGGAAGGGCAAGCTGAGCTCCTGACCATCATGAATCCCATTCACTGCAGCCTTTAATGCAAGTCTTGGGGAATTCACTCAGCTCCTCCACAGCCCTACTGCGGTGGAGATGGGAGACAAGGGTGCAAAACCTAGATAATGCAGTGAGGGTCCTTCCTCGTCACGTCTGATGGGTAAATGAGAACTTTATTTAGACTCAGAGCCCCCGCTGGAACCTCTCCCATTCTCCCACTCAGGGATTAACTGGTCAGGACCAGGGCGTTTGAAGAGCCTTGCTGGATGTCCACCAGGAAGCTCCCCCCCCCCCCAGCACATTCTCAGGGCCCAGGTACCATAAGGAGCCAGGGAAGAGTGTGGGGAACAAAAACTGCAGATAGGCTGGACCTACAACAGAACCAGCTCCCCCAAAGGCACGACATCAGGCTAAAACAAAGCAGGGATTTTTGCTGGGGGGTGACATGAGGCATGTTCAGCTGTCCTGCTGAATTTAAGGGGCTTTTTATCAACCTGCTTCATGACCCCCCCTCAACCCCCACCCAAATTTGTATTCCAAAATGGTGATGGGGTTCAAGAACCTGCACAGAGCCCTTCTATATTTTTGCCCTTCTATATCCTCAGAAGAACATTCAAACCGTGCTTCAAATTTTCACAAACGAGGTGCCAGGTGCTGCTATGTGGCACTACGTCCTACACTGTGACGACAACAGGATGACCTTGCTGGAATGCCCAAGGTGGGAGTAGACCGGGCCGTGAAAGCGTGCGCTACCTACACTGTGATGCAGTTTGTTCTTCCCCTTTCATTTTATCCAGTCTGGACAAGTGCAGTGATGCAGAGCATTAGCACAGTCAAAGTCAGGTCAATAAGAAAGAACTTCTTAATGAAAGCGACAAGAAGAAAATCACACAATGCCTTATTATGCTTCTCTAAAAGCCCAATGTGCAGTACACAGGCATTTGTCTAACGTGTGCGACTTTCCAAGGTGTTAACTTTGCAGTTCATGCAGACAAAGAGCGTGGCCAACGAAAAAAAAAAAATGATTTGGGAAGTTAAGGAAACATGTTCTAATATGTCATCTGCACGGAATGGCTGTACAGACAATCTTTGCTTTGAAGAAAGTGCTGCAGATTCGTAATCAATCCTGACAAAGCTTTACACATAGCTAATCCCATTCACAGGGATTGAGCCACCCTCACTGAAAGTGGCACTTAAGCCCAAATCCAATCTCCATGTCCTGGAAGCCAAACAGTGCTTTGAAGTGTGTAGAGCAGGGGTCTCAAATTCACATAACCTGAGGCTATTGGCCTAGGAGGCCATCAGCTGAAGAAGGGCACTTTTGCTTTTTGATTTTTTTTTGTAGCTGAATAATGCGAATGGGGGAAAAAAACTATATTGTGGGGGGGGGAAGGGATGCTGGTGGAAATTGGTGGAAAAAACGGTGTCTTTTGATTCGTGGGTCGGATGTAATAATGATTAAAAATATGTTGCGGGCTGGACAGGACCATCTAGTGGGCGGTATTTTGAGTCCCTGCTGTACAGGATGACAGATGTCCCTCTTACACCTTACCCTCAGTAAGATCCCGGTGTCTTGTAATCAAGACTTCTGAAAGCGGCTCAAAGAATGGAGGTACACGCGATGGAGGGCTCTAGGAGTTCCTGGACCTTCCTAAGCATACCTGGCCACTTTAGGAGGCAGTGCTGCTCAATCCGTGATGCGTGACAGGTCACTGCTCTCTGGTTCACCGGCAGTTCAAAGATGCCTCTCCAACACAAGCTCAAGTGGAGGGAGTGACAGGTTCTCCCTCAGAGCCAGGTGTCCAGCATGGATCAACACGTTGCTAGCCTCAAAAACAGAGAGACAATGGCAGCTATGGAGGGAGGGTGCAGCTCCTACAGGTTCTGCTGAAGCTGTGAGCGGGAGCAACTTCCTTCATCTCCTGTGAGTACTGGCAAACTGCATTCGGAATTGTGGCCTTTTTAAAGGGCCAAGCGGAAGCCTCTTTCAAGACCAGAAGAAAAAATATATACTTCCAGTTTTCACAACTCTAGAGCTTTGAAGGGCCTAGGAGAGAATAAGAATAAGGCAGAGGAGAACCACTAGTGTTAGAAGACCTCGGGAGGTAGTCATGATGCTCCCCTCAGAGACAGAACAGCTCGGTCTTCATCTGGGGCCGGGGGCCTTGTTTTTCCAAAAACAGGCAGTAACACAGTAACTGGCTTGGAAATGGTTCTCGCTGACAATTCTGCACCAGGTCATTGTGGGGCGATGAAGGTCACAGGGCTGGAGGAGGAAGTGGCTTCGTGGCGGAGGCCCGCTGCAGGTGCAGGGGCTGTCACAAAAAGCCATGCCAACAGCGCCGGCACCCACCGAGCGTGCCTGCGTACGCACACGCACACGCGCACGCATGCACAAGGCATTGTATCACAACCCACCACAGGCATTCCAGCAAGGTCATCCTCTTGTCATCAAGCTCTTGAGCTTGGAATTCAAGGCTGCAGAAACAAGCCCACACATTGGCATGAATACAAGCATTTCCTGTCCCTGCAGTCACCCAAAGGACCGCTGAGGGACACCCATAAACGTGATATTCATGGTGTCAGGCATGCTTCCCATGGTGCTAATAGAAAAAACCAAGCTCTCGGTTTGTCTGTGCACTGGCCGTGACCAAGGGAGGGGCTAGTAAGAAGGGGATTGCCGGTGAAGGAACAACACTACCGTCCACTGCCTGAATCCATTGAGAAGAAATGAGCACAAAAAAGAGAAACAGTGTAAGATTATGCAGAAGACGGCCGGCCTGTCTCTGCAAGCTGCCACAAGAAAATGTCAGGTACTAAGCCATTGTTTGGTTAAGACTTTTATGAATCTCAAATATTGACTTTCAGGGTGAGTTTTGCTGTACTTTGACGACACTGCATGTATTCATGCAGGCTTTTGCGTTACAGAAGGGGTTTGCATGTGATGTCTGCTATTTCCGAGTGTGTCCCTCTCATAAAACGCACATTCATCTACCGCAGGCTGTGGACACTTCTTAGGTACAGTAGGCAGCACATAAAGAAGAAACTGCAGGAATGGACACATCTGATATTCTTCTGTCACCTCAATACACCACTGGAAAAAAAATTTAAGACTAGTCTATATCTTTTTGAAAATCTGCATTTTTAAATTCTGGTTTAATCCTGGTTCTGCTGGCAGAAGGCTACACTGTGCAGGCAGCTTCCAGGCTCGAACTGTCTGAGACAGCAGCACACAAGGAAAAAGTGAAGCAGGAGACACTGGCAATGACCAAAAACCAGCCAGGTAGAGGGCAGAAGCGACCTTCTAATGCCGGAGATGACAGTCAACTTGTGCTTCATAAATCGGAGGATGACCTCAAGTGACCTTCAAAAACTAAGTGGTGTGAGGTGCACTGCAAGGAAAATTCATTACAGGCTCCTAGAAGCAAGACTGAAGACCCATATAGCAAGAAACATCAATGAGAAGCAGGCTAGAGTTTGGAAAAATAATGAAATTTTACACAGGTGTAAATACATAAACTGAGAAATGAGTAAAACTGAAAATTTAGTTGTGGTCTCTTAATTATTTTTCCAGAGCTGTATTATTGATAAAGCATTTTTTGGTATATCTGTATGATGGCAAGGCTTTGCTTAAGACTACTGTGAATGTTTATGTTTTGATGATGAGTTTAGGGGGCCTTACATATAGAACCAGAACATGTTACGAGAACCATATGAGCATCTGCTGTGCCTGAGGGCTAGAGATGGTGCACCAACAGACACGGATCGTAACGTTGGCCTGGTATGTCGGAGGACAAATCTGGGTGTCTAGAGTGACTCCACCATGGTATAATGTCTGCAGTGTGAGCTTGTCGGACAGGTTGCCTTGGAGGTTCGGGGAGGACTTTCTGAGTGTCCCATGGTGACTATGGTAGGCATCTGTGGCCTAAAGCCACCAACTGATACAGGAATGGCCACGGGGGTCGGGGTGGATCCATACAGCAAGCCCATATGTACACTACAGGCCAGATGTTTGGGCCCATCCTCCGATTAAAAAAATATATATAAAGGATACACTGCTCTCTCAAACTGTTATTACAAGAATATATTAGAAATACTGTAATGTAACTGACAGATTTTGAGTATTTTATACCTTGTAGTAACACATTATTTAGCCACTAAAGGCTGAAACTATTGGTTTTGAAGAAGACATATCAGGGCTGTCTTTAGTGCTTTGACATTGACTTTGTCTTGGAATTCTATTTAATTAATGACAGAACTTGATTTGCTCTTGGCCTCTCTTAACTGTGTCTTAAAGTAAAGTTGTCAGTTTGGTCCCAGATCAGTTTGTGGGAGGTTTAATGCACTGTCTGCTCTTTGTCTCAATCTTCCGTTGCACTGGATCACAACTGATAATTTTTATGCTTGTAATGGCTAGAAAGGAATAGTCAACAATCCAACAGAAGGGCTCAAATCGAAATTTTGAAGAAGGGTTCTTTCATCACCAAACAGCCAGAAAGTTGAATGTTTCTAAGCATGGAGTGACCCACCGTTTCTAGAGAAAAGGTTGGTGGGAAGCAACAGTGACTGGAAACGGTCTGGGGCAAAGACATCGAAGGCTGAAGATCAACACTTACAGTAGATGACCGTATTGGTCTGAGGACTGTGATTAATGTGAACAGAGGAAAACTGGCATCTCTTAATATAGTCAAGCAAAGACTGAGAGCAGTTGGACTGCATGGTCGAGTTGCTGCCAGAAAACCTTTAATTCGTGGTGTTAACAAGAAAAAGAGACTAATATAGGGTAGACACCACAAACACAGGAGTATTGCAGACTGGGAGCAGGTCTTGTGGACGGATGAAAAAGAGCAAGAGGGACAAGTTGGACCAACAAGTTCAAAACAAGTCTGTCACAGGGGTGGACAATCTTATCTGCAAAGGGCCAGTGTGTATACGGGTTATTGGGGTAACATGTAAGTCAGCTATTCAAATCCAGGTAGGAGGACTCTTCAGCCAATCAGTCCTCTGAATAGTAATCTAATTAGGGAGTTACAGCAAAGACAAACCCACACACAGAGGCCCTTTCTGGATTTTCGGTATTACTCTCTCTAATGATGCTGTAATGTATCACAACACATCCATGTAAAGAACCTTGGGACGACTCTGTTGTGAAAGGTGCTATATAAAAATTAATTGAAATTGAACTGAATTGATAAGATTGCCCACCCCTGCTCTAGAAAATGAGACAGAACTGTTTGCATGCTTGAAAAGGTGCTGGAAGGGTTTGGACACAAGTTATTTCCAAAAATTTTTGGAAAGGATGCTGTCAATCTCTGCTGCTATGATAAAGGCAAGGGCTGGTTATTTTGCTGAAACTCATACTCAGGCACTCACATTCATTAAATTGTGCTAACAATGCACAGCAAATTGTTACATTTGATTTGCAGCATTTCTAATATCTTTTTGTAATAAAAATTGAAAAAAGCAGTGCATTGTTCATTTAAAAAAAAAAAGAGAGGTTGAGTCCACACTTCTGGCCTGCAGCGTACGCCTGGCTGTGAGGGGAGCCGCTGGAAACTGGTCTCGCGCTCTGCCAGGGAAAGACCAGTTACAGCCCAATGTGAGCACTGGACTCGTGTCCCTGCAATCCAGCAAGACCGCTGTGATCAACGAGCAGCTCTGGGCTGAGCCGAGGTGGCCCGTGTGCAGTAAACTGAGCAGTAAGAGGGAAAGAGAAGCAGGTGAGGAATCAACCGACCACGAGTGAGGGGAGAAGAGCAGCGAGCAGAGTGGCTGAGAAATACTGTGCGACGTCACGGTGTGTGTGACCCTTTCCGGGGAAGGGTGACCCTTCCTTCCCCCCTGCTCCGACGAGAAGGAGCACTCTCCTTATAAGGAGGCCCCCGGGGGCAACTCCTGGCCCAGATTGCAGGATACTTCAAATAACAGTGTAAACAACAAAATGCTGTCAGCAATAACTAAACATGCTTCATAAAGTGGATAAAAAATAAAAACACACATACAGAAGTTATCTTTGCAGGTGAAATTGAAGGATGCACTGCACAGATAATGGCTGTGCCATAATGACAAACACACGCTGATTCATTGTTCCCGGGTCCATTTATGATGACAGGATGTCAACCGCGATGAAAACTTCTATGAATTGGATTCAGAAGACTACTATACCCTGTAGCAATTTCAATTGGAAACAAAACGCTTACACAACTACCACTTCCTGTCAAAAGTGATTTAAGCTGCACTGAAAAGAAGGAAAATGCCACAGCATAATTAAATATTAACATACCTTATTTATACTTTAATGCACTTTTAATGGATCTATAAGCCATCCTGGCAGAAGTTAATATAAGATGGTGTTATGTACCTCCTCTGGGCCCACAACCGAGACCAGGATAAACGGCTGGAACGGCAATGGATGGATGTTGTCACACAACATTCATAACAATATTTTATTGATCACCATCAGTCATGAGGTCTTCTTCAGCTGCACACATTTATGGAGGACAGCACACTTCCAACCAGTCTCCACATTGTGCTTGACACTAAAGGGGTCTACATATACTTGTGTCTACATATTTCTGCATCAGAAATTTTGACCACTAACTAGCATACTTTTCTCTGATAGCATGCGTGTCAGTAGTGAAACTTGGCAGTGCTTATTAGTGGGATAAAGTTATTCTGTGGGAACTGAAAGATCAATCTGCTGGCCAGATTTAATAAAAATCATGAACATGTCACAGGCAATTTAAGTAAAATATATAAATAAAAACCGGTGCCCCATTTTGATCATGATCGATTCCCCCAATAACTAACAAATACCTAACAAGACAACCTATTTACTTTGGTGTTGTGGTGTAGTTTACTGGGAAATTATGTGTGAAGTTTAACCTACAAGCTGTTTTTGTCCCAGTTTCTGTTGCGCAGTGTGAAAGTGACATATGGAAGGGGCCAGGAACTTCAAAAGCCCCTGGTCAAGGCAGCCCAGGGACTTTGGAGTGAAAGCACCTAATATGAATACAGTTGTCCAGGCACGAGAAGCTGCAGATTTCATAGAGGAGATTTAAAGGAAACATAATATTTGTGGACGAGTGCAGCACAAGCCTCGGTTAAGCCATCAGAAGTATTATGAAAATTGAGCCAATTTACTGGAAAGGCTCTGCTAATGATCCATGAAAAGCAAAATGCTGGGATCATTAACGCTCTCCTGAAAGGCCGGAAATGATGGCCACAGAGAGGAGAGCAAGGGGGAAAACAGACGTCTGTTCCAGAAATTTCTAGAGTCAAGCAAAAAAGATAAGAGTGGAAGAGGGAGGCAGAAGTTCCTCTTCATCTTTGATTTCATCCATGTTGGAACAGCGCTACTATTAACGGTAACGCTGAGGCGTTTGAACACCTTCCAAGGCATGTATGTGTGAGGCAGAAGATTTGCCACGTCCGTAAATGGAAACGTTAATAAACATACAAGAAGGGGCCCCTTGTGTGGTATCAAAGCAGCAGAACTGGTTTATGTTCTTAAGCACTATGGAGTGGGTGATCTTCCAGGTCTATTATCCATGATGAGATCTTCCATGTGACGTAATGAGCGATTCCACCAGATGGTGAGTGAATGTGGGTCTCAGACATACAACAGATCAAAAGGCTCTTATACAAGATTTCTGCTGGGGGTACAGCACCATGGACTGGGAATGAGTGAGGTAATCACTATCTGTGCACCAGGGCAGGAAGGCATCATCCCTATATGAAAACTCATAAAAAGCATTTCAAATTAATGTGAAACTGTAAAGTGATTCATTGTCTTTGTGCAATTTGATCCATTCAATTCACTTTAGAGACCTGAATGCTATTGGTGCACCTCAAATGATTAAACAATCAGACTTTATCTGAATGACGGATTAAAACACCAGCTGAATGGCATGAGCAAATTGCACTTTTCATGAAATGTTAAGTGCTCCTAGAGTGGGGGGGGGAGTGAACACAACCAGCCTGGTTCACGTTGCATGGTTCACTTTCCCTCCACAAGTATTTTTTCAGTTCTTTCATATGCAAATGAGAGGTCATACTGTCTATTTAATATCCAGTAAGGTGCTAGGAGTTCATGATTTAATACACAGGAAAGTGGTGAGACTGCTGCCCCCGTGACGCGACCTCGGATAAGCGGAGGATAATGGATGGATGGATGGAAAGTGCTGCAGAGCTGTCACGATTAGGTCTACTCGATTAAACTCGATTACTCGACTACTGAAAAGCATGGATTAAAATTCTCCTTCTCCATTACTCAGCAGCATGGTGGTGGAAGAAGGTGCATGGAGAACCAGGGCCCAAATACAGAGCCAACACTTCAACTGTGTGGAAGCACTTCACATTAGAAGCGAATGAAAATGCAACTGTGTGGAAGCATTTCACATTAGAAGCGAATGAAAATGCAACTGTGTGGAAGCACTTCACATTAGAAGCGAATGAAAATGCAACTGTGTGGAAGCACTTCACATTAGAAGCGAATGAAAATGCAACTGTGTG
>JABFEB020000092.1:9697769-9714924 GCA_019775895.2 Stomatorhinus ivindoensis | reverse complement strand
TTTTGAGTTTGGGGTCTCCTCCGTGGCATTTTGAGTTTGGGGTCTCCTCGGTAGTATTTTGAGTTTGGGGTCTCCTCGGTAGTATTTTGAGTTTGGGGTCTCCTCGGTTGTATTTTTCATTCCATAATGCACCACATGTTTTCAGTGGGTGACAGGTCTTTACTGTAGGCAGGTCAGTCTAGCACCCAAACTCTTATACTAAAGATCTATGCTGTTGTAATAAATGCAGAATGCAGTTTTGCATTGTCTTGCTGAAATATACAAGACCTTCTCTGAAAAACATGTAGTCTGGATGGCAGCATATGTTGCTCCAAAACATGTATATATCATTCGGCATTAATGCCTTACCAGATGTGAAAGCTACCTAAGCCATGGGCAATAATGCACCCTCATACCATCAGAACTGTTCCTGAGACCATGCAGTGATTTCCACTATAGAACCGTGTCTGTTTTTAACGCAGTGCAGCCTGAAGAATCGAAGATCACCGCTATCCAATATTGGTTTTTGGCCTTTTTCCTTGCATACAGAGATTTCTCCAGATTCCCTGAATCTTTTAATGATATTATATACCACAGATGATTCTCAAATTCTTTTCAATATTATGTTCAGGAACATTATTCTTAAATCGTTGCACTATTTGCCTGCGCAGTCATTCACAGACTGGTGAACCTCCAACTTGTCCAAAGTGAATCACATGCAATTCTGCCCCCACAGATGGACAGACGGCATGATTTAGACCCAATTTCACCGAGATTCTACCTCTCTGGGAGGGTCTTTTTATACCAAATCACCTAATTGGCTTACTGGCTTTGCTCTATTTCCAATTAAATATGTGTTTATGTGATTCACAAATCATTGCATTCTGTTTTTACTTACATTGAACTTAGTATTCCAGCTTAGCATTCATTATATAGAAAAGGTCTAGATAGAAAATGACAAAGCAATTTGACATGAAAATGTACAGCCCAGTATTGTTTGTTTAGAAATTGGTAATATAAGACTTTTTGTTATAATTCAGGTTGGCAGACTGTTATGAGTTGAGGTTAGAGGTGCCCAAATATTATTTGTAAATTTTCTACCCCTAACCCTCAAAAATGCAAAGGGGTGACTGCATATATATTAAACTGTAGCAGACAAATTCCAATGGCCAATCATATATTGACTAACATCTGACTAACAGTGAGTGGTCGGGATAAGAATAGATGAAAATATCAACACTGGAAAACAAATTGTTCCTTTAAAAATTAAACACCAACAACCTGGAACGGACCAATAATTCATGTCGGTATTTGGTAAATGGTTGTGTTGCCGTTGAGAATTCTGTTATACGCCTCATTTTTTTTTCTTTTTCAGAAGAGGTTTAAGCATAGGACTATATCAAGATGTGTAGAGGGACTTCCTGCTTCCTGAAGCCCTGGCCAGCTTCGGTTAACATAATCAGGACTCCCTCAGCACTAATTTCCATTATGTGCCATATGATGTAGCACAAGTTCATATCGCATACATGATTACACATGCATCCAGGTCAGTCACATGTACACGCACTACATGCCAAAATCGCTCAGTGGCATCTGCACACACCTCATGGCAAGGTCCCAAACATCTGACATGCCTGAGAGATATGGCAAGGGCAGAGACTACGTAATTTGAGCTGTTATCACACATAAAAATTACCCAAAGAAAACCATGGGCATAATTACAACTAATTTCATAACCTCAATCTAGATAACAAAATGGCCGGAATGTCACAACTTCAGAGGGTAAATGATGCAAATGAGCTAGAAGTAGCACATTAAAATGCCCTTTAAGTTGCATAATCCACTTTCAGTGACATTTGAAGAACAAGAGGAAGCATCTGGAAGATTATCATCGTGCAGCAATGTGCACATGGCTGAAACTGAGACACAGTGAGCAAAGAGGCTGTATGGAAAGCGATTAGGCACACTGGGGTGGGAAAGACGAGGGCGGGGTCACTTACGTCTGTGTCGGGACCCTTGTCAGCCCCAGGGCAGGAGAACGTGACAAGCTCATGGCACCGTTTGTGGACCACGAAACAGCAAACTGCAAGGAAGAGACAGGGCGTTAGTGCAGCTCCCCCCCACACACACACACACACATGCACACACGCACACACTTCCCCCAGCTGAGTACAAATTTACATTTATTTATACAGCAGAAGCCTTTATACTAAGTGTCATACAATTGAGAATGCAGGGTCAGATTGTCCCTGGAGCAATCGAGGTTAAGGGCCTTGCTCAGGTGCCCACTGGTGAAATCACTCTGCCAATTGTGGGATTTGAACTGGCGACCTTCCAATCGCGGGCACAGAGTCCTAATCCACACAACGCCCCGCACACCTCGGACGCTCCATGACCGCGGCAGATGGAGCTGCAGGCCGCTACAAGAGCGTGTGTGCTGGGAGCAGGGTACAGCAGCTTCTCTCCACAGGCCCTGCACCACCTGGCCAGTAGATATACTCCTCCGTACTCAGACTGTCAGGCAAAGCAAAGATTCCATGATGGTAGAACCTGTCATTCATCTGCCTGGGCCTGGCAGCCATGGTGCAAAATCCAAGCTTAATGGAGGAGAGCCAAGAAATAATACTGATAAATATACAAAGCTACAGACCATCAGCGTCGGAGAGCCCTCCTTCACATTTCTCACCAGTGCCTTACTTAAATCAGGCGCTCTGTGTGACCAAGGACACTAGACGTGTCATTCTGTCCCCACGGATGGACAGAAGGCATGATTTAGACCCAAACACCTACCGGTGGACCTGCACAGAGACATCTGGAACCAAGAGCACAATCAATATGAAAATAAAATACCAGCCCCGTTCCCCTCCCTCTCAGACTCATAAATATCTCAGCTCTGCTGAGGGTCCAATAAGTCACGCCTTCACCCGGTCTGAAGGCTGCTGGCTCATTAATAACAATGAGCCATGAATTGGGTGTCGGCTGGGCCTCGTCCAGCCTTGCACCCACCTTATGAGTGAAGTCCCATTGGTGGCAGACCTCATCAGATAGCACCCTGGTAGAAATGGCCTCTCACAACACAGCCAATGTCACTTAACACAGCATCAACTTAACACATAGGTCTCATTCCTCCCTAATATGGCCCAGAAGACGGCAAAAAATGCATTCTCTGGCAAGATGGATGAACCGACTACATGGGATGTCCACATGACTGATTGCCACAATTTCTCCATTACGGAAAAACAAACGGGTAATTATATACTGGAAGCGTATATGTGGCTGGGGAGATGTTTATATAACCAAGCCCTGAAAATTGTCCAAAGTGAATCACATGCCAAATTAATGTAAGTGAGGAAAAAAAGCACGCTGTACGACACACAAAGCATGTGTAGTTCGTGTCTCTTGGGTCAGGTACTGCATTTTCTCCAGGGTATAACAGATGCACTCCACAAGGAGGAACCACACAGGCATCAACATAAGTAACAACTGGGATCAGGCAGCAACATTGGGGGTTTGTGGTAGGCAGCTGAAACATCAAATGGAAATCGATGTTATTTTACCATAATGATGTGCAATTCACAGTAAAATTAAGCATGGCTGCTACAGTGAGCCAATCACAGTCCATGCCTGGCATCTATTTCATTTCTTATGTTGCAGATGGATTTCGGACGGGTGACTGAAAGATTCCATATTCAACCCCATGCAGGGTTCTCATTTCTCAGAGGGTAAGGTGGCTCATGGCAATCATGTTACCTTAAAAAGCTGTTAGCATATGATTATGATGCTTCATTCTGACATTTCCCCAGATGTGAATTTTGCTGTATGTGAGACATACGTGAATGCAAAGCTTTTATCTAGGACCCCTGAAGCAGTGATCAGAGTTAGAGGCCTCATTCAATAATCACTCTCCTGGCCATGGGATGTGAACCAGATACCTTTAGATCAGGGGTGGCCAATCTTATCCGCACAGGGTAGGTGTGTGTGCAGGTTTTTGGGGTAACTTTTAGGTCAGCTGTTCAAACCCAGGTGTGAGGACTCTTCAGCCAATCAGTCTAATCTAATTAGGGAGTTGCAGTGAAAACCTGCATTGGTCTTAACCTGAAGAGCCACAAACTGTCCTGATATCATATCATGTACTATCATATCACATAGTGTACAAAACAAGAGAATCTATGTGCGTTCCTGCTAGACGTGTAACCATGGAAATCATTTACTGTCAAAAAATCCAGTAATAGACATCAGCGGCAGTCAGAGCTGCTGGACTAGCACCTCTCTGAAATGGAGCACAAAAAAACTCACTGGGCATTGCTGCCACAACCATCTGAACGTTACCTTGGGTTTTCAATGCAGCCAGAGAGCGGTTTAGCATTAAGGCACATTACAGTTTAGCATGCAACATAACGCGCCTGAGTTTGTGAGCGTGCCGTCGTGTCCAGGGGAGATACAGGGCGTACCAGCCAGCAAGCTCCCGCTAAGCAGATGAACAGCACAAGGCGATGGCCGGTTTCATTCTGCGTCTGACCTGGACCCCAGACAGAGGAGCGAGGCGCAGGACAGCAGCTGGCCGGGCGGCTTAGCAGAGCTGCTGTTATGCAAAGAGAATTAGCACCTTTAAAGGAGAGGTGCTCAAATGTCAGGATGACTTTTAATGGGCAGGGATGAGTGGCATGTCTCACCATGACCTTATCATCATTTCACTTTCAGGGCAGAATAAATTATGTAGAGGCAACAATGTAGTGTGGCTTTTTAGATCAATACCTATTAAATCCAGTGATCCCTCTGGCACGGAGGGGGGATTTTCTCCTGGGCCCTTTATCTGCCACATAATATGGTGATTGGTCCCCCTCTCACACGAAGGGCCACATGTTGGTGGGCAGAACTCAGCTGCCGGTCTCCACACCACACCCAACAGAAGTGGCACGCCGGTATGGGTGTTGGTTTGACCTTGGCTGCCTATCAGTGCGCCCCGCTCAGCCGGCAGGGTCCTGTAATGTGTGTGAAGGGGGGGGGCTTCATCGCAAGAAGATACAAAGGCCACCTCCAACAAAAACCCGGCTCAGTGAGGTACCAGTACGGCTCGATCCGCTTCTGTGGAACTTAAATGGGAGAAGTCTGGGGAACAATGAGGCTAAGGCTCGAAAGGGGAAATCATTACAGGGCTGACGTGATCCAGAAATCGAATAAACCGCTATGCAATCCTGCAGCCCAGATTTATGGATGAAACCTTCAGACTAAGTTTAGAAGAATACATTTGAGCTTCTCTGTATAACAAGCATGAGATCATCTGGTGATTACGAAAAATGTCAGGGAACTTTGTTAGGGGGCTTTTATGCAGTGAGGCACTGGGATAGAAACAGGTTGCTCTTCCAATTATCTGTCATTTTCAATCCGAGCGGTAATGCAGATACTGCAAAAATAGCAGTGGTACTATAGGCTAAACGAGAGCAGTGAACATCTCACTTGGATTAGCACTTTGGAAAGAGACGGGGGCAGTTAATTAAGTAGTCCACATCCCCCCGTACCCGGCAGCTTAGATAATAAAAATGTCTTCTCAGTCAATGTTTAATAATTAACTTGTTAATCTAAACACCTGACCTAATTTTTCGGTAGTGAATTTTTTATCTGTGCAGTGTGCACAACACCAGCTTTCGACAGTGTGACTCCGATCAGCCAAGAAGTTTTTGGTCCCTTTAAAAAAGTTAAAAGAAACCTGCCCCCAAATGTACCCCAAGATGGCGCTGGATTATAGAATACCTTGGAAAGCAATGTGCAAAGCTATTATTCTGAGATGATTATCTGATATCTCACCCGTGAGATAATTAGTGATGCTTTGTTTGGGCTGGGTGTCTGGCCCTCTACAAGCCACTGCCGCGTCGTTGACAGGACCTACGACGGCCTGCGAGGACCAGATAGTGGAATCCAAACGGTGTGGCTAATGGCACACGGCATGCGTTAAGTGCCCAGGCTGCATTCGCAATCACATGGGGCCAGAGAGAGGCAAGGGAGGCAATTTGAGGGTGGCAAACGTGAGCAATTTGTAGGGTGACAATATGAATCACACTCAAGAAGGAAACAAGGGAGCGAGGAGAGTGATGACCAACCCAGGCTGTCTCACAGACAACAAGCACTGTAGGAGCTGGTCTGATGCAGCAGACGTTTGCCAACTTGGGCCACCTGCAGCAGACAAGAGCTTCTGATTCACTGCGCCAATGAGACTGCGGTGGTTTTGGGCAAATGGTACCACGGGATGGGGGTCTGTCACACTCAAGAATCCCAGGATGGGGACCCACTTCGATTCACCATTATTGACATAATGACACTCAAACCGACAGCACTGTGGGGGAGAATAAAAAAGGATGGGCAGCTCATGGGAGCCAACCTCCTGCTGTCATTGATCATTAACGATCTCAGGGCAAAGCAAGACCCGTTCTCCTCCGAAAGAAGGCCCCAGACACGGTATCAGTCTAGCTCATGGGTAGATATGGAGAAGTTCTCTGGGATGCAGGTGGAGACATTTTACATTCCATTTCCTGTATTTTTATATAACTTTACTATTTTTAACTTCATTATACAACACAGAGAAAGTATTGGCACGCTTGCTTCAATCTGTAAAAATGTTGCAACTATATTGGATTCATAAGTCCATTGACAAGCAATATTTAGCATCTCTACACATCTTCCACAAGACTTTCTATGAACACTGTATTTTCTTCTGTCTTTTTGTACTGGGTGCTGGGACTTGAAAAACCACATTTCACACGCGATGTGTTGATCTGCAGGACTGACTATAAAACTTTGAATCTTGAATCTCTTGCATCTTCTTCGGGTGTGTTTTATTTCCTCTTTTAAAGCATTAGTGCAGAGCCTGGGAGTAGAAAGTAAGTCACGACTGAAAATTAATTTACGTTATGACGCCGCATATCAGCTGACCAGGATGCTCTCCGGTTCCTGAGCACCCAGGAAAACAAACATACAAGAAAAATCTAGCAAAAATAAAATGTAAGAAAGCAACAAACTTTGTATATTGTGATAGAAAACTGTGTTAGAAAAAGAATTTCAGTAAATAGGAAATGATTCAGGAAAAAGAAGGGATCAAATGTGGTGGCTTACTCCCACTCTCTAAGAGAAAAGCAGAACGTAAAAGAGGAGAAGAGTCTCACTTGGGATCGATATATCAGTGCTACACAGCCACTATTCATCAGACATTTACAGCTTTCATGTTACTTAGTAACAACAGGTTTTCAGCCAATGGGAATCATGCGAAATGTAATCATCTCCAGACTGAAATGAGTCAAGATGTGCATCTTCCTCTAATGGATATTTAATGGGAGGTCCACAAACGACACAATGTATGACGTCCATAAAGCAGGGGTTCATCCTGAGTTTTTTCCAAGTTTGAAGAGGCTTTTAAAACGGTGGTGTGGTCTGACAAATTAGTGCATAAATTTCCCAATATCCATTAATATCCCTGGGAATTCTGTGGCACTGAGTATCTAAGTGTAAAATGGGTCAGGGTTCTTGATGTGAACATTGCACTTGGATAAACGTACTTCGATCCTGAGCTGCTCATCCTTTTTATCCACATCCCTTCACTTTCAGGAAGCGGCAAACCAGGCCCACAACACAAACTGCACATAGTCTGGCTCAGCCAGTTGGCTGCAAAAGTTCCTAACAGCATGCTGAAGTGTTCAGTGCCCAAGTAACATGGGAGCAAGGTGAGGGAGAGAGATAAGCCAGACAATTCTGAGGCAAACTGACCTGTGCTCCAGCTGCCGGCCTGGAGAACACTACTGTGAGCATGAAGGTAGATTTTGGTGGGGGGGTGGAGGGTCGATCAATGGGAGACAGTAGCCTGTTTCCACGGAAACAAGCAGAGGTCTAAAATGGCATCTGAAGACAGTATCACATAAGGGACTGCAGTCAGTTTCTCCCAGAAGACAGCAAGAGACATGCAAATAACGTGCATTCATCTGTGGCCAGACGAGGGCGATGAGACTTTGTAAGGGACAGGACAGAACTAGCATACAGAAATAGCATAAATCCTGTAGGTGTAACCCTGGGTGTGTCTTTTCCAGAGATGATTTTACATTGAACTGGAAAAATTGGAAAGAGTTCATAATCTGAGGAAATGGCACCAATTCCCCAAACACGTCCGGCTGTAAATGGTTCTCTGTCTGTAAAGTGAAGACAGATGTTGCGATCCACATGCAGAGCAGCATCCGTGTTTTCGGACTACAGCTGCCAGCCGGGGCCCACGTGCGGGTCCCTCTACTGAGCCAACAAGGGGAAACCGTCCCAGAGCCAGTACCAGCCAGGCTGTCAATCAGGGTCCACGTGTGGGTCCCTCTACTGAGCCAACAAGGAGAGACCGGCCCAGAACCGGTACCAGCTGAGCTGTCAGTCAGGGTAGCATTCTTCTGGATCATCACTCTCAGGCTCAGGACCTTCCCACAGGGCAACTTGTGACATACTGTAGACACGTGACCTCAGCCTCACTGAAACCGGGCACGGCCACTGCCCAGCGTGCCAGTCACCGCAAAACCCCGTCAGTCGCATTTTGGCCACGCCCCAAGACCAGGCCGTCCGCAGAAGTCACTGAGGCGTAGCAAACAATGGTCATAGCGAAGAAGGACCCGTGAGGAGGGGGGCAGAGGCGTACTGACATCGCCGTCCAGGGCGAGGAAACAATCGGCCCATTTCAGCTGCTGCCTCATGAGAAATGGGATCATTGCCCAGGTCGAGATGAGGGGGATAAAGAGAAAAAGGATTCTCCCAAATGACCCAGGGAGAGAAGTCCGTATGGACTGACCACATGGTCCGCATGAAAAAGACTCAGTTAGGCCAAACTGTGAACATCAGGTTCAGTTGCGGTGCTTCCCTAACACTGTGATATTGGTTCTCCACCTGCCTGTGAAATATGGGCCAAAAAAGAGAAACGCCAAGCATTTACAAAATGTCACTTTGCACCACGCTTGGGCGGCATCTTATTCTTCCCATGTCCTCCGCACAGAACACAGTATTTTAACAGCGTATTCAAAGAGCAACGCTCTTACCTATTCCGGTAATTTCACGATATAATTCGCAGGTGCTGGAGCTGGTCCCCTGAGATAAATTTCGCCGACTGGAAATACCGTGGTACACCCAAAATACCTGCATCTATTACTGTAATAACCTCCCAAGCGTACAAGTGTGAAAACATCAGCACTGAGCAACACATGAGTATGTGATGGACACATGCTGTCAGACTCTGATACGGATGAAAAACTGAGCGATAGGAGTGGGAGCAAAGGCAAGTAAACAATGAAGCCGGACTGACTGCAGCTTATACCGTCAGAATCTCCAGCCAATGCAAACAAAGGACTAACGGAGCGATACCAGCACCTATTTCATGGGCTTTGTTTAATTAACTTCTGCCACACGCGGACTGCTAGCGGACTGTACCGGCTGCATAAAGTGGCTGGGGGGGGGGGGCATTGTTCTGTCTTCTTGGCAAACTCCCAATGCATCTGATGAGATAGCGAAGGAGGTCAGGACTCCTGAGATTAGTGAAGGTGATACTTTAACCTGCTGGGATGACTTCATTGAAGTCATGTGGCCTGTATGTTCACCACAGCACTTGTAGTCTCTCCTGTGAGTAAGGGAGCCTTCAAGCAAAGGATTCTGGGAGGATGGTTTCACATTCAGCAGCAATTACAAGGAAGCTGTAGCTGTTTTCTGTTCTCAGTTGAGAAGAGCACTAACTATATACATATCCACAATTCTCATAAATATTTTATGATTCAAACCAGCAGCAACTTTTGTTAAAGATTTGTCTCTCTTTCTAAGATGAAGTTTCATGCCCTGTAGCCAGAAGGCTAGCATTTCATTTCTGGGAAAAGGAACAAGTAATTAAAATGTAGCTCATTGATAATTTATAATAATAAATAAATATGCAAGTAAAATAAATATGTTTTATAGTAATGGGAAGTGAGCGCTATTTATTCATAATATAAAGGTATGGAGAGCTGGAAAATACATTCATAAATGTTTCCTTTTCCCTATTTATGCCTCTGTTAAAGAATATACATTCATACCTCAGTATGCATCTATTGGATACATATGTTAATACAAGCAAGTGTGGTGCGATAAAGAAGAGAATCTTTAAATTTTTAATAACTGAAAATTAGGAAGCTATAAAATATGAAACAGTTTTATGAGCATCCATGGTATTAACACTGCAGCAGACAACAGGAAATTTTCAGAGCTTCTGTCCCTGCCTAGATGCTGGTACTAACTAATGCAAACTCTTCAGCAGGTAATGCATGATCAGTGCAATTAAAAACAATGAGAAATTATACGATTGCAGATGTGTGAACAATTAAGTGTTTTTTTTCCTCCAGTGATTACTTTAGTCATGACTAAGATATTTATTTTTGGTTGTGTGATTTTCTTTTCAGTACAGAAACAGCGGCTAATTTTCTGTTCTGCACCTCTACAAACAATTCAGAGCGCACTTTAACAGAAAAGGCCTGCTGAAATCAATTAATTTCAAATCATTAAGAGGTTTGCAGATTGGGGACTGCATGCAGACCACGTGTGAAGTGGTGCATGGCGAAAACAGGCTTACTGAGAGTGTTTGCGTAATCAGTATCATATCGTATATAATCTGCCTTTAACTTTTATTTTTGTTCACTGAGGAGAGCAAATGGCTGCAGCTTGCCTGAGGGATGTAGATGACTTTGTGGGGACATCCTGCCACCCATATATGGTAGCTGCTGTATTTTGTTAATGCAGGAAGTGTAATGGAGCCCCAGCAGTAGCAAAGGTGCATCATTCTGTGATTTAATCCCCTTCCATTCTGGGGGCTCTTCGGGTTCCTATTGGGTTATGCTAGGCAATGAGGGAGAGCAAGCGCACTATATCCCCGTCTGGCATGATCTTAAAGCCTTCCTTCCCTAGCAGCAGTGCAAGTTGGCAGGCCTGATCCAGGCCCCAGCTACACAGTTTGATGAATAGACCAACCTTTCCGGCCTATAATCAGCGTTCCGGGCCATTAGCTTCATAGATGACCAAGCTCCGCGACGACTTCAAGCACTTCCCTACTTCGACTGTCCAAGAATATTCCTCTCATTTGCATGGCCTGACGGAGACATGAAATATGCACACAGGATAGGGCTAATTTCACTATCTGTAGCTCAGTTGGGTATTCAGGTATTTTACAGTAGGATGATTTCAATTGCACTCATTACTTATATTTGACCTTCATGAAGATGACAAGTCTGAAAGCTATTAACAGACCACAGTCTTGTGCTAACATCATATGGATCAAACTGAAGTACTGTATGAGATTCAAGTGATTTTTTATAGTAATGCTATTATGATACTCAACATGATAGAAACAAAACTTAGCACCTTCTTTTCCAAACACCTTTCTGTGTAACAAATAAGGAAACGCAAAACACCTACGGAAGGAATGTTCACTGTCAGATGCTCACATAACAGTGAAACTGATAATGAAATATTCTTTTCACTGTGAGTGTTTTGGTCGACAGTAATTTAGGGATTAAAAGAACAATCCGGAACCTGCAAGGGATCAAATAGTGTGAGACTATGATGCTTATTACAGACCTACTGAGACATTCTGACCTGCACCATTGTAACAATCTAAATATTATTATCAATGCAATTCAGTGTGCTACATGCATAAATGTAATCGTAATCCTACACTGGATGGGTTATATGTGTCGTACATGCTATCAGACTGCAATTTGAAAATTAAAAAATGCCATTTTTACAAAAGGAATCACTTAAAAGTATTAATAAAAGTGTGTGGACATTTACACACATTTTGTTGGCAACATTACATCTGTTCACTCACAGACAAGTATCACATAAAATCATTCACACCAAATTTGATGTCACTTGACATGCAGGTACTGCCACACACTTACTCTCACTCAGAATACTTATATGTCATTTTACAGAGTTACATATGTAATGTATATTTTCTACATTATCAGAATGACACAGGTCCCTGTCACGGTCTTGACTAATTGTGAAATTCAGACAAGAAAAGAAGTACATGATATAGAAATGTAACACTGGTAGTAAAGAGAGAGTTTCTAAGCCATTAATATTAATTAGGCAATCAAGTATCTTCACAAGAATGTATTTCCACAATTCAAAATAACGCATCCCCAAATAACTGGATATCTCTAAGGAACACCATAGTTATTGAGGCAACACGTAAAATAATTTCTACCATGCTGCTCCATTCATATTAATTATATGGCTTGGAAAATGTTATTACTTCCTGTCAAAGTTGTATTTTGTGATGTGTATTATGTGAGACTGATATAAAATGTGACATTTATTGTTCATGTGTATTAGTGAAGCTTAATGCCTATTCATGTGTAGCATTTCAAGCATTATGGACAACATGAGCAGCGCTTCATTTATTCAATTCATAACAGCAACTTTCCTTTACTGACAAAGAAACAGAGCATTACATGTAAGGTCAAATTATCATTCTGCTGCTGTGTGGAATATTAATGTACTTCCAATAGTGCATCTTATGCTCTCTGACGTGCAATTTGTCAAAGTCCCTGGGCAGGTTCGTCAGGTCAAAGAAGTTTTAATTATGCTTAAGTTGTGATTTTGTGATGATCAGTTCTTTTGCTCAAACCTTTAGAGAATGTCACGGCTGTCCTGGCATATAGTCTGCTCATCTTTTATGTCATGAAATGCCAATAAAATTTTATCAAGGACAAAATACAAATTCAGAAATAAGTCAGTCGAATACTTTATGTTACCCGACTGACAATACTCATTTGCTTATAATGTCACTTGCAAAGTTTACAATGTCACCCTCATAACTATTTACAGAGCTGAATATTTATTGGAGCATATTTACTGACATGTGCCATTCAGGCAATTAACAAGCCAGTTCACAGGCCTCAGAAACAGCAGATATTTATAATTTCATTAATAAACATTTCCCCGTGATTGATAATGATCATCTGGCCGCCCCTTTTCAGCATGCTCATCCTAAAGAGGACCTTGTTGAAAGCAGGTTCAGCAGGATACCCCCAGACTTCCCTTTCTCCAGTAACAGGGTCTGGCTCTTACTGAGGAAATCACAAGCATTCTCAAGCTAGCCCAGAAACTAAATCCCCCCCAAACTTTCCTGGGTCTGCTCCAGATACCTATGTGTCGAGGCATTTCATGAACTCTGATAAAGAATGGCCAAGCTCAATCCTTATAAGATGCCAAAACCACCTCCTCCCACGTGATCCAGAGCTATATTATTTTTTGGTGGATCACTGAACTCTTTTCAGTCTTTTCAACCCAGCAATCACACTTCATTTTGCTTACTAATAGCCATCAAGGGAAAAAACATAGCTTATCCCACATGTTTCTGTACTATGGAATGGTGAATAAAACAGTAGTTTTATACACAGGAACAGAATACACACAACAGAGTAATGTGAGAAATGTACCATATAAAAAGGGAGGGGGCCACCAATTTGCTAATGGCACTCCGGAGATCTAACTATAAGTAAATGAATAACAACACAAGTGGTTTTATTTTTCCATTCTTAGCTTTTCTAAACATTTTCACTCTTATTCTTGAATACAAACCCAAAGGAGCTGGAGACAGAAAAGGGGGAGTTTTATATTCTGAAGTGTGTAGGTCACTGGCCTCTCTGCGTGGGCCTGGTACCTCAACACAATCACCAAGCTCTACTCTCAGAGAATCAGACGTCCAGAAAAGCCCATTGGTCGGGTCAAGGAGTCCGAAGGCTGCACTGCCTGACAATGACTGTAAGACCCAGAGGAAACCACACTGAGACGCTAACACACTTTGACTTGATAGACTAACAAAAGCAGAATGTTTTTAAAAAGTCGTATTCTTTAAGTACTATTTCTGTAAAATTTTGAAAATTTGTTCTGCTCAGAAGGCATTCAAAAACCATCCACCAGAAAATCAGAACTATTTATTTTATAATTTCACCCATTTAAAAAATCCATCCGTCCTCCAACTGTTTATATGTTGGCTTTGTTAAAAACTAGATTCTGATTAGCCACTAAAAAATTCTAAGGTTTTGCTTATTCTCCTGTAAGTACACAGCATTTCACGGTACTTATTCGGACGTTGACAGCCCTATTTAAGTTTTACATAGACGTGTCTCCTTTCTTCCATCTAATCAACATTCTACCACCAGAACAATTTATGAAAACATAATCGTAACATACCAAATTGCACCAGGCATTGCATAAAAGGCTATCAATTTTTCTATACCCAGGTTTTAATGTGTTATATTCACAGGTTTTTTAGACTAAGCGCCACTTTGAATAATACCAAAGCAGATAAGCATCGCAAAGGTGAAAAAAAAACACAGTAAGCTGAATCAGAGTAATAAATGACCGTGGTCTTTTCGAGTACCACCTGGGGTGCTCAATTTCAGAACCATTCATAGAACCAGGGTTTTCAAGAACCTGAATGTGAGAGCAGAGTTCCTACTGCCTAAATATGCATGTAGTGCATGGAACCACCTTCCTGAAGGACAACATGTAGTCCATGGAACCTTCATCAGCTGAGTATCTCATGACCATCAGCAGCAAATTTTCTGCTCTCTTCAAAGAAGAACTCTTTTAAACTTAAATCTTTTAAAGTGAGATTCTGTGCCAGTGAGATTCACAGTCACTTCACCGCAGAGATTATCCCACTGACATTTTGGGTACATGTCTGGTTATTGTCGTTTAGTTGCCTCCAAACTTATATAGTTGGGTTTTCAATGTAGTAATCTATTTTTTTTCATCTGTGTTCTTTGTGGTTTGTTGATTATTCTATGCATATTTAAGTACCCTGAAGCACTAATTAGCAAAAAAACATGTGGGTGCATTTAGTATTGTCCTCATTCCGCAATTTTTTTTTCTTTTTTAAATTGTTATGACCCTGGTTTTATTCAAATTTTCTGTCAGTAAAGCCTTATGCAAAGACAAATGAGTTCATCCACATAGAAGCTAACTGCATTGTTTTTTCAGGATCATTTCGAATTGCAGGAGTCTTTCCAAAAGCCTTCTGCCACTGATACTGACACGGCATACATGTTGCTGAACATAGCGTACATATGTCAGAACATAGTATAGAGTTCTGCCCCACTTCATTGTCCTAAATGGGAAATTTTGTTTTCCAGACATTTTAAAATTGAATTCTCATGTACATGAGAGCACAAATTATACTCTGTATATAGTATGTAGTTTGTTCTGGATAGCAGAGAGCATACGGCAGGGTACAGACTGGAGACTGTTAAATCAAGAATTCAGCTCACCAGTTACTTCTAATGGGTAGTCATTCTCCATGGCCACGCCCACCTGCAGATGATCCCAATCTGCACTCAGCCGGATTCATGTCTCCTTTTTCAGGCTTGATGGTTGGATCTTCCTCAGCAATGAGTTCTCTTAGTCTGGTGATTAATTTTATTGTGATGTTCCTGCTCTTGCATTTCTCCCATTTGGTTTCTAACTATTGATTCGTTCTCTGGTTTCGCTCTGTGTTGTGGATCAACTTTATTGGGCACCTGACCTTGTTTAGTCGCTTAAGTTATCGTTAGTGACACTCATTGTAACTCTGTGGTTATGTACCAAGCACAGGACCTTATTAATAAACTTTCAAATCCCACTGGGTCATCCTGTAACCCCCATCGCTGAAAATTGAAGTTTTCAAATCTTCGGTCGAGTGTTTTGGAAAATGTCGTTTCAAATATCCAAGCGGTCCTGGTCTGGAAGAATAAGCAATGTAATGAACTATCTATTTGGTTTTGACTGATGCACAGATAGAACATCATTATTTTGATCCATCCATACATAGATCTGTCTTCTAGCTGCCTGTCCTGGTCAGGGCACAGGGGCCTTGGACCCCATCCCAGGCAGCACAGGGCACTAGGCCGGGCTCCAGCTGCGAGCCACCAAAACCATTAGCTGTAGCAAGAACAACAGCATTCCAGCACCCAGCTTTGGATACAAACAGGCACTTATCTGTAACTCACATAAGCTGTAAAAATGTAACGCGGCGAACATGCAAATGGAGACCATTTGGGACATGTCAGAGATGCATGAGAATAGCCGATTCTCTGAAATGAATCAGTCTAGCTCTCAAAGTACAGATATGACTAGGGGCTCCCGTATAACCATTCACGCACCCCTCTGTCTTCCAGTTCAGGCAGACACACACACAGTCTCACTTTGACAGTTATTTGGTCTGATGTTTTTGGGCTGCGGGAGAAAAACAGAACATTTCAATGAAACCTGCATGACACAGGAAGACCTTGCAAACTCCACACGTGTGAAGCCAGGGGCAGAGACTGGACCCTGTAGATATAAGCACACCAGGCCCACCACTGAACTACCAAGCTGCTGTTCCACATAACCTTCGAATGTAATAATTTTTTGGTAATTTGTCACTATTCATTCGCAATCAGTTCAAGTACAACATGGGAACCGTTGATTTAGGGGGAGGTAAATTCAGGTGTTGTTTTCTCATTTTCTCACTTGTTCATTGTAGTCATCAAAAACAATGAGTAACAGTAGAAGTGTATTGGTGCATTTCCTTTATGTATTAGGGAGATAAACATTCACCCAATTAGTATTCATCAGGTGGAGAACAAGCCTAGAGATTGGCCATTGAACTGAAAACCTGTGCGAAGACATCATAAGAACACGTTTACAGACTACTTACTAAGGTAAGGTATCTCGGCATTGTTCCTGATTTTGCCGCCAATTTAGCTTTTCCATCACTAACCAGTATAAATAACAGTTGTGGTGAAGTTGTAAGCTGGTAACCGGGCAGCAGACAGTCGGTGGCCCAGTCTCCCATTTAATCCTGGACATCCTGGTCCCAGAGGGCGCCTCAGACTCAGTGCTGGCTGGCCAGCACCCACCTATCACACATTTCATTTGGACAGAAGCTATAAAAAATATACTCACTGTATGAAGCGTTGCTATTCAGTCCAAAGAGAAGCCCAATAAAAACCATTCTGATCTGTCTTTCACAAAGAGATACAGTCCAGGGCCCGGTTTCTCGAAAGCTTCTTATCGCTAAGTAGTTCTTAAGTTTACCGTAACTTCACTCTTAACGTTAAGGAACGTTTCTCGAAGCGTTCGTACGCTAAGTATATCTTACATACGTCCCACGTTT
>JABFEB020000092.1:9678145-9688773 GCA_019775895.2 Stomatorhinus ivindoensis | reverse complement strand
TGTTGCTGAATGCTGAGGCGCACAGTGTGTAAAAGTCACCAACACTCTGCTGACTCGATAACTGCAGAATTCCCAGCTTCCTCTGGCATTATCCTCAGCACGCAAACTGTGCGCTGGGAGCTTCATGGAATGGCCGAGCAGCTGCATGCAAGCCTCACATCACCAAGCGCAGTGCCAAGCGGATGGAGTGGTATAAATACACGCCGTCACTGGAAACGTGTTCTGCGAAGTGACAAATCATACTTCTCTGTCTGGCAGTCTGATGGACGAGTCTTGGTTTGGAGGATACCGGGAAAACGTTACCTGCCTGACCATCGTGCCAAAAGTAAATTCTGTTACCAGTGGGGTAATGGTATGTGGTTGTTTTTCGGGGGTTTGGCTAGGACCCTGATCTGTGATTCCAGTGAAGGGAACTCTTAATGCTTCTGCACACTAAGACATTTTGGACAATTGTATGCTTCCCATCTTTGTGGGAACTTTGTTGAAGGCCCTTTGCTGTTCTAGCATGACTGTGTCCCCGCGCACAAAGCAAGGTCCATAAAGACATGGTTGGGTGACTTTGGTGTGGAACCCCACCAAACACCTTTTTGATGAATTGCGAGCCAGGCTTTCACATCCAACATCAGCGTCTGACCTCACAAATGCTCTTCTGGGTGAATGGGCCAAATTTTCCACAAACACCTTCCTAAATCTTGTGGATTCCCAGAAGAGTGGCAGATGTTACAGCAGCAAGGGTGGGGACCAACTAAGGATTTAGAATGGGATGTCATAAAGGTTCCCGTGTTCATAATGGCCAGGTGCCCCAGTGCCTTTCTCCACATAGTGCATATTCTTATCATTGTGAGGACTCTCTATTAATTTCTATGGGCATAAACCTAACCCTAGCAACGACTACCCTAACCTTGACGTTGTTTTATATTTCACTTTTTTGACTGCATTTACAGAATACATTTTTTATATCTAAAATTCATGTTTAAATTGTGGCCCCACAATGAGGTAAAAACAAACTTGGAGATGTAGACGGAGGTGGGGGGGAGCATCACGCCCGACTTAACAAGACGCAGGGCCCCAGACGCCCTATCATACTTGCTGGTTTTCAGCAGACAGTCCAATGGCAGAAGGCAAGGCCAGACACCACTTCCTCGGTCAAGATGGAACACTTTCACCTGACAGACGCGAGAAGGCCGACAGACCTGCTCTCACAGTCTCACGACAAACTGTGCAGAACAGCCACTTTCCAACACCCCCCCCCCCTCCCCTCCCTCAGCTCCAGCTGCTGCAACGAGCAGCAGAGACGTTACTGCAGCGCCTTAAATCATCCCGTGTTGTACATGTACGACACTGGGGTTGTATAAATACGCAGAACCAATTTAATCCTCATTGCTGACACCTGTACCCTTCAGACATTAACTTCTCCCATATATTCTGTTCCCGGAACAGCATGTTACTGGGGGGAACTTAACGCACAACCTGGAAACCATCCAGTGCTGCTGTTCAGTGTCCGTATACCTACAGATCAACAGTAATAACTGGCGCAACACAAGCTCAGGAAGAGACTTCGCAGAGATGAACTGCATGCTGAGTAGCATTTTATGGATCATTTTGACAATTTGGAGAATCTAACTATCCTTCTCCTGTTCTGCCCCCTACTGTCCATGTTCTACCATGTAAAAAGAAAGGAAAAAAATGTACACACACACACACACACACAGATACATAGAAGAGGGCAAGATGATGGAGGAAAACGGGACCGCCTGGACATAGTCAAAGGGGTGCCCCCAATGATGTAAGTGTGCATGGGGGGGTGGCAGTGGAGAACCTCCACGTGGCTCCGCTAAGGGGAACGCCGCAGTGTTGAGGTGCAGCACTGGCCGCTAACTCGATGGCAACTGTCTTAAAGACAAGTCGATCGTGACAATCAGACTGTCACATTTACCCCCCTCCCCCCCACACTCGCATCCACAGTCAGCAAAATAAACCATCATAACTCTGCATCTCCACTGATTATTTTCTTCACGAAAGTGGTGCTTACTGTAAAAAAAAATTATAAATAATGTCAGAGACCACTGCCACAAATGGTTGAGGTATGTTGTCAGCCACGCCCCCTGCTCTCCGAATCCCAGGGGAATCCCTGACGTACCTGAGCCAGCCCTCTGGTGAGGGGGACACTGCCTACTATTGCATTTTCTGATCCCCCACGTACCCAATTCTCAAATTTTGTGTTACAGACTCGCACCCCTGCAGCCAGTCTGGCCTACTTTCAGCTGAGATGGGAGCTGCCTGTCTGGTTTATTAGCCCTTCTGAGAAAACCTGCACTGACACAGACTGGGGGAGCATGATCCCATTTCTACAGAATACGGGACCATGGCATCAATATCTTGCCGTTGAGAAAATCAACCCTAAATATTTTAACAAAAAAAGAGAACTAGCTGTAATGCTATAAAACAATGTTGGCTCCCTGTGACACAGAAGTGACTAAGACATGGACGTGGCCTGGAGAGGTGTGGTTTGTAACCAGTAGGCACGGGTACGATGTCATTAAGGTGGACTGCATACCCCTGCTCTGGCAGCACAATGCCCCCCAAGGTCCTGCCTGACGCAGACTGGTGAATTCAATCAAGCCGGGCTAATTGGGCTCATTCAGAGCTGCTGTGTCCAGCCAGATGATGGATGAGTCATCACATACTGTACTGCTTGCACCCAGCCCTGAACACCCCCCCCCCCCCCACCCCTCCACTTCCCTGCAAGCTCAATCTTCTCCCGCCTTCTTTTCACACCAATGTTCCGTTTCCCCTGCCAGGCAACTGAGGGCACAAACCCGCTCTCCATCCATCTATGAGTCTTTCCAGCACAGATGAAAACTGAGAGAATACATTTGGGGAACGGTGAAGGATTTATGCGACTGTGCCATTGGACATGGCACGCTGGAAATAAACTCATTAAACACTCTCAGCTAGACGGACAGCTCCCCCGTGCCGTTCCTTGGACTTGAATCGGCTGATTCAGTTCATGACTCAAGCATCCCCGCAGCCAGAAACTGGAGAGACGTAAAAACATTTTATCACATGGGAGGAGCTCTGTTTGGGGTTGATCTGGGCGGAGATGGGGTCAGCTGATCGAGGTGGGAGGGGCACTGGGAGGGCACTCAAGTCCGGATTAAACTTGGCAGGCTCACCTCAGACAGAGGTGATGAGCGTACAGTACTAGTGCCAGCCTGCTTCAAACACAGACCATTTTCACTGGGCATTACATTCAGACCCTGCTACACTGGACAGGAATCCCCCCCCCTATGAAATTTCCTTTTAAAAAGCTCCCATGTGTAAAGAGGGACTGGCAAGGGTCTGGCCAGGCACACAGGAGGACAGCACATAGCCTGGCTTCCGTGTGCCAGCACCGTGACTGCTGTCAGACGAGCAGCGTGCCGTCGACGTTCCCCGCACAAGAGGGTGGCAGGCGTGCAACTAAAATTAGACGACTTCGAGTGACAGGCAGGTGAGGTTACCGTGCTCCTCAGCTCCGCCTGCCGTCTGTCTACAGGCCGTGGCTTGGTGAGCGATTCTCACGGGAGAATAAAACGACTGCAGGGAGAGGCTCGGCTTTGATCGCAGCCCGCGTCTTTAGTGATGGCCACAGTGGGAAGGCCTTTACAGCGCCGGGTGCTGCGATTGGTGTCCTGTAAACAATCGAGTCTCTCAGACACTGCTGCCAGGTCAGGGAGCTGTGTGTGGGTGGGCGTCCCCCTGAAGAAAAGCTGTATATGGGCAGCTAATAATACTAAAAAATTATAAGTGACTCAGGTGAGCCCTGGATCAACAGCAACCACCCTGGCAGCCAGCCTCCTTCCACATGGCAATGATCTGGGCGAAGTCCACCAGAAGATAAAGCTGTAAAAGCCAACAGGCGGGGTCCCTCGATGGCTACATGCGGACAACGTCACCAGGAATAAACAACGTGTCCGTGGGCTCAGCGAACCACCGGGCGGATGGCCACTGAATCTCCCTGAAGGGCAGCAGGACACGTACCCACTGGATGTCGCTGGCTTTTGACCAGCCTCGCACCTCTGAGCTGCTGTACTCCGAGTCCAAGTGAGTCATCCATCAGCTCTGGGCTGCCACCCCTTTCGGAACCGGACATCTATGTGACAGAAGGGACTGGATTCTCTGCGACATACGGTCGCTGAGAGCATTTCGAAGCTCCCACTCAGGTTCCAGCTGCAGAAATAGATCTTCCAAGGGGGAGTGCTGGGAGGTGGACACATGGCTGCAGAATAGCACCACCCGTGTGGGTGCGCTCTCAGGCATACACCACAGTTCCCAGGCCCCTTGGCTCCTTTTGCTACATGCTACGCTAACGAGGCCTGCCTTAGGCCCCTTGGCCCCATTTGCCACATGCTACGCTAATGAGGCCTGCCTTAGTTTATGGCCACGGCCGTGCTGCCAAGAGGTGCAGCCATGAACGTCTTTCACACCCTGTGCAGATGCGCAGCAACATAAACATCTCAGTCATGTGTCACTAGAGGTTAAAATGTCAGGAATGTTGCCTCCCCCCCAGGGTATAGAGTGAATGGTACAGCTGACTTAGTCACCCGCATCTGGATTGTGCCATTCACCCATAGTATCCGGGTGTCCCTAGTGAGGAGTGCCAAAGGTCTAAGGTCCACAGACGAGGAATCTGCAGGGGAATCTTTGGCTGTCTGCATGTCAAGGCCCCACCCAGCCCGTCGGGCCCAGCCTAACTTCCGGGTTTCCGACGGTGAGGATTGTTATGATTTTTAGACTGCCGCTTTAACAACCCTGAAAAAAGGATAGGGAGAGGCAGGCAGAAGGTCAGCCTCCCTGTGCCTCCTAGCAGGTCTGAAGCTGTAATGAGTGGCAAGATAAAGATACCAATTTGCTGGATAGCTCAACTGCTACAATGCTGAAAGACCAAAGTTCAAGTGTCAGATTGACCAAATCTGTGGGTGTGCTGTGTGACCTATGTACATGTCATTGCAAGGTCATCTGTTTAAATCTCATGCTTGACAGAATAGCCATCTCCTTTAGGCCCTTTAGAAAGGCCCTTCCCACCTGAAAAATGGACGGATTAACGGCTGGACCATGTACTCTGACCCCAAGTTACACCCTTTGTTGTTACTTCAAGACAGGAGAAGAAACACATTCCAATGGTCCTGTATTCATACAAATGGGAAATAAAGCGTCATTTTAGAAAGTCAATAACTAGAGAGAACTTAAAAAATAAAGAACAGGAAACATGAAATAAAGACATCTAAGACAGACATATATTTCAAAGTAAATTAGTTATAACACATTTTAAGAGCAACGCAGCAAAACCGCGGAGCAGAGCTGTTACACACACCTAAGGATGAACACGGGACCTGGTTTGGGAAGAAGCCATTGAAGTGAACGATTAGCCATCAGCTCCTGAAAGCTGAAACCCATTTTCTGTAGGAAATACCAGCTATGCTCTTCTAGAGCAAAGATCCCTGGGCGGCTTGGCAGCTTGTTTAAATGTCAGCAATAACAGAGAGCAGGGGTTTAACCCAAACAAAGATATGCTCAATATAGCAACATAAATGGTACCTGTCGCAAAGCTGGGGGAAAAAAATAATGAAGCTACTGCTGCTGTGAGATTGACTCACAGATACCCCGGAAACCGTGAATTCTGGCTGTACCTGGGTCAGTGGCCATGTAACATCCACACTGGTCCAGCAAGGGAACCCGTGTCTGCTAAACGGACGCGTGCTCTCCACATCGGAGCCCCGCGTCTGCTAAACGGACCCGTGCTCTCCACATCAGAGCCCCGCGTCTGCTAAACGGACCTGTGCTCTCCACATCGGAGCCCCGCGTCTGCTAAACGGACCCGCACTCTCCACATCGGAGCCCTGCGCCTGTTAAACGGACCCGTGCTCTCCACATCGGAGCCCCGCGTCTACTAAATGGACCTGTGCCTTCTACATCGGAGCCTCGTGTCTTCTGCTGGTACCTGCAAAAAAATTGCAAGGTTTCTGGGTAACAATACCCTCGACTCCACCTGCGATCTCATCAGCTGGGGTGGGGGGCGTGCACTTCCTCAAATTTACTTTGGTGAGAGAAGCACATTAAGAGGAGAAGCAGGCACCAGGCCTGAAACTTCTGCAGAGCAAACCCACTGAGAGATAAAACAACCTGTCTGGTTCAGAGTGCATTTCTAACCACGTGTGCGAACATGACAGACCGCAGAGCAGATATATCCTGCAGGAGACCAGAGGAAGCAGCTGACAGCTGTCCCCAGTCCTTTGGGATTCAGGACAATGTACTGGACACAGTACATTCACAAGTTTTCCTCCCTCTTCAAATCTTCAAAGCAATCGAGGAGGTGGAAGACGTGACTGAATGGCCGGTTTCAAAGATGGTCATTTCACAGCTCCGATGGTTGACACTCCTTGTAATTACAAATGACACAAAGAAGCAAAAAGAAATTAATTAACCAATGCCAGCAAAGTCAAAGGGTTTGCTACACAAGTCAGGTTTTCAGGCATGTATAAACATGGTCCCCTACCACTCAGTACCTGCCAGAGGTTTGGGTAAGAAGATAATCATGCTAAGAGTTCACTGAATATACTGCTCTCCCGCAGGAGCTACGCTGGACAATCGGTGAAACTAGCATTACGATCAGGGTGCTGCCATATTATAGGGAAGAGAAACTACAGATGAAGTTGGTCAGGCTCTGACTAGAAGTCTGCAGATATGGAATAGCTGTTCTGTCCCTGGGCTCAGAGAGCAAGCGAGTCCAACATGGCAGAGTGTGACCCAGCGCTGAAGCAAATGATCCCGCAGGGCGAACGCTACCGACCTTGGAAACCTCAAGCTCTGGGAGAAAGCTAGTATCATGGCATCACCAATTCCTGCTACTAGGATGGGTACAGAACACATACTCAAACAGCCATTAATCATCCAGCATCCAGTGAATGTGAACCGGCTCTCTCTCCAGTGGAAAGGGGCTAATGTGTCATGTGACAAGAAGTACCCGTTGCTGTAGGGGACCTCAGAGATGTGCAGCACTGGCTAGTCTGGGTTCTGCTGCCGAACCGTGGTGTCTCTGCAGCGGAAGGAGGCCAGAGTGGGAGTTCTCTATTGGCGATGACGGGATACAAGCAGGGCCAGGACCAGAAAAAAGCACCACTCCTCTGACCGATGTAGCACAAGTGGCTGGGGAAGTGCTCACGATGTATGAGCTTCTATTACTGATCCGGAACTCACAGCAGGTTCTGAGGATCTGAGGTTCTGAGGAAAGGGCTATTTCTGCTGCTGAACAGTACCAGAACTGCAGCAGAACTGACTATGTACACAGAGCTCTACCCGTTCATGGAGCAGACACTGGGAGGAGGGGGGGGGGGGCTTCCAGAGATTAAGACTGAGCTTCCGAGTCACATGTCACACTCCAACTTCCAGTTTAAGATTTCCAATGGTTACACCGAATGCATTTTACCAAAAGGCTTACTAACTATTTATGGCAACTTTTAATAAGGACGGTTCAGTCATTTGGAGTAGATGGTTAGTCATCAACCTAATTAGCTGACAAGCATGTTTTTGAACATAATTTCAGAATCATAATTAACAGAAATTCTATACAGTAGCAGGATGGAGTTATATTGGGTGGAAATATATACCATGTGGCCAGTTTATCAGGTACTCCTGCTTGTTAATGCGGGTAGACAGATAGACAGCTCCTTCAAAAATCTTGCATTGTGCCTACGACCGAATTGACAGCAGGTACACAGACAGGGCAAGGGGTCCAACTCACTGCTCAGCTGAGCATCAGAAAGGCTCAGATACCTGGTATAACTGATCCTGAAGCTGGTGTGATTGCTGGTATCGTACACAATGGCTCTAGCATCTCAGAAACAGCCAACATTCTGAGATGATAACTCTCTACAGCAGAGGTGGCCAATCTTATGTGCAAAGGGCCGCTGTGTGTGCGGGTTTTTGCTGCAACTCCCTAATTATATTATTAATTTGAGGACTGATTGGCTGAAGAGTCCTCACACCTGGGGATGAACAGCTGACCTACAGGTTATCCCAGAAACCTGCATACACACGGGCCCTTTGCGGATAAGATTGGCCACACCTGCTCTACTGCCTCTACACTTTATACAGAAAGGTGCGATGAAGAAAAATCATCCAGCTAATGACATTTCTGTGGCTGAAAACACCTTGTTAATGAGCCAGGTCACATGAGAAAGGCCAGGCTCTTTGAAGCCACCTGGAATCCACAGGTGCAAAAATAACAGCTCAGTACTGCAGTGGTGGGCAGCACACAACGCCTGTACTTCTAGAAACCCCCAACCCGGGATGCATGACACGCCAGTGCTTCCTGTAGAGCCACCATACCAGCATGACTGGGCACACATTAGCAATTTAAATATTTCTGCCCCTGAGGAGAGAAGACAGCTGATAAGATCTGGTGCTAACAGATGTGATCTGAACAAATTAGTACAAGAGAGCTTGGGAAATGTCATGCATTACATTTCCAAATTCCGAGTGAACCAAAAAAAAAAAAAGCTCTTATGGTCTGCCAGGTCCATCACAAAGTGCCCATTGCACTTAACAGTGCACGCGGCATTGGAATTGCATAACTCATGTTCTACATTTCCAACACAAAAACGGGAGAGCACCTTAAACCTTTTTAGAGTGTTTTAAGATGTGAAAGAGTGTAAACATGGAGTAAATAAAGTTGATACAATGTGTTTTTTTCCACTGACATAATGGAGGAAAAAAACATCAGCTACCGCTACCCAGAACCATCAAATATAAACAGGGATTCACAAATTTCAGTGATAATCTTCATAGGTGTTTACAGCTAACAGCAAAACAGTAATGAGGTGTTTAGAATAACACTATTTCTACTTCTTAAAAATTGAGGTCTCTGACGCAAGTGAAGGCCACACGAAGACCATCCCAAATCAGCCAGCTGGAAGGCTGTCACCATCCGAGGAGCACACAGGGATTCCTTGGGCAGATGGCTTCACAGTAGATATCTGCTATAGTGAAAAGCTGGATCTCAGATGGCCAGCAGTAAATGGACTTGGAAGCTGAAAGCAGCAGGACACGAGCGCATCGATGGGACGCCGGCGTCCCCGCCAGCAGCCGCAGCAGGCTCGGCATTCTGGTGGCAAAACACCATGTGACATCTGCAGGATTTTATAGTGCAGAACACTGGCTGGTAGATTGAGGGCAGACAACACTGGAAGATGCACATGCATGACTGCCTTGTTCCTGTAACAAAAGAACATTATATCTAAATATTTTGAAATGCTATAAAAAAAAAGCCTGACAGTGTGTGAGACTCTACACTCCAATTTCAACAATGCCCACGATACCAGAACGACCCACGATACCAGAACGTCTTGAAACTATTGAAAGTCATTTCCAATACGCAAGACAGTATATATGTAACCCAATTTTGTTGACATTAAATATTACACACTTTTGTAAATTCATGTCACGATATCAAAAAAAGCACAGACTGTATGGAGCCGAACACAACCCACAAGTAAAAATAATTGCAGACCACTGTCTTAATGCAAAGATATTTCACAGACTACAAAAAAAATGTTTTAACTTGCAGGAAAAAAATCATGTCACAGACAGATTAATATATCATTAATTCAGAAATTACCTAACTCTCAAACCTCTATGTATGGTGTTGCGTGTCGTTTCTTTAAATGTTTAGCTAAATTTGTGGTTTGTCCCCTTTGCCGGCATTGTGCAATGGCACAACTTGCAGGCAGACTTGCATGTCCGGTGGTTTACTGTCTTCAACTGGCACAAAATCATAGTATTTCCAGACACCATTCCGGCTACACTCTATTGATTAAGCACAGTGGTGTAAGCTCTGACGTATGGGCTGATATTTGTGCCACTAGAAACTGAATATGAATAGTGTATCTTTGAATCTGCAGTCGTTGAATTAAAACACTGAATCTGAATTTATTAGTTTGAATCTTAATTAAAATAACTTGAAACTGCATTTATCCTAACTGTTAAATGGTTGTAAGAACTGCAATTACAATTGCTTTCTCAAATCGTCAAGTGCCGATTGGGCAGTTTCATCTGTCATTTCGTTACTGTCAGCAACAAATCCTTGAACGGCTGAATACTCCTAACAATTCATTACAGCCTGATATTTGTTACTTACTTACTCATTACTACTCAAATCTACACCACTAGTCTGCATTACTACTACACTAGTCTACCATATTAACATAAACTAGCAGAGCCAGAAATCGTTCATTTAACCACATATACTACCATACTAAGCAGACAAACAGTTAATGTTTATGCATCGCTTGTGTATATACTGTAGCTTAAAGCATCCCGGCACGCCTCCTCTTTACCCCGACCTGCAGAACTGTCATAAACGTGGAAATGAGTTGCGTTGCGAACCTGCGGTTGATTACTTTTCCTCAAGGACCCGGATTGTGCATTTCAATAAATTGAAATTGAATTTTCAAACTGAAATTGAATTGGGAGAAGTGAATTTGTAAATATACAGGGTGGGACATTTATATAGATACACCTTAATAAAATGGGAATGGTTGGTGATATTAACTTCCTGTTTGTGGCACATTAGTATATGTGAGGGGGGA
>JABFEB020000092.1:9649426-9663533 GCA_019775895.2 Stomatorhinus ivindoensis | reverse complement strand
CCCCCCCCCCCCCCCCCCCCCCCCCCCCCCCCCCCCCCCCCCCCCCCACCTAAAAAACAAAACTAGAAGAAAATAAGCTTCTAAAAGCCGAGCTTCAAGTTTTCAACTTTCATCTGTCAGTCAGAAAATTGGGGGAAAGAGAACTGCAGGGTGGACTAGAGCTGGGGTCCAACAGTGTGACTGTACAGCCCAAGCCCTGACACCGAGAGCGAAGAGGGCAGCTCAGGGGAAGACGAACCCCGGTCAAACACACCCTTCCGGAAGGATCTGCCAGTGAGAGGGATGGAGAGAGAGCCCAGTGAATCAAGAATGCACTGCAAAGCAGGGCAATTTATCAACAAGTCCATTATGCATTATGCAATTAAAATGGAGAATGGAAGACAGACGGAACATCACAGGGAAAGATATAACTTTAAGACTCGTAATCTTGGAATGAGGTATTTGAATGCAAATAACATGTGGGAGCGTGTGACATATATTCAAATATTTGTATATGCATATTTGTCTTAGGGGAAGAGCTGCCCCTGTATTTTTATTTTCCCCTGCAGCAAAGTTTGTGCTAATCCACCCACATGACTCAAACACCTTTGTGCCTAAAAACACATCACCTCTGCGGCCTTCCCTGGAAATCACACTGCATATAACGTACACACAACATTAGCACGGCAGGAGCTCGGCGGCTCCCACTTAGCGGCTCATAGCCATGATCAAACTGGTGGGGCCGGCCTTGGACGCTTGTCTTCAAATTTAAATTGCGTTAGACGATTCCATCTCCACCTCCAAGAGGACAGAGGGTTCACCTGTGGAGGTCCTGGTGAAGAGCCTAACCTTCCCTCTCTTACTCGGGCGTCATGACTTCCCCCGGTAATCTCTGTGAGGATTCCACAATGGAGTGTCCATGTTCAGCGAAGACCACAAAAACCCAAGGCCTCAGGAGACACAATTTTAATGTCCTCCAAGACCCACGGAAAAAAAAGCTGAGGTGAAAAGTATAAGGTGAAAAATGTACAAAAAAGCTGTATTATTTACCATAAACAAAGAATTAAAGCTCAGAGGCCTGTTTCACAAAACAGTATTTCCTGCTAAGCCAGATAGCTTGTAAGATTTAAGGTAGTCTGGAATAGATGATTGTTTGCTCACTTGTATTTAGCCCAGACTACCTTAAATGCATCAAGTTATCCAGCTAAGCAATCAATCGTGCTTCATAAAACAGGCCCCAGTTCAACTTCAATAATTATAACTACAAACAACTCTCCGCACCAAACCATCTAGTCAACAAACAACCAACCAGACTGAATGAAAATCAAATAGATAAACATTTGCAGTCAGAATAATACATAAATGTAAAAGCAACTTAATTCACATTATGAAACCATCCTTTAGCTCTAGCACAAACTCAAAGCACACTCACACCAACAGAAACTACACCTCAATGTCTACAACCCTGGCAGCAGCCGCGCCAAGGACCTGCTTGAACCCAAGGCTGATGTATCCCAGATAGCTATGTTATGTAATCGTCTTTTAATTTAATTTAAATAACAGCATGTAACCACATACTTCAGCTGGACCCTCTCAAAGCAGGGGCAGGCAATCGTTTAAAACATTTGTGTTTTTCTTTTCATTGGTTTTTACTGCCGCCTGGAAAACCTAGCACATTTCTGACTAAAACCGTGAATGCCCTGTTCATTACTATGATTAACACACAACAGAGCAGTCCCATTACAATGTTGCCTCTGGCTGTGGGGTGATTGGGGCACAAGCAGTTTTTCTGTGCATAATTCAATTGGCCCCGTCTTTGCATTCAAGCTGCTATGTTCTAACAGTTGATTTGACTGAGCCCTCAGGAATGAACCCAAAGCAACACATTACAGGGCTGAACACTTTGAAGGGCATGAATGATGTGTAAGAACAGACAACACAAACAGCATATCATCCAGCCAGGGTCCAAACTTAATCCTAATACATGCATTAATGTTCCCGTTCCTCTGTCACCTGTCAACACCTGCAAATACCTGCAAGATACACCCCCCACTATTTTCACAAATGGTTTGCCCCTGGTAATGGTCAGGTCTAGGGTTTCTCCACTATGGGAAGGTTTGGGTAACCAGAAACATTCAGTGACATCCACCTGCTGACAGCTGGATTTCAGCAAGCTGCTTAAGTACAGAGCCCATCTCAAAAAAAGAAGCACAAGCACCAGTGTGGCGCCTTTAAGAGGCCCAGTGTGGTCTTTCTCCTTACCGCCAAAGTGAGGTCTACACCATTACCTGCCGCTAGCCTGTTTTTCATACCACCCTGTGGTACGTGAGGGAACCTTAATGATAAAATACTGGGTAAAGATTACCCTAGACTCATGAATGCCTGGAAGAATGAATGTTTCTGTCTCCCAAGCTGTGCTGCATGTTCCCCTGGTGAAATGAGCGGCTCTACCGCCGCACTGCCCAAAGTACCACCTGGTAGGAGATCCCACTGTGTCTGTGGAAGGTATGCAGTGATCGAAGGCCTGCCCGCCGATTAGAGCTCATGCGGGCGCGGCTCAACCACCTTTGCTCGCACCCTGGAGCCGAAGTGGCTGGGAGTCCCCGGAGACACGTGATAGCACTACAGGCAGCTGGGTTTCCAGTTACGGTGCAATCTCGGCGGGCCGCCCGGGCGACGCGTGTGTGCGGGTGTCGCCGAGACTGATAACAGATCTGCCGTAACGCTAATACTACAAGGCCCGCAGTCTATATATAAACACTGATTTGATAACCATGCACAAGACGGAGGGTGGCACATTGGGGGAGCACTGTGGCCTCACACCTCCAGGGCTGTGGGTCTGTACTACACTGCACACACGTGAGTTTTTCGTACGTGATTTTTATAAGTGTCCTCTGGGTGTTTCTTTCCACAGTTCAAAGACACGCAGGAGAGTCAGCATCCATTATTTATTTAAGGCTTCCAGGGGCATATTAACCAAAAACGTGTAATCAGCAGGTACAAAACTCATTGGGCAAAGGGAACAAAAACGAAAGGCAGTGGCTTGGTCACATGAGGCCAATTTCACGTGCAAGGTCGACGCCCTGGTGACACCAACCCCTGCTGACCTCTCAATCCTCCGCTGCTGACAGCAGGGTGATCGTCTAGACGGATGAGGAGAATATGGGGGGGATCTGGAGGGGACCCAAGTGCACATGGACGCAAGGACAGATTAATCAGGAGATGGAGCGGCCAGTACAACCATATATACATTTCACCTGGAGAGGAAGGCAGGGCCAAGGCAGCCAATAGAATGCCACTCTAACCAATTTACACTACAAAGGGGCATTTTCTTCCTCCCTTTGGATTTGATTCTTCATTCTGGGTCCAGTGGAGAAAAGCCTGAGGAACCTGAAATTCATTTACTATTCCACTAAACATGAGGGCAGCTACAGGAAATGAATTTCCTTATTTAAGCATAAACATGCACCTGATATTTAAAAAAAACAAACATCCTGCTTCTCCAAACAATGAATCACATGTCTGCAACGGAATACAGAGAGCAGGCGGACAGACAGGGGCAAAAGGTCCAACTCACTGCTCAGCTGAGCATCAGAAAGGCTCAGATACCTGATCTCAAAGCTAGTGTGAATGCTGGAGTCACACACAATGGCTCCAGCATCTCAAAAACAGCCACCATTCTGAGATTATAAGGCTCCACAGCATCTACACTTTACACAGAAATGTGAGATGAACAAAAGTCACCCAGTCAATTGCAATTCTGTGGCTGAAAACACCTTGTTAATGAGCCAGGTCACAGGAGAAAGGCCAGGCTCTTTGAAGCCACCAGGAATCCACAGGTGCAAAAATAACAGCTCAGTACTGCAGTGGTGCACAGAATGGCTGCTCCGAGATTTCATCCACCCGTGTAGTGATCCAGGAAGCAAAAGGTCCTGCCCGGTACTTATGTGTATCAAATAAAATCGCCAGAGTGCACATTATGGTATGCAACATATATAGCCGCACACATTTTTATTCCATTCTGTCTGTCAGAACAAATGGTATGACATATTATGATAAATTCAGAATGTATGTGTAAAAAGCTACACAGTTGATGTAGCTGGATGCTGACACACACATAATGGCAGGTGTTACACAAAGAGCTTCCATTAAAGTGGAAATACCATAACCTGCCTACAAAGCATGGGACTAGAAAGAGTAAAGCATGGCTTCCAGGGAACATTTTATCTCTTACATCAACCCCAACAACACCCTGCCTGTGGGCGGTTTGCACCCAGTTGTCATGGCAGCACTATGAGATGCCCCCCCCCCCCCCCCCACACACACACACATTCCGAATTAAGTTAAGATATTCCTTTTATGTCGCACGGGATGTCAAGTGGCCGAGGTCAGCAAGTGCAGAAGAAAGGGACTTTGTCCTCGGGGGTGGGGGGGGGTCACGAGTCAGACAGGTCGGATAGGCCACTCGGCGTGGCTTCATCGGGCTGGGGGAGATAAGCTCACAGTCTCACTGACACGACTGCACAGGTCAGGGAGCCGCGGCAGCAGCAGGACAGCGAGATACAGCTCAAGGGAGGAAGGCGTCCGAAGAAACAAGCATCCGGAGTCAATCCTGCCAGGCGTCCACCCATCCGGCTCCCAGCTGAGAGCAGATCGCAGACTAATATGCTAAATATCAGCAAAGAGCGTCTTCCAGGAAAGAGATCTGCCAGAAGGAGCTAATGTCCTCCTCGACATTACCAGACCTTAACCTGACCAAACGCATTTTACACGTCACGTAGAAAACATACGGTTAAATGGGGAAAAAGATAGCGTAACACTTTACTTGACATGGTATAAACTGCTGAAGTACAAATTATGAACAAATATAGTTGCTACTTGAGATAAAAGATGCATCGCGCTTAATTAATGATGAACAAACATGAGATCAGTATCACTTGTGTAGTTCCTTCAGTAGTTCACGATGGTTCACAGAATTAACAGACAAATACTTGAGAAGCACTGATCCAATATTCAGATTGGTATTGGCATTGATTCATACGTATTAGATGGATCTGGTATCAGAACATGTGACCGATCCATGTCAGAGACTTACTCTTAGCTTAACCTGAGCTGTACCCCGGCAGTTTGTAAAAGGACAGCTCCTATTTCTTGTTAAACTGATTTGCATAATCGATCGCATGACAGCCTTTTCCCATTTTAGCTACGTTTTTTGCGGCATTCAAGCCGAACGCTGACGCTGTCTCTGTCTGTTTGCCACTCAGTGGGTGTGAGCGCAGCGACTTCCGCCTGCTGTGACATCATACACACACCTTCTGCGGTACGAGGAGCATAAGAATATCAGATAAGAGGGTGGCGACCTGGAAGTATTACGCTTTTAATGTCAACTAGTAGGACAGGGTTTGCAATCTTTGTCCAAAAAAAATACGTTTTTGAGAGGTTGAAGTAGCATTTGGTGGAAAATCCCACGGAAAAAAGCACATGCAATTTCGCCAGACGATGCAAGTAATATGAAAAGAGCAATAGATGATTTGGGAGTGGTTAGCTTGGACTGTTTTATGCACTCGCTACAGCTTGTGATAAATGAAGGGCTGTTATCACGACGAAACGTAAGCAACAATGTTGCCAGTGGGAGAAAAATTGTGCATCCACTTGCGTATCCTTGTTTGGAAACTATTTAGACTGAACTGCAAATGCCTCATAAACGCTTAAAACAGACGAGGTGGAACAATGAATTATGTGTGCTACTCTACCCGTAGCCTAATTAAAGATTTTTTGGCATACATTTTCCTATTTGTATTGACTAGTATTAAACAAATATTAATTATATATAAAGTACAATTATTTATATTATGCACATTTATTGTATAAAAATATTAAAGCAGAAAAAGCTCTAATACTGGAATCTGTATTGGTATGATGTGTATCAGAATCGGACCAAAATTGAAAAGAAGTGGATCGGCCCATCCCTGACAATAAGTGCTTGTGATGAAAGACGCATCATGATTCATTGATGAGGAACAAATATGAGATCAGTATTTAACTTGTTTCATTCATGACTTCTTCCTCCAAGTAGTTCACAAAGGTTTAAATAATTAACAGATATAGTAACAAATATTGTAACTGCTTGAGATAAAACATGTCACAATTCATTAATGAAGTTCAGCATGTAACAAAGACTTAGTTTCTGGTTATTTAATACATAAGTGACAGTATAATACTATATTATTTGTGCCCCATCAAGTAAAGTGTTACCAAAGATACACTGTACAAGCTATATATTGACTATTCAAAATACCTGGAGAAAAAAACAATTGAAGAGCTACAAAAAAAAACAAAAAAACAGAGCAGTAAATTGAAACTATATCCTTTTTTTGCTGAACCGACAGCTTGCTTTGCTTTTACCATAAACCACATCCTACTTTACACATCTCTCCATATTCAGACAAAGACCAAAGGTAGGTCCATGTGCAGCTAATCCCTCCACCAGAACGCAGATTTACGTGGGCAGATTTCCCGCGGACCAAAGGAAGCAGCTCTGTAGAGAGGCGGAGCCTAAGCAGGCGGGAAGAAGGTGCAGCTTGCATTTCCACTAAGCAAAGGGCCGTGAGCTCCGAGTGCTGCCATGCTCCGAGTAGCTTTGCGGTGGCGTGCAGGACCCACGCAGGGCTGACTGCACGTCTACATCTACACACCCTCCTGGCAGGATACACTATCAATTATAAGGGCCTTCGCTTACTTGCAAACATGCAACTGTGCTTCAGAGTAGGGCCCAAGCTGGAAGGTGCATTACATGTGTTATAAGCAGTAATTGTCAATAAAATTACAATTTTTTTTTCCTACAGATGGATTTCCAAAAGCCATGTCAAGCCTTAATTCATTCGCCTATGTCATATTTCCTGCAAATTATCTTCATTATGCCTCCAATTCATGCAAATGATAATCCAGAGTTAATGCCATCTGCCATTCAATTTTCCCCCACGTGTTAGAAAATATTTTCCTTTATGAACAAACATTTTTTGCAGTTTCAACAAGTACCACATAGCCCATCTCAACTACACAGTGTTTGACAACAAAACGGAAGGACTCGGTAATGACTCATGCAGCAACACAATGTGAAACAGCGGCGTGTAATAAACTGGGCGCCAGGCGGGGAGCGAAACACGCTTTGTTTTAGTGCAGTGAGACATGCGGCGTGCTGGTGCGCAGCCTGCAAGAGACACCAGTAAGTGTAGCTTCACATCCCGTTTTCCTCTCATACTCAAGATTCAAGATGCTTCACTGGCATGTTGAACAGGTACATTGGAATGCTTGAACATTAATTCAGCCAACCTCAGCTACAAAGACTACACAAGATAGCGTTGAACAATACAGGTAAAAAAAAATACTGTTGCAGATAGAGTACAAGACAGTCTGTGGCTTACACCTACAAGTTGTACTGTATACGAAGCATTTTTGTACTTCAGCACGAGGGAACATAATGCACATAATGCACATAAGGACCCTACGTTCAAAGGTTCCATGTGCCACCAAGATATTTCATGTATGGCTCTGCAGCCCATTGGCTCATTCAAATGATCTATCTGAACCGTCACCCGATAGAAGAGAGATGTGATTCCACACCTGGGATGGCAACGGGAGTCCAGATGACAAACATATTACAAATATTTCACAAGGATAACAGGAGGAACACAAAGCAGAAGGGGTTCTCTGCAATTCCTGGCAGGGGAATGACGCAATGGAATCACACCAACAGATTACGATTGGACAAATTACTGGCAAAACATCAGGTAACTAATGGACAAAAGGAAAAAAACTTAAAATTAACGTCAATAATTTGGAAAATATCATTAGAAATATATGCCAGCCAACCCGTTTCACCAAAATGTGTTCAAAACGGTACATTTCTCAAAGGCATCAGTATCTGACATTTTTCTGCAGTTTGGTCCAGCCTGAACTGATCACCTGGGGGCTTTGAAGGTCTAACATGTCATCCAGCACCAAGCTGAAACTGCCCAGACACTTGGGCTTCAGCCCCATTTCCGGAGTCTCGCTCTAAAAAGTGCAACTCCACCTCACTCCCAACTGTCAGATCACTCCCAGTTACGCCCCTGTGTTCTTCCGTCATCTTGAAGTCCACACTATTGGGGATTTCAGATACTTCCCTCAAATCACCCTTTGATACCTCCCTTTGAAATTGAAATTCCCTTGGTCTTGGCAACACTAAACATTTATTTAAACAAAACTTCTGAATCTAAACACAATTTCATAGTGAAAAGGGCTTGAATGATTTTAACCAATGACTGAAAAGCTACGAAACCTGCTTTCTTTTGGGCTGTCTCTCTGTTTCTCCTTCGTTAACATGAAATTAATGCTGGTTGGCAAGGGAACAAAGGTTTTCTATTAAACACTTTCAACATAATGAGTAAACACTGATCAGCAGAGCACCACATCATTAGAAATTAATGTGCAAAAAAAGCACTTGACTTGTAGGTGGAAGATGAACATCACATCATCTTCAAAATGCAACAACTCCACTGCCGCATTCGGGGAACGTGCGGAAACGTGAATGGCCCGCAACAGGGCGTTATCGTCGTCGTACTGACCTTGGCACTGGAATCCCTGCTTCCCGAATCCCCTGCGAAAAAGCAAAGAAGCGCAAATTAATTCAGCCAACCGCGATGCAAAGGACCCACAAGCATCTCTGCGGCGACTTGCAGCAATGGCGAGGCAATGAGGTGCGGCACTCCTGCAGGGGACCAATCATGTGCCTGTCGTAGCTCCTCCTGCACCAGGTGGTCATCTATGGGGGTTCCATCCATGTTTACACGTTCAATCTCCACATTTACTGACAGGAGACTGGTAGTGGTGACCAGTCAATTGACATAAAAATGAATAAAATGGCTCAGAAAAACATATCTGTGTTTTATGTATGTGTTTAAGTGACATTTTCTCAGAAGTCAACTGCTTGTAAGGATGTGGCCAAACACCATATCAAGAGGAAACATAGTAGACTAGATAAGCTGGTAAGCAGCAACAACTTCTGACATGGACATATAATATACTGGATATTTATAGTATAGTATACTGGATCTTATAAACTACGAGACACGCGTTCAGTAGCTTGTGGTCAAAAGATGCAGAACATGCCTAAATATATTTCATCACCAAAGATACAATGAATGACTTTGAAAGACTGAACAATCCTGCTCTATAATTTTCCACTTGTTGAACAAATAATAATAATAATAATAAAAATAGTAATCGATACTTTATTCACCCCCGTGGGGAAATTGTCTTTACACCTCCCTCAATTTGCTCTTTTGTAGAGTAAGTTGTCCACGAATGGCAGCCACCCATAGCGGCGCCCAAGGAGCTGGGGGTTAAGGGCCTTGCTCAAGGACCCACAGAGGTGCTGAGGCTGGGTTTGAACCAGCGACCTTGTGATTACAGGCACACAGGCCGCCCCTTGAATGTCACAAGGTCAGTGCCCCACATGACATGGATAACACTATTTAATTCCTCGTATTTCTATCGAGCTTCATGCTTTGAGTACGTAGAATAGAATAGCAATACTTTATTGATCCCTGTGGGGAAATTCCTTTGCCTCATCCTGCTCTCCGGGAAGCTTGGGGATCACAGTGAACTGGGGGGTTAAGAGGCTCCCTCAAGGTGCCCATGGACATGTAACTATTCTGCTGAAGTTGTCTTGAACCAGCAACCTTTGGATGAGGCTTTGCGGGCTTGAGGGTCAGGGAAAGCAACATGTTCACTGGAGATATGTTGTCTAAAGTTAATTTAAGGAGACCCCTTCTCCCCAGTGAATTACATCTTTATTACTTGAATGCCAAGTAACTAGTAATGAAAGTACCGTGGTGTTCTGTACTGTACAAGGTCTCCTAAGATCCTACTTTTCTAACAAAAAAAAGGAATAAGAAGAAAAAACCTTGGGCAGGCTGTTAAGTTAATAGGAAACGAATGATCACACACAATATGCGAGAGATCGGTGGGGAGGAGTGGTGCATCATCTGCCGAGACGGACAACCTCGCTGCCATGCCGTGCAAGTGCACTCAGTAACATAAATGTAAGGACAGACGCTGCAAACTTTACCACATTCCTTCTTACGGTTGTACATCTACTAAATATCTCAGCGGTTAACGAAAGCTCGTCAAAAACACAGACATCTGGCAGAGATCTGCCACCGCTCGTCGATCTCCCAAATATTTATTGGCCTGTACTGAAGTAAAGCCGTGCTTAGGGAAGCATCCAGCGAATGGACATCCCACTTTATCCGAGACGAAGAGCTGTAACGGGCCCCCCCAGCGCAGGCGCTCATCTCGGATTTTCCCAGATTAGTTAGGCGGCACTTTCGCAGATCTGTCAGCGCTTCCCCCGCAGCCAGGGAGCCGCTTCAGCCCGCTGAAGCAGACAGGATTCCCCCGCACTCCGGATGGGTCTCCTTACGGGGAATAAACCATCCCAGCTTCGGGATGTGCGAGTGCGTCGCTATACTGCTCGTCGACGAAAGTTTGCCGTGCGACAGGAAGACGACAAAAACCCAAAAAGTTACTTTCCATAGCGATTTTATAAAAGGGGGGAGGGTGGGGGGCAAAAGTGTCACGGAAGTTCAGCACCGTCACTTAATGCACTTTGAAAAGGGGTAAAGTGAAGAAAAACCGCCCACGTTTGTTAAATGAATAAAGAAAAGGCTTTACAGACGCACTTACCAGATAAAATCGGTGCAGTGACTGCAGAACGTCGGCTGCTTGAAGAAGCGAGCGATGAACTTGTGGTTCTTAACTTCGTGAACGTTTTTCTGCCTCAGAGCGCCTTTACGGGCGAACCGGTTGGCGACGTCCGATGAAGACGAATCGTCCGTGTGTATAACATCAGCCATGGTAGTCGTTACAGCCCTCTGTCCCGCTTAGTAACTCTTCTTTGCGCTGTCTTGTCTTTTTGTTTGCTTGTTATCGGCTCAGCGGGGGCTGCTGGTTGAAGCTGCCGAGTTTGTGTCAGAGGGTTTCCCCCCCTTTCGCTGGAGCTACAACTAGTTAATGACAGCTCACTGGGAGCGCGCGCGCGGCTTCCTCCTTTCACTCCGGGTGACGTCAGTGCCACCCGCTTCTCCCGTGGGAGGGATACGGTCGGTCCCTGATGGAAACCGGAGGACAAGTGCGCCACCCTATGGAAGAAGCGCGTAACAGGAATTGAGCCGCAGCTACCGAGTCGCACCATCGTTCACCAAATCTGTATTTCTCTATTTTCCTCTCCACAAAACACCCTGGTTTTGACTTTAGAGAAGCACTGTAAAGAGAAAATATATTTCTCATGCCAGACAGAATATTCATGTAGATAAGTAATGCAACGATTTCTCCTTAGATGTCATTAATCACGCAGAGGCCATTATTCTTGCTTGTTGGATTGAATTATTTATGGAGACCCTTGTTTTTTTAATGTAAAACAGTTTATAGAACTGCAATGTATTGTTGATAGAAGTTGCACACAAACCAATGCACACGCGGTCCTGCCTAATTTTCCAGTAGCCTCATAGCGACGCCTGGTGGTTAAGTATAAGAACGTTTTTTTCGATGGCAAAAGTTGAAAATGCCTTATATAAAACTTAAATGTTTTATTATTCCTTCTGTCATAAACACGAATTATTAATTTGTTATAATATTTCTCAATCTGCCCATGTTTACTACCAGTGTTAATTCCTATATTCCTATTAACAGGAACTGCTTAAAGTTTCCCCTTACAATGTCTATTTTTACAATGTAAAGTTTTTTTTCATCTACCCTCCAAACCTTCCAACCTTTTATGCTGTTTAGGGTTACCGGGAGGGGAGGGGGGGGGTGCATCCTGGTCAGGATGAGAGTCGGACACTCGGTCATACTCTACGGACAGTTTATCAGCACTAATTACCCTAACTGGATGTCTTTGGACTGCAGAAATCCCTTGTGACACGAGAAGAAATGGATTTAGCCTTTGCAGAACACGAAGCAGATGATATTTTTGCACCCCCTCCCGTCAACGCATTGTTGTTTAAGCTTGAATACAGTTAGCCTGGATCTTGCCCTGAACAGCGGTGGTATTCAAACCCTCAACGCTAAAGGTGTCAAGCAATAGTCCCACCATCTGTGTCAACTGGCTTTCACACGCCTGGCTGTTCTCCTGTGACCTCACTCATTAACAAGGTGTTTTCAGGCACAGAAATGCATTTACTGGGTGATTTTTGTGGCTCACGCCCCTCTCTGTAAAGTGTACACATGATAGTGTGCGAAAATTCCAAGATGGTGGCTGTTTCTGAGATTATGGAACAAGCACACCTGGCATCAGCAATCACACCTGGTTCAAAATCAATTGGATCAGCTATCTGAGCCTTTCTGATGCTCAGCAAACCTCTTGCTCCTGTCTGTGCACCTGCTGTCTGTATTCAGTTGCAGATATTTGACTCATTGTATGGAGGAATAGGTTATTTACATTACTGAGCAGGTGTACATAACAAACTGGCCTGTGTGTATATAAGTGAGGATGGGTAGATGTTTTCATGCGGAAATTCATTTGATGCATTGATTATTTCACATTCCTTTTTAGGTGCCAAGGGTTTGTAGACGAAAGAAACCGTAGTTAAATTAATTTTAGCTTAGTCAGGAAGTGAGACATCAAAGGTAATTTCCCCCCTAAATCATTAAGTGGACTTTTTTTTTTCGTCCATTCTTGTTTGGATTTTCATGGTCATTTTTAAAATGACACCATCTTAATTGACTTCTGTTCTAAAACGTGGTGCTGTTTATACAGTAATTTAATTATTTCAATATTGTTTTCCGCTTTCTGTCATCCATGATCTGGAGCTGACAAAAGGTACTATCTCAGAGTCACGGTTCACTTGCTGACTACATTGGGAATTTGGTTCAGTTCAATATAAAAACATTACAAATTTGACAGGGAATAAAACATGCACAATGCGTAACTGGATAAAGGATGAATTTGTAATGCAATATCAGCAATGTAAACAAGCTGATCGCGAGTAATAATGCATGAATTTTAGTTTCAGCAATAAGAGCATTCCAGGAATGTCTAATAATTGGCAGGAAGTAATTGTTGTGGGGTTATCACGACGACAGGAACTCTGGGAGAGAAGCTGTCCAGATTTTCGTTTGTTCTGGTTTTGATTTATCTGTAGCAATTTCCTGGAGTGAGTCCTTGGAACATGTGGTGTCCTGGGAAGGGAGGGTCAACAACAGGCTTGTCAACACTTTACCTTACTCTAGGACTGTTCTGGTTGTTCGGCGGGGGGGAGTCTGCAAGCTAATGGCTTACTCTGCGGATTTGATAACGTGCTGAGTCTCGCCTTTGAAGCAGGCAGATGCAGTGCCACGACAGACAGTGACGGAGGATGAGGTTCTGCTTCCAATAATGGTTCTACACATATGTACCGGAATGAGTCAGGTGACAGTGGGTCTTTTTTTTCTCCCCCCCCCCCGGTCGTTTCAAGAAATATATGCGCAGCAGTGCTTTCTTCCTGGTGGTTGTCACATTCCCCTCCCATTTGAATGTGTAGGGGATGGCGCTGCCCATAATTTGAAGGGCTCTTCCACCTTGATGGCTGCACCATTGATTTTTGCAGGAGAGATGCAAAGGAGGGGGATTTGCAAAAGTCAGTTATTATTTCTACTGTCTTGAAGGTGTTGAGCTCCAGGTTAAAGTTGGTGCACCGGGATGCAAGACAGTCTGTCTCCTTTCACCATGTTTCCTCATTACCGTCTCATCACCAAGGGTGGTGTCATCTGTAGAATTTAGCATTTTGACAGTCGGGTTTCTGGAAGTGTCATCATTAGTGTACAGAGAGTACACTGGGGCAAATTTCAGTCAAGGGGGTTTCACAAGATTTAACCTGGAATGTAGCCACGGAACCAGAGCCGGATTGTCCAGGTGGTGCAGCCTGACATCAAGCTGTTGGTTTGTGGGTACAGTATACGTTGATCACTGATTTGTGATTAGATGTGTAGCACTTTGGTGTAGGAATGGAACAGGGAGGGGAGATCTCAAAGAGGCGAGGAATGGAGGTGTCCCATTTTTTCAAAACAATGCAGGAAGCTTTCAGTTTCTCTGCCAAACCCTCCCCCC
>JABFEB020000092.1:9613589-9631013 GCA_019775895.2 Stomatorhinus ivindoensis | reverse complement strand
CAGAAGAGTGCACGGAAAGACGAGACCCACAGAAGATTGCACGGAAAGACGAGACCCACAGAAGAGTGCACGGAAAGCCGAGACCCACAGAGGAGTGCACGGAAAGACGAGACCCACAGAAGAGTGCACGGAAAGACGAGACCCACAGAGGAGTGCACGGAAAGAGGAGACCCACAGAGGATTGCACGGAAAGACGAGACCCACAGAAGATTGCACGGAAAGACGAGACCCACAGAGGAGTGCACGGAAAGACGAGACCCACAGAAGAGTGCACGGAAAGACGAGACCCACAGAAGAGTGCACGGAAATACGAGACCCACAGAAGAGTGCACGGAAAGACGAGACCCACAGCGATGACAGATTGCTAATGCTATGCCTTGTTTCCCATTCCCTTTAAAAATGATTTTATAACCTCAAGCTGGTACTGAAGATGCACAGAGCCCATCTCAGCTGCCATCCCGGCCCAGAGAACTATTGATCTCTCATAATACTTTTTAACTAATGGTATTACGCTATTTACAAGTGTGATACTGTGTGTGAGCTACAGGTCCCCTGACCTTTGACCTTTGACCTGGCTTGGACACATGCTGCTAATTTATATTCCCACTAAAGACCCCTCCATCACGATTTGCGATTCTCATCTAGCTGCCCATGAATCCTTGGTGCTATTAAAGTGTAAAAAGCCATCCAGATGGGGTGCAAACATTAACTGGCATGGAACTGTGAACTTGGGGCTCTGATTCCCCAGAATTACAAACAGGAAAATAACAAATAAAAAGTTATATGTGTTATGAGGCTCCAAGGAAAATGGGGGACTGGGGGGGTGTATGAGCTCGAAAGACAAACTCAGCTGTTCTCTCTCTCTTTTTTACTGCCGTTTGTTGGTTGTGAAATATCGCACAGGGTGAGGTGTGGGTGTGTGTGCGTGTGGGTGTGGGTGTGAGGGGTGTGTGTGTGTGTGGGTGTGTGTGTGTGTGTGGGTGTGGGGGGTGTGTGTGTGTGTGTGGGTGTGGGTGTGGGGGGTGTTTGCTGATTTTTAAGACGCCGCCATGACTTTTAAAAGGAGGAGTAGAAGTATGAGGAACCAAAAGCTAAAATTTGATAACATCTGGACAGGTGGCACAAGGAAACTTATGTAAACTCAAAGTTCCCTATTTTTTATTTCAGCTGGTTGGGGGTCCTTGATATTACTCCTGTCTGAAGTTTCATGCCTTTTTTTGACCCCTGTTCTTCAGACTGGTTTAATCTGCTGGTCAATGACATTCATTCTGATTTGCTACCAGATAAGGCTTTATTTACATGCCAACTATCTCTGGTCTCACCACGGTCTTGCTGATATTAATCTGATGCTTCTGGTTCCTAGAAGTGAGCTTTTGAAATTCTTCCAAAGCTTTGCTTCACAGCTGGCTTTGTCCTGTAAATGCGAGAGCAAGAACGGCTCCGGGCAACTGTGCAGAACAGAACCGCATATCAAGAGGAACGGGGACTTTATGTGGGACAGAGGCATGAGCAACAATGAAACAAGCATCAGATCAGAAGTGTGCGAGATTCAGGTGCAGAGACAGGCATTGGGGTCGCTGTGAGATTAATGAGGAATACCAGGAGGTAGGAATAAGGGAAATTAATATGTGTTTGTCACGCAAGTTTGGCCCAACCTGAGATGTCCACTGCAACAACATCTGAACAATGACACTAAGTTATAGCTGTACTAGGGCAAGATGTATGATTACATGGAGTAATCATTCTGCAATACGTAATTTGCAAGCTGATTCACACCAGCAAGCCTGACCTCTATCATGTACTGTAGGACACCCAGAGAACATACATGCCAATTACATGACTGCTGGTTTTAATCACCCTGCAATTTGCATATCACTGTGTAAACACAAAGTGATAATAGTAATCTCCTGCTTGAGTAGCCGCTGAGGTTTTCCATTAATGTTTAATTATAATATACAGGTATCTTCACTGTTCACTGTCTGCATGAGACATACGTTTTGAGTCAGACTAAAGTGATAGTTTTTATCCCTATGGAGTAGGTTATGAGATAGGAGATAAGATAAAGTTTTATTTACCCCAAGGGGGAAATTCTTGATTTATGCTGTAGATGCTTCTACAGAAAATCTCCATGGCTGAACAAGCAGTACCCAATGAGAATAAAACACATTTTTAAGGACACGGAGATTAAAAGATGGTGAAAGCAAGTAGTCAGGCCTGTCTGTAGCTGAATAGATGCAAATGTGATGCAGCAGGCAAACCAAGGCTGCAATATTTATAAGTGAAAACATACTTATATAAATTTTGATTGCATGACTCACATAAACACATGTTCTACTTCAAAATCACTTTGCATCCAGATTTTGGAGCAGTAATTGAAATTAGGCATTTTTGACAATAATATATATCTATGTGTATTTTTTGGATTACTTCAGAACAGGATGATAATCCAAGCTGAATCCAGTGAATCCAAATCGGTAACATTTGATGAAACCCAGGATTTTGATATTTTAAACGTGATGCCACAACATTGCTCTGTGTGGGTCATGTCACTGCTAGGAGCTTCAGCTCCATACTTTAATGGGACAGATGCTCTCAGGGCACACTGTGATGGACCCTGTGCATCTAAAATACACTGAAATGTCAAGTGAGCTTTGCTCGTTGGAGCTGAGTCTAGTGCTCCTAACTTGCTCCGACCAGAAAATCCATAAACATTTACCCAGTACAGGGTCACTGGGAGCAACACAGGGGGACATCTTGGATGGGATGCCAGTCCATTGCAGAGCACACACACACACACACACACACACTCAGTCACACACACACTTTCATGCACTGGAGAATTACCCAAACCGTTGCAATGCAGAAGTAAGCTGAAGAATCCAGAGGAAACGCGTGAGAACAAGGGAGAACATGCGCACAAAGTCCATGCACGCAGTTAGGGGGGTGGGTTTTGACCCCCCCCCCCCCCACCCCTGAAGGCGTGCGGCTACACCGCTGTCCACTGCATCCAGACAAAAATCTATACTTTAAGACAATCCCACCAGGCTATCAAATGCCGTGAGGTACATTGTCTGCAGAGTCCTCATGGGAACATGTCACAGTTGTCCTTTCTGTATCGGGTCCAAAAAATCCCAGCAGCCCTGACCTTAGCAACATCAAACGGAGGAGGCCCTCTGAGGCCGACCGTGCCTCACGAGTCATCGCGGCCGAAAAAGGAGGAGAAAAAAAAAATTGGCAAAACAAACCTCTTCATAATCCGTGGGAAAAGAAACTCAAAACCACTATATTGACAGTTTCCCCTTTCAACACACAGCACTAGGCCATAATAACAAGGCTGCACAATCAAGTACAAACAGCCACAGAGACTGCCCCCCATGCAAAGTGACACCCCACCGGCACACAGCTCTGATCGCACCTGCTTCTTCAAACAGAGATGAGCTTATATTCTGGGAAATCACGCGTAAAACAGCCAGCGATAACACAGCCGCAACAATACGCTCGGTACTGTTTGTACGTCAAAAGTGAAGTGAATAGCTACGTACAGTGGAATTAAACGCCGCACATTGTTCAAGCCACAATTACAAGAAGCAGAAGTTTATCGGTTGCATTTGGGAATGAACTGGCAGCACCTAAAGTGAGCTGGATTTTATTTTACCTAATTATGACTAATCAGTGTGTGATTCAACCTTCCTTGATCTACCTTATGGCTTTTACCATTGCTTGCTGATGCATTCGGCCTGCCCACTGCCTGCCACATTCTGCAGGGGACCCTGAGGGCCCCAGTGCCTAACCTTCCACTGTCGTCGTGAAAGTCAGACCAGACAGGCCACCACTGGTGGCCAGAGCCTTCCTGCACGGCGTAAGAAGCTGGCAGCTCACCGTGCATGAGGCACGCCCACATTAAACGCCGTGCCGTGGATGGGAGAGTCCTGCTGAAAATAGCCGCCCCGTGTCAGGCACTCGCAAAAAGACTAAAAGTCGGTAGCTTTAAGGGCGACCACCTGTCCAAAATCCCCGTGGAGCTTCCCGTGGCTATGAAGCACACCACAAGGGCTGAACTTCCGTCCGACTCCCACCTGCATCCTCCTGAGACTCGTCACTCTCTGAAAGCCAGCGGTGCTCCATTTCGAACTGAAGTGAACACAAACTATCATACACTGTGTGCTGCCTTTTAACCTTGGCCTTTACAATGGAGTTTGTAATTTGGAAATAAAATGAAAGAACTGGTCCCCCCCCACAGTCCAAAAACATGCATGCCAAGGTGAGTTGATCCCGGGTGTATTTAGGTGTGAATATGTTTGAATGGTATGATGAGTTGGCGCCCCATCCTGGGTTGTTCCCTACCTTGTGTCCATAGCTTCCGGGATAGACCCAATCCTGCAAAGGACAAGTGGGTATAGAAGATGGATTAATGGATGGATGCAGGGATAGATGGATAGATTGATGAAGATTTTATTGTTCAGTTAGATTATGGGGTGGGACAAATATGTTCCTGTTCATCTTATGTAAAGCAGCTTCAGGGCCTGTTAGTGAAGAAATACTTTCCTGCACATTCTGGAGCTAAAATGAGATTCTAATTCTAATTGTTAAAACTGCAGGTTCATGTCTTCAAAGCAGACATAAGTCTTGCCTCGCAGTGAGAGAATAGCAGTAGATAGGCTCCATCTGCTGCCACAGAAACAGTGCGACAGCTGCATTAGCATTCACTTTAAATTGATTTGTTGTTAAGAAATACAGTATAAATATGCATGACCTCTCTGATTTTTCATGTAGCATTAAATCCGCCCGCAGTTCAATGCATTCAGTACCTGTGAAATTCAGATGTCTGCCTTGTGTCTCTCAGTTCAGTGTGGTGTGCAAATAAGGCTGGTTGATGTAATGTATTTCACAGCAAGCTGTACAGTTTTAAGCAGCCATCCGGAAACAGCTGAAAAGTGAAGGGCGTGCAACTGGACTCGTTCTGTGCAGGGAAACTATGCCATTCTGCATGCCTATTTGAAATGGTCCCCTTCATCATCCAGCTGCAGCCTTTGTGGGTTTGGGCTCTGCGCCTATGATCAGGAGGTAGCTGGTTCAAACCCCAGGGCTAATTGAGTGATTTTACTCATGGGCCATTGAGCAATGGCTAATAGCAACATTTGGAAGGCACTAACACTTGTTTGTTAGTGTTGCAGTGTTTTTCTCTCCTGCTCTTTATTTCTGTGTTGTGCCATTCAGCACATCGCCCACAAGTCTGTGCTGCTGTTGGCCGTGGCCATTTCTCCAGTTGTCCTCCTGAAAAATACAGCAAACACTTAAGACGAGCGCAGAGTCACAGTTTTACAGCAACTGAAAACACGCTGGGATCACAGACTGTGAAGACAGGAAGGGGGTCTACTGCCCAAGAATGCAGGGGCACAAGGGGCGGCGCGTCAGGCTTAAAGGGCAAAGGAACGATGCATTGCAAGTTGAATGTCGCAGTAATCTGTGACAGTAGCTCACCTAGGAAATGACCACTGGGTAGTAGGATCTGCCCCCGGTGCTGAGGAACAGGGAAGTGGGTAAAAGTTTGGTGGGACTTTTAATGTCTTCTGCGCCCCCAACAAACACACACACACACACGTGCACATCCCTGATCCTGATATATATATAATCATACATAATCGTATAATGTTAGTTATTAATGTATATTAAAGCTGTTAAACTGTGTTAGGATGTTAAAGTATATTTACATGCTGCCTTAGAATGTCCTATGAATGCATTAATTACAGTATATGCATATATTATACATCTAACTTGTAGTGGCATCTTATATGGTATTGACACATTTTTGGGCATTATGCAGATGAATTGATTAAAAGTCAGTTTTTACAAGCAGAACCACAGCACTGAATGATATTATTCCCAGGTTTCCTTTGTAGCAGATGTTTAAAAAAGAAGATCAGGTGAAATGATTGAGTGATCAAAGCCAAAAAGGTTAGTGGATCATCAAAGCTTGCAAGAGGGCCTTTTGCCCCGGCCACCAAAGGGGAACCCAACCCTTACCGCGGAGGTGACGGGGGACCGGCTGTCCTCTCTTACTCGTGGTGTACAGTGTGACAGAAACGAGGCCAAACAATGCAGACCATGCCGTTCATTTCCCTCCTCCTTCTTGGCACGGCCTGGCCCACAACAGACGCCACCAGCTCTTTTATCTGTGATAAACAATACAGAGTAACTTCAAAGGGTGCTTTTTAAATACACTTTCTTCCGTCTATCCAAACTGTTTATCTGAAAGCATACCTCGGGCCACTTCAAGGCTTTGTGTGCTCTTAACCAATTTCCGTTTTTTCCCCCCCTTTTCTTCCCCTTCAGTTTTGTGTCACCTTTAGTCAACAAAAAGTACAATCTGTAAGCCATCTGCATTAATTTCCTAACGGCGTGTAAAGTTTTCGCACTATTCTAACTTCTTTCCATGCAAGGGGACTTAATTATTTTTCTTTATTTCTTTTTCAACAGTCATCTAATGTGTTTCTTCAAAGGCCTCAATAACTTGTGTAAATACACAAGCACATTAGATGTACATGCAATGAACTGCCTAAAACAAGCACAGCACAGAAATAAAATAAAAACAATAGATGATGTCTGTAATTGGACGTGCTCCTCCTCTCTCATCTCAAAGTCAGTCTGCTGTGTATTATACGGCATTAAAAAATGTTCTTTTTAAACCATGCAGTTGGTTCTGGACCCGTGTCTTTGTGTTGTTAGATGTAGAACAGATGGGATTTTGCCGCACACTGGTCATGCAGCAGAGCTAAGCAGCCTCTTCTGTGCCGCAACTCTGCGAACTGCAAGTTCCAGTAGTGACCATTTTCAAAAGCCAGATCTGTTCTTCGTCCTTATCACTTTAAAAGACAAAAGCTATCTCAGTTTTCCATGTTATAAAAATATGACACTCACCACAACAGCCCCAAGATCAGACATCTTTGTGGAATTCCCTGGTAAAGATCAATAAAGACGTAAAATGCCCACTGTGTAATGAAATTCATCAGCCATTGTCAAAACAACCTCACCCGTCAACCTTTATCTCCATGTAACTGAAATTAGCTTTAGCGTAAAACTTGTTTCTTCATTTCTTCACCTTTAAAACGCATTATTACTGATGGTTATCCAAATGTTCCACAGACCAGCTATGTTCTGTTTATACTAGGCTATATTTCTGTAAATATTTTAAACAGTTTTGGCAACTTTATCCATGTATCTGGTGACTGCATAACAACAACCAGACGTCCTTTGAAGTCCAGTGATCCCACTTTGTAGCTGACAACAAATAACATGCACTTTTATTACACGGTAAACATTTGATGCTTTTACATTTTTTTCTTAATCCTTTCAAGTTTTTTTTTTTTCCTACTGCAAAACTTGTGTCTCTCCCTCTTGCTCTCTTTCTCTGCTCTTTCTCTAATCCCTGACCAAAGGAACTTGGTAACAGCTTGAAAGCTATATTCCAAAATAGCCATAACCACATCTGAGGGAAATTCAGAGAGATTAACAGCTCCGGTGTAGGGAGAAGGGGCAGCATTGTCCAGTGTCAAGACACAATCTGGTGACAGTCGTCGGCCGGCGATGCAGAGACCTCGTCTATAAAGCAGTTTTTAGAGCCTAAAGTGCGGCAGAGATCAAAAGACGCACATGTATTACTCTCGATGCAACATCGCTCACTGAGGTTGTTTTTTATGGACAAATGCTCCGAGGTCTCTGTGAGACGTGGGTGAGGATGGGGTTGGATAATCAAAGGCTTGGAGGGCAGACTGATCTCCACCTATATCGATAGTGGGATGCAAGGGCCATTGTGTGACTCTACAGGTTAGGAGTCTGTGCCCATGTTCAGAAGGTTGTCAGTTCAACCCCCATGGCCTGAAAAGTAATTGTAGTAGTACTGGGCTCTTAACCCTGCACATGGTTGACCCAGTGCTCTAACCCCAAGCTTCTCGCTCACTGGTGTATAAGTCTGTGTGTCTCACAGGAGAACAGGACAGGTGATATAATGAATAAAGAATTCCTATGTACCTGTGCTTATACAATAGTGAATAAAGTGTCATTTCAGCTCACACCAATGCACTCCATACCATTTGTGAGCTCAGAACAATAACCAGACCAGGCACAGGGTATAGCTGCATCCTCCAAACAAAGCAAAGGCCAGAGCAGGTTTATTTGCTCATTTTTTACAAAGGCGACATAAAGGTTGGCAGGCAATTCCCAGGCATGGCACTGTTACCACGGCGATTCCCTAAGCTGTGATGTGACGGTGAGACAAAGTAAAGCCCTATAACTGAAGCCTGAATGTGCTGCGAAAAAATAAACTTGCTCCTGAAACTGAACTCTTCAATATATGGCTGGATTCTTCCCATAATAAGCAACGGAAGCCTGTTTCCCTGACTCCTCTGTTACCGCGATCTTTTTGTTAATCTCTCATGGTAGTGCGTTTTTTAAAAAGTCACAGCATTAGAGGAACGTGTGGGAAGTGCTGAGAGTGAAGGGGGCACAGAGGGAGGTAGAAAAACAGAGCACAGCTTCGTTTCACTGGCAGACGAGCACTATTCCGAGGCAAATGACGGCAAAAAAAAAAGATGGAAGTCAAAAGTTGTACAGATACGTGGTCGCAGAACAAATACTTTCCTCTGAGTGCGTGAGGTCATGGCCTTTTCGAACATTTCATTTTGACATGGTGAATGGAGACATTTAACCACGATACTTTTAATTTGACAGGAGACATTTAATGTCATCACGTGACAGTTTCCAGAAAAAGGTAGCAAATGCAGTCTTTCCAAGCATATTCCTTATAGGAGCCATGATAAATAATCCTTTAATGCAAAAACTGACATACAAATATACCTCCCATGTGTATGCAGAGATTCTATATTTCATAGATTAGAATAAAACAACATACGGGAAAGTAACTTAGGATGCTACATCAACAGCACAACACAATCAGAATAACAAAAAAAATGTGTCCAAACTCAGATGACTTACCTTCTTCAGATTATAGATCCAGCATGGGTGCAGCACATAGATTGGAATATGCAAAGGGAAAAGCGAGATTGATTAAGCAAAGGGCAAACTTAAATATGGTTTGGTTAATTTTTTGAGAGGTGATAAGTCATAGAGGGTTTACATTCAGGAGAGATTCAGAGCAGGTGTGGTACCAGCCAGGGCAACTGCGCTTCCAAACGACGGCACTTTTTTACAGTCTACCAGAGTGGCACATATAAAGTCACAAGTGATGGGCGCACTTAATAATCAGTTTCTATTATACACCTAATAATCAGTTTGTATTGCAATCCACAAATAATAGAGGTGCTTTTTTGGGCAAACAATGCATGCAGGATGTTTAATGATGCCCGTAAGAGTTACGATGAGCAGTGATAATGTGTGCTTTAAATCTGGTGATTCTGCCTCCCATCCTCAGGAAGAGAGCTGCTTTTCACGGACAGACAAGCGATGGCAAATTTGTTACAGAGGTGGACCGCATAAAAGGCAACTTAACATTTAGTTACATTCTCACTTTGTTTTGAAACATTGTTGTTGAAATCCGTTTTGGCCGAGTTGATTTTTTGGACATCGCATACCCATATCTGCAACATGAATTCTCTCCCAAAGCCAGAACAATTAATATGACTGCCGAAAAGGTGACTTTGGGAGAAGATATTCAACACAGTCCCTCAGTAAAATGTAATAATTAAATCCTACTAAGTTAGCAAACCGTGTTATTTCATATAAGCAAGACTTGTCAGTTACTAAAAAGTTATATATTCAAAGAAAGGACACAAGGCATTGCTTGTACATTGATCCTGTCTATGTGAACTTCCAGCATATAAATAATTACAGTGAGTATTATTGTGCAGAATCTGTCAATTGCTTCACCTTAATGAAGCGTCAGCATGGTGAAGATGCAAAGACATCGGTGTCTCGGGAAGAACGCAGTCTAGACAGGTTTTGGGAAAGTGTTATTCTCTTAAGAGATGAGAGGTGCATGAAGATTCTCTATAATAGTGTTTCCCAACCTGGGCCTCAGGCAGCCGCAGATAGTCCATGGTTTTGCTCCCTGTGTGGTCTGTCTGGCCGCGAGCCAAGAGGGAGCAAAAATATGGATCGTCTGTGGGTCTCCGAGGAGCGGATTGGGAAACGCTGCTCTGTAGGAGTTATTCAGTGGGCAGTGATGCTTGTGATGCTCGACGGATTAAATCTTAAACCCTTCATAACAGGGTGGGTTCAGACTTGATGGTAGCTGGGACCATGAGCCATTGTGGATAATAAGGCAGCAGACGATTTGTTCTCATCTTGAGAACTTAAAAACTGGACGGCATTTCGGGCGTGTAATTCAGTGACCGATGTTTACTCTGCAGAGAGAAGCCTTAATGATCCAGCGTTAGTGTGGGGGGGTGATAAAGGGATCAACAAACAGTAGAGCAGATGGGGCGAAAGGAAAGGTCACGAGGAGTACAATGTGTGGAAAGTTATCAGCTAAAGCAAGGGGAATCGTCACAGGAATGGGTGCAGGGAACAGGAGGCAGACGCCAAGGCTGGACGCGGCCATAACAATCCCGGAGCAGGAGGAACCGTCACGCGCCGGCTCAGCGTGTCGGGGGGATTCAGGCGTCACAGGGGATTATTGTGTGGTTCAGCGCTGCTCAGTAAACACATCTGAAAGTCCAGCCTTCATTACTGGGATCTTCATAAACAGTGAGATGGACGCCGTTCCTCTGAGGCCTTTCAGACACCATTTGAGTCCCTCACTCTCATTTGCTGGCAACACAAAACACGGAGACACCCCAGCAAACAACGGAAATAACAGAACATACATATGTCCAGCAAAATTAACTACCAGATTATAATAGAACACACGGTACTTTGCATATCTGCTCTGAACAAAAAAACACAGTTTAAAATGAGATGGTAAAACAAAGAAAACTCACGGGGATTTTTCTCTGATCTCTAAACAGTTAGTGATCCATTGCTAGATGGCCAGAAGAACAGGCATTCCATTTATTTGTTAAATTTCAGCACTAGTGCAAGTAATTAACTTAATTAATTCAATAAAGTATGCATTACCAATATGAGATATCTTAGTGGTCAAGTAAAAAAAAAAGGTGTAGCGGAAGGTCGCTGCACATACTGGGGTGACTTTAGCAGAGGTTTGGAAATGGCTACGCAAATGGACACACTTTCACAGATATCATAGTTTTACACCAACAGGAAGATCATTTTAGCATCATTTTCTTTGACTGCCTAAGACTTTTGCACAGTACTGTGCATACAGTATAATCTCCAACCAGGGAATGAATAGATACTATTTTTTATAATATACTATACATATGTAACATATGTAGTCATAAGAATCCAGAAGGCCGTATTTGTTGCTAATGCACTAATGAAGAGCATAAACCTATTCATGGAAGCAAGCCTTGGATGTGGGGTGCGAACCTACAGCCTGTACCAGTGTGATCGCCCTTCACTGGTTTGCCAAAAGGCGAGTCTCACAGGCAGCAATTTCACACACTGGAGAAGAGTATCGATAAAGATCACTATTGCTTTCTGGGGCTAATGACTGACTTCATGGTGCCTAATGGTGCTCTTGTTACCGAATGAGCATCCAGACACGTGTAGATGGGTTATGTCTTACTGGATGAACACATGTGTAAGTAGTTGTGTGGCGTTTGAGGTGTGTCTTCCTTTGGGAGAGAAGGACTGCAGCGACGTCACTTTGTAGTACAGGAATGAGCTTTACAAACTCATTGGGATAGCTGTGTGTACGTGACTGAAAAACAGCCGGGAGTATTTCGGAGCGGCCGTTGGGTGCCGAGTACCTGCAGATGACTTTGTGTAAGTACAGAAATGCAGATATAAAATACTTGGTTGTAGAACTCTGCATGAAGATGGATGTCTGAATTTCTTTAACTACTGTATTTGTGAAGGAAAGTATCCAGAGTAAGGGGGCTGTCAATGCACAGTAATACCTTCTTTCATGTAAGGTTATCGTTGTCTTGTTGGTCGAACACTATCCATGGTAATGGCGAGTTGTCTAGGTGGATGATATTAGCGGATTTATAATTGTTATTTTATTTCATTTAATTATTTTATTTTATTTAGTTCTGAGTCATCCAGAGGATTGAGAACCTACAGCAGTTCGTTGCGGGGGTAACTAAGTTGTAAGTATTCCGACGTCTAATGTAAACGTAGGTAGTACATGATAAATGTATCATGTTTGGTGCTTATGGAGACTGTGTTTGTCCACCCAGTGTCACCACTGCCGTTCATTTTCTACTCCGTTTGGAGCATAGGGAGTATTTTTATTTCACACCTCGATTGTGTTTGGTTGTTTGGTTGATATTTCCAGAGTGTAAGGGGAGAAGTAAGCTTTTGCCAAATGAAAACAAATTACATTGTGTATGTGATTTCTGTGCCCTTTGCTGTATTCTTTTACTTATTGTTACACGTTGTGAAGGAAGACGACTAGACCCTCTTAGTGGTCGAGCAGATAATAAAGATCCACATTAATTAAAATATATTTGTTCGTCTCCCTGTCCCGCACCGACAAAACGTGTGACGGCTGTTATGTACTTGTTCACAGAAGCTGTTTTTTTGTGTTAAAGGTGACAAACAATGTCTCACCGTGATTTATTTAGTGTATTATTCGCAGCTCATGTCCGTATAGTACTGATGGTGACCAGCTGCCTGCTATTCCTCTTCTCCACAGATGAAGCCTCTTACTAACACACAATCTGGACAACAGTACAGGGTCGCCCATAATAATTACAGCAATTGGCCACATAAGTTACACCCATTGCTGACATACAGGTGTATAATTAAGCACACAGCCACTCAGCCTCCAGCATCGATCAATGGCGGCAGAATGGATGGCCATGCAGAAGAGGTTGGCCAGCCTGTCACTGTCATTGGGCACCGTTAGGCAACAAGTCAGCTCCCTACATTTTTGTCCTGCTTGAGCTACCCTGGTCAACCGAGTGTGAAATGAATGTGAAGTGGAAACATCTGGGAGCAAGTTTAGATGTGAAGTAGTGGCCACAGGAAGGGAGCTGATTACCCTACATCAACACCCAACCAGAATGGCAGCATATCCCACCAGCAACGTTCCAACATCTAATGGAAAGTCTCCCCAGAAGAGTAAAAGCTATTATAGCAACTAAGGGTGGACCGACTTCATTTTAATACCCTTCCGAGAGAGATGCTGGATAAGCTGGTGTCACAACACTTTTGTCATTGCGTGTCATGATACTCAAGCAGTGCCTCTTAGATGTTAGTATGAGCTGGCAATTGTGCTTTGTACTGGCTTTTTCGGCTATATAAGTATACACATGAAAAAAGCACCAGTGTTATTCTTAGTATGTTATCTTTGTATTTGTAATTGGATATTAGACACGGGATGATACTGCCTTTGCAATAAAGCTAAAATAAGTGTGTTAGGCCAAAGTTCTGATTTCAATTTATAACTAGTGGTGCAGCGGATCACTGTCGATCCCTCTCCACGGTTCGGCACGCACGTGATCCGAAGATTCGAAAAAAAAAAACAAAGTTCCACTGTATGATGCACGTGGTCAGTTCGTAAAGCGATAGTCATGGCCAGGGGTAGCGGTCCAAGGTCCAAGTGGAGGAGCAGAGGAACTTGAGGAACCTCCAGCATCACTTAAATCTCATGAGTGGGAGCACTTTGGCTTCCCCGTGACATATATCGATGGGAAAAGGCTGGTGGATAAAGCCACCAGTTTGTCGACAGTGTGGCACGAGGAATGAGACCGGCAACAGGTCGGACATGGCTGCTCGTTTGAAATGACATCACCTTGCACAGGAGCTAAAACGAAGGCTGCGCAACGACGGCCGATATCTGCAGCATTTAAGCAGCCCTTTGCTGCCCAATCCGACCGGGCTAAAGCTATTACAAAAGCTATTGGGGTGTTTATAGCTGTTATAAGATCACGTCTGCTTTGCTTTTTGTCTACTTTTTGATGATGTGGACATAAGCTAGTTTTTATTTCATTCTCCATGTTCTAAGTAAGAAGCAATGATACCTTAAATTGCATTTTAAGTTGTTTTTGATTGTGTCCACATTAAAGGAAATAATTAATGCCCTACACTGCATCTTAATTTTTTTTTATAATAATTGCGTGGAATGAGTCTTGAGTGGAATGTTTTTATTGGGCAAAAAATATTTAAATAAATAAATGGAGAGTTAAATTTGTCTTGTCTTTTTTCTTTTTTTGCTGATCCGAAAATTGATCCGATCCGTGACTTAAAACCGTGATCCAGTCCGAACCGTGAGTTTTTTTATCTATTGCACCACTATTGATAATAATACAGTGTGAGTCGACAGTTTTAAATTAAATGCAGAAAGATGAGATCTAGGGGCTGGTTTATACATGCTGCTCACCAGACAGTCAGCGCTTTGTGAGTCATAATTACACTCAATTAGAGAAGGGTGGGCAGCTCGGAGGTGCTTAAAAGGGACGGATGGGTGGAATGAGCCACTGTCTGACACGTCTACCTGCCAGGAAAAGTGCATCATCATCTAATTTTTGCACAGTAGGGGGGCCCTGCCCCCACCCCCTGACCTCATAAGCAGCCAGGAGAAACTTCAGTTCAACCAAGGAGACCTCAATAGATAGTTGACATGAGTGTTTATTTGATTAAACATTTTAAATGAGTATGTGAATAGTGATTTGGCGAAGCGCGTCTCTTGGTCGTCGGTTCCATCAACTCTGAAGCTGACAGATCTGGCTGAGCGACCAGGCAGGAGGCGAAGGAGCCAATCCCGGACCAGGACGGGTAGCCGAAGGTGGTGGAGGGGAGGAGGCAAGCGAACCGAATAGCTGTAATGGTAAAGAAGTGGATTAGACTTATTCTTTATATAGAACTTGGACCACTGTGATTGGACACGTTGGCGTTCATTAGATCTCCTTGTTTGAACTTTCATATTCACTTTGATCTCATGTATCCTACATCCAGGTCCTTGCCCTACATTGTTAAATATTTGACAAAAGGGTGCTTCAAGAGAGGCTCATTTTTTGACTTCTGAGGGGACATCCATGTTATCCAAAGTGACAACACAACTCACCCGTGTGTCCCTGAGCAATTTATACAGATAAATTTGAGGATGACACAGATCAAGACAGTGACCCCGCTACTAGACCAAAGTACAGTTCCTTACCCACTTAAATGGTACATCACTCACAACAGCTTTCAAAGCAATTGATTCAAAGCAATCTATCCATCTTCAATGACCACTTAATTAATGATGGGGGTTGTGGTGATTCGGAGTCTAATCCCAAGACTGATAAAGTGGAGTATACCCTGGAAGATAAAAGCGTCCAGCAGGCATGTTTAATCAGTGTTGCTTTTTCTAAGATGCCACTCTTAGCCGCACAGTTAGGTAGGAAGGTAGTTTGTATAAAGACAGCAAAACGAGTGAAGCTTTTGGGATCTTTGTCAAAATAAATAAATCTTATAGTAAAACATAATGAAAGGAGCAGTAGAGAGGTGCACCGGTTAGCACTGTTGCCTCACACCTCTGGGACCCGGGTTCGCGTCTCCACCATGGTTCTACGTGTGTGGAGTTTGCAGTATGTTCTCCCCGTGTCGTCATGGGGATTCCTTTGGGCTCTCTGGTTCGCTCCCACAGTCCAAAAACATGCTGAGGTTAACTGGAGTCGTCAAATTGCCCGTGGGTGTGTGAATGGTTTGCGGGTGACTGGGGCGTGAGTCTGTCCCGCGATGGGTTTGGCGGCTCCTGCCTTGCATCAGTAGCTCCGGGATAGGCTACAGAACCCTTGTGGCCCTGAATAGAATAAGGGATTGCAGAAGATGGATGGATGGATGGATGGATGGATGGATACAATAAAGTAGTGGCATTTCCGTGAATATTTTGTAAATGACTGCAGGGCCGATCAGTTCTGTAGGTGACACAGGCAGCTACTAAGAGCAACAACTTCTGAGAGGGTGCCGACTTGCCAGCCAATTTCACTTTTCCTTCGACGGGGGGCCCACGGCTCTGATGTTCGCCCACCCTAAGACCGGTATTGCACGACTGATCTTTCCAACACGAACACGCAGCAGGCTTTGACTAAACAGAATGCTAAAGATGTTAGCTGGCAATGGGTGGCTGCATGCATCAGTGAAGCTTTCTGGATATCAAGGCATGGGATCAATCCCTTCACTAGCACCGCTAATGGTGTTGCCTCTTATTAATTGATAATGAACACAAGTGTTATGCAGGAACACGATGTGGACGTCAACAATTTTTTTTAACAAGCGGCTAGCATGAGAAAGTACTTTCTGCTGCAATGACCTAAGCTATTGTTTTTCAATGTGCCTGGCATCTAATTAATAAAGTATCACCTACTTAGATTACATTTTAAATACATTTTAATATGCCACAGGGGTGACATTTCTTCAATATTCCTTTAATGTTATGAGAAAAAGAGACAGTAGACTGGCTTCATTTTTCCCATATCTTTGGATAATATCTCCCTTGATCTCACCTAATCATCATTCATCCACAATGTATACCGGGTTTGTTATTCCAGGATTACCATTCAATAATGCTGAAATCTTAATAACAGGTATCTCTTCCTCTTGAGACCAATCACAGACTGCATGACAGCTCTGGCAAATTGCCTATAATGTTTATTTTTGTATCTCTGGAATAGAAATGGCAATGAGGGTTACATAGCTGTTCCCTGGCTCAAGGTGTCTTTTATTATAACAGTGCTGATAAACTTGCTTTAACATCCCTGTCATCCAGTCCTCCCCGTTTTTGGCGCCATCTCTAACGATGCGCCACGTTTAAAGTCACAAAATGAGTCAACGATCTCAAGCTCTCATATTGTCTTTCAGCTTCCCGAAGAGCTTTTGAAAACATCATGGCTACTCCCACTCAGTTCTCACACCATGGTATTTTCTCCCCATTTACTCTGTTCATTATGCCTGCGTTTGTATATATTTGGGTGAGTGTGAGTGAATGTGTGGCAATGTATATGAGAAAATGAAGTCCACAAGTGTAATGTTTACTTTGTCAGTAAATGTGCGTAGGTATAAAATTGCAACTGGAAGTGAACTCTACTAAGGGGAAATGAATCGCTCCGCCTTAGCGCTTGAGAGATGGTAGGAATAATGCTTTCCTGCTTGTCTCTGTTGTCCTCTCCCCCAAGTCACAATTGTACTTAAGTGCATGTGGTTCACATGCACATTTGTTGTGCATAAATTATGCACAGTTTGAGTATGTACGTGCATTAATAGATTTACTGCTTATGAGATTTTCAGAAGCCGCAAGCCCTGCATGCCACACACCTGGTCTGTCAGACGTACAAAAAACATTAACCGAGACCAGTGGTTCCCAATCCGGTCCCCGGGGACCCACAGATGATCCACGTTTTTGCTCCCTCAAAGCTCCCT
>JABFEB020000092.1:9549873-9562901 GCA_019775895.2 Stomatorhinus ivindoensis | reverse complement strand
CTTTTTTTTTCTTTCTTTTTCAAATCCACCAAAACTGAAGAAAAATGCAAGTGACCGCTGTGGAGCAGTTCTGTGGCCTGCACTTTGGTGAGAGGGCGATCCCAGCGTCCCGCTGGAGCCTCATTCATCACCTGCTATCAATGGCCGCCGCTCTGCCTCCGGCTGCCGGCCCAGGTAGGGTGCCGCGCCACACAATGTGGGAGGATTAGTATCAAAGCCGCAAGGGACTGGGCCCCGAGTCTCAGGCTGCCTTTCAGTGCTAGCGGGGACCGAACGCAGCACCGGCCAAGGTCACCGTCCCCTGCGTGGAGAGGACTGGGAAAGGACCCTGGGAATTGGCCACTTCTCCTCTCATCATTGCGGGGGCTTCCAGCACAGCAGGTGTCTCTCTGTTAAACGTACATCTGTTTGTCTGGGGATACCGTAGCTGACAACAAGATAAAGCCGCCATTTTCTTTTAACCCCCCCCCCCCCTACTCGCTCTTTTTTGTTTTGTTTTCTGGGCTTTCTTGCTTTATTTCTCATTCCCCTTTTGTTTCCTTTTTTTCGGACTGCTTTTTTTTTTTTTTTACGTGACGACTGTATGCGAGTTTCACTGAAAGAATTCCAGCATTGTGTCCAGGAGCTTGGGTTAGCCTAGCAGCGTGCTAATGCTGAAATGGTGATCGCTGGGAGAAGAAATGAGGGGAACGGACGGTGGAAATGGGGCGGGGGGGGGCACTGCAGCTGAAGGGCAAGAAGATGGTTTGGAGGAAGTGATCTGAAGAGCCAAATGATCACAGAACCTGTAATGTAAGAGAAGATCAGAAATTAGCCTGTGTTTTCTCTCATTCCGTCTATGTCCTCAATGCATTCCAGTGGAAAAATGGAATTACAGGTTGCCTGGAGATGGGGATATATGCTTTTTAATTGATTTGTTGTTTTTCATTCAGTAATTTAATGCCTTGTTTTGTGGATGGATTGTATAATAAATGTTAATAACTGTATAAATAATTGCATGTATGAGTCGATGGTCATGTGATGAATGGGGCTTGCGGAGCAGAGCAAATGGCTAAAGTTGACAAAAATCTTGTTGTGGTGGCCTACCCATAGAAAGGTCAGAAACTGTGAAGATTATTAACGAGGATGGGGAAATAAAGGGAGTGAGGTAATGATGATGTAAAAGCTGGGCCATGATAGCTTTTGAGGCAAAAAGCGAGTTTTTCTCCAATGGGTTGTGGGCAAGTTGTCATGACGACAGGGATGTTCTGCTGATGAAGTCTTGCTCCTCGTTGTCCAATCAGATCGTGGGGCTAAAGCCGCAGCACGAACATGAGAGGACGCACCTATTCCGGCAGCACAATGCCAAGCAGGACAGCCCGGTCCGGGACCACCAACAGAACCTGACAATTCGGAAAAGGCACCGGGGCCACAAACCTGGGAAAGAAGGGAGTGGGACAGCCAGGTAGGGGGCCATTGTCACATCTGCTGCTGCTAATGTCACAGTTTGCCACTGATGTAAATATTGCCAAAAATGTAACTTGCTGTATTGTTCCATTCATCAGGCTAATATTTGGCGGGAGAAAAAAAATTAGCGAGACGTGCTATGAGTGACGGAGAGATAAATCCGTGGTTTTTAAAAAGCTAGCTGGTTTTTTTACGTTATTTTTATGTCTACTTTTGCATGGCGCTCTGGCAGGTGGTTCGGCTAAAGTGGCTGGCGGGAAAAAATTAATTTCCGGTAAAAGAAAGAACACGAATATTAAAAATCGCAAACATCGCGTTATATGTATTTGCCCATTTTGCAGTGGGCTTTAATGCAACAGCAGAAAAGATTAATATGCCTAAACTACAGGTTGTCATTCGGACAAAAGAAAGAAATTCCAAGAGAAGCATTATTTGGGCCTTTTATCCGAATCCCTGGGTTCAATTCTCCCCTTTTTCGCGTCCCGAGTCGACAGTGTAAATGCAAAAATGCCTGTAGCTCAGTTGGACGTACTGTGCTTAGCAGAGACTCGCTGCCCGCACTGCAGGTAGCCATTATGGTCATCCTTTTAAGTGGCGTTTAGTACGCATCATATCAGGGTGACCCACCACGAATGTCCGACGTTTGCAAACGTTGATGAAAGATGTGGCGATAAGGCGATTAAAGTGCCCGCTTTTCCATTAGTAGGCTTGTTGTGCCCCATCCATCATCCATCCATCCATCCATCCATGCAGCCCCCCCCCACATCTGTCCCCCTCACTCCGCTATCACGGGGTCTCTGTGGGAAGCTTTTTGGCACGCTGCCCCCCAACTGTGGACATATTTGACGCTTCAAACTTGAAGATGAAATGTATAATGTCAGCATGGAAGCCATCATTATTCCCACCTAGCTGGAAATCCGTAGAGCCGACACCGTGTGGAAGACAGCGGTCAGACGGGGGAATCGGCCCCAAGATGGTAGATACGGGTAGGAGAATGCGGTATTTGGAAAACTGATAGGAAAATTGGAAAACACTTCGCTGTAAACATCATTGGAATTCAATTCGTTTGATATGTATACAGCTCTGGAAAAAAATTAAGAGACCACAGCAACATTTTCAGTCTCACTCATTTCTCAATTTTTGGTTAATCGCCTGTAAAATCCATCCTGCTTCTCATTAATGAAGGGTTTCTTCCTTGCTTTATGGGACTTCAGTACTGCTTCTAGGAGCCTGTTATGAATTGTCCTTGCAGTGCACTTCACACCACACCACTCCCATTCTTTTTGAAGGTCACTTGAGGTCATCCTCCAATTTATGAGCCACTGCCAGATAAATTAACGGTCATCTCTGGCATTATAAGGTTGCTTCTCCCTCTACCTGGCTGGTTTTTGGATATTACAGGTGTCTCCTGCTTCACCTTGTTTTTGTGTACTGCTGTCTTACAAACGTTGAGCCTCCTGGAAGCAACCTGCCACTCAGTGTAGCCTTCTATCAGCAGACCCAGATTAAATCAAGATTTAAAAATGCAGAGAGAGCAGTTTTTACCAGAGCTGTGTATCTGTACGTGTGTGTCTCTTTCAACGCCTTGTCCAACGTCCACATGACCACCCATCAACAAATGAATCGACATGTCGTAAACAAGAAATTCATGACAAACCTATAAAGCTATAGCCTATTTCAATGGATCATCGCTTGCAGCATTTGATATGTAGAAATCATGAGGGGACCACAGACATAAGGACAGTTATTTGGACATCTAAGGGTTTGCCTGGCTGGTATCTACATGCGATATTTATCACTGTTTATTTCGTCTTTATCTCGATCTACTTGTGTAAAATGTTATAGTTGGGACTTGCATATGCTAGCTAGCTTTGTTTACAAAGAACACAGCTCTTACAGATCTCTAGGTTAAGAAGAACACAAATTCAAAATTCATTCTTGAGAAGATGCTAACTCAATATGGCACGCATAAAGCTTCAGTACTTTGGGAATATGTTGGTTACTAAATAATTTAAATTATTAAGGATTCACCTACTCAGCAGAAATCATAGTAAAACATTAACTTGTGGATTTCAATAACTGTGAAATAATTAACACTGATACAGCTTTAAACCATTTGAGAATAATCTCTGTATTTAGATTTTCTTTTGGGTAAAATGCACAGGTTTTCTTCACTGGGTTGGGATTCAAGAATGACTCCATCTCTCTATAATCAATTACTCAGAAAACACGCATTCTGATTACTCTCAAATTCTTCACTACTGAAATAATTTTGGAATCAAGATAATTGTGATCTGGTCATTCTGACTGGTACTCCAATTAATGTTCCAGTAAACCTAAGGAGTTGTAAACTTCAACAAAATGTAAAATAGAAGGTTCAACAAAATGTACAAAGCATATTCATTTAAACTCAAAACAACTGTTATGCAATGCAGCTGAGTTATTGATGCTCTGTGCTAATACAATTAGCTATTGTACAATGAATTTGTCATCATCAAAAGGGTAGTAGATGATTACTGAACTAGATTCATGCTTTGTGGAATTTCTATTTGAATCTCTACAGATGTAGACGGCAGACTCCGATTCCTATAGTCTATTTAAAAAATATGCTGCAATAACACCAGTCCCCCAATTAACTGATATATCAACTGAATAACTGACATACTTGTGCTTGGGATGAATCTTACCAAGGCCTTCAAATATCCAAATGCAAGTTTTTAAGCAAAGACCACATTTAGAAACTGCGATAGTCTAAACACAGCTAGTTGTGGACTCAGATCATAATGGTGCAAAAGACAGATCCAAAGTACATGTGAGAGACACAGGTAAAGTACACATAAAGTACGCAGTCTTAGGGCTTTGGTTTATTATTATTATTATTATTATTATTATTATTATTATTATTATTATTGTAAACCCAATTTCATAATGTAATTGATGTCAGTAGAATATTGAACTTCCATACCACTGGAAATGCATCCCCTCCGATAATAGAATGGGACTCTACGTATCATCTTTTCAGGATGCTGCCATTACATCGTGACAGTGGTTTAATTTTAAACTGGTGGTGAGACCATTATATCCCTGTAGGAGTTTTAAATCACAGGATAATCTGTATTACCATCAATACGGGTCCTTATTGATTCATCAGCCCAATCAGCTTCATGAAAAATATGTTCACCATGGTAAAACAATTAAAGGTCTTATATGTCAACAAACAAACAGTGCATGTTATTTACTATGAATTTGTAAACAAAAAGTCAATGGTTTCAGAGGTTTAGGGTAGACCTCTTGTATTAGTAGCTCAATATTGTACAATGATTGATGGTTTATTAAGTGAAAATAGTCATACAACAGCGTGAACATGTTAGAGGCTCCAGCTGATACTGTAAATATCTATGGAAATTAGTGAGCAAGACTGATGAAATATTCTGTCACCTTTCGGTCCAAGTGGAAATATGGCGAAGACAAGAAAAGGCCAAGAAAGTGAAGAGAAAGGCATACAGATGCAAAAGAATAAAGAAAAATAAAACAATATCCAGTGTCTGTTCCCTACCATTGAGGCTGAATAGGAGTACCCAATGGTATTTCTATTGTGCTGTCTTGCATGTGAATTCATTTGGCATAGTAATAAAATTCCAAACAAACAAGCAATTAAATTCTGGAACAGTCTTTGAAAATGGAGTCCTGCTGATTGTATAGCTGCCATTCAGCTCTTTAGTTGTATTATTGATAGCATACAACTGCAATAGATCATTTCACAATATGAAAATCCATCTATCAACCCCTCTCTGAAACTGCTTATACTATTCAGGGTCATGGGGGGTCTGGAGCCTACGGGTGCAAGGCAGGGAACAACCCAGGATGGGGCACCAACCCATCACAGGGCACAAGGCAGGGAACAACCCAGGATGGGGCACCAACCCATCACAGGGCACACTCACACACCATTCATTCGCACCTATGGGCAATTGGGTAACTCCTATTAGCCTCAGCATGTTTTTGGACTGTGGGGGGCCGGGGGGGAACCAGAGTACCCGGAGGAAACCCCGCAATGACACGGGGAGAACATGCAAACTCCATACACAGAACCCTGGTGGAGAATAGATCCCAGGTCCCAGATATGTGAGAAGACAACGCTAACTACTGCACCACCAAGGTGTCCCCTCAAAATATGAAAACCAAAAACTTTTTTGTTTTTAATTTTAGTTTTGCATTTGTGAAAAGTTGAACCCAACCAAACTTGGCTTCAGCTTGTACTAGTTAAATCCTCTGTTTATAATGCTAGACACCCAAAGACATCTATAGAGAAGTTTCTGATATCTGTCACGTTAATGTGGGCAGGTCATTAGGGGCAGCTACAGTACAATACTGTTAATGAAAGATTGTACACACTTGTCAACAGGTTCTCTATAGTTCTGTTTGTAATACTGGTCTGAGTAACGATAGACATTTCTCTCACTGGCAAAGGTGCACTTACTGTATGAACTGTTAATGTTTATTTTAATAATATAAGTACTAAAATCACATAGGATTGCTGACCCAATTCAGTACATATAATGAAAATATCAAGTCTAATAGCGAGATGCTAACAAGAGCTTCTTAAAAATTCTAACTACTACAGCAATAACAAATAACTGTAGGTATTGATGAATGGCCTTTAACACTGTTACAGCAAGCAAACATTTCATTTGAGAAGCAATGTACTTTACGTTAACTCACCTGTTTCCTGCATATGCTCTAGAAAGTCCTTAAAAAGTCCTTAAAAACATAAGCGGTCACTATGTTTACACAAATTTCAAAGAGTTTTGCAGCACATCATATAGAGTATAAATACACAGATTTATTAAATCACACATTTAAAAGAAAGACTAACTGTTAAATATGCTTCTTAAAAATCCATCTTTTACATCAAATGCTTGAGACACATTCATTCATTCATTCATTCATTAAATTAATTCATCTTCCTAAACTACTTACTTTACTGCAGGGTCACTGTAAATGTCTAATTACAGTTGGCAAATTCCTTCAACGTTAATTAAAAACATTTACAGTTACAGAAGGCATTTTGTAATCCATGAATTTTTTGTTCCATGGTAACTATGTATAAACTGTACACTGTGAATTGTGTCTGAATTTACAAATCAAAAACGATAACATTTATAATCATAATTTTCTTCAGAACATTTTCCAGACATTGCCAAAAAATACAAACACCTACTTCCTATTCATAACCAGAGATGAATTTTCACACATCACGTGCATATATACCATATGTAACAAAGACATAGCCAACCACGACTTAAGCTTTGAGATCATGCTCATGAGAAAATGATGTGGCATTCTTGTGAATCTTAAGGACCAAGTCAAGTGGAAATCATCTGAAGAACAGAGATTGGACATGCACATTAGAGGTCCTACTTAGAAGCAGTGCTAATGTTTCTTTAGACACTAACCAGTATCAAAGAAATATCATTACGCTGGCATCAGTGTCCATTAAATCTGAGGACAGAGTTTGTTGGCCAGATAGACAGATGTGTTGTACAATGAGTAAGAAGTTGGTTTAATGGAATTCCGGTTCATCCATTGATGTGGTTAGTTTTGTCTTGAGGGTAGGGGATCGTGTCTGGGGAAATATACTGATGATGCATGATTTTAAGATGCCTTCCTAAGAAGTGTGTAAAACGTTTTGCTTGTTATTGGAAATTTTGACTTAGCCTTTTGTCATCCAGTGGTACAAATATCGTTCTGTCTGTTCATCACTGCTGAAGCAAAGCAGGATTGCAAAATAGTCTGGCTGGTTTTTGTTGAGCCTCATGTGTCGTAAATAGCTATGCTCCACTTGTTAGCCTGGCAGGTCCTTTCTGTCACCCCTCTGTTTCTGTTACTTATCAGGGTACGAAGGGGGTCAAGAAGATTGTGTATTGATGCGCAAGGTGGTTGCCAAGTTCATTAGCTGGGGAGCCATCCTAGTGGTGTCTTGCTGTGGTTTGCTGACGTTGGGTCTGGTTGGATTTTAGACTATTACACTGGGAGTTTGATACCAAGGCTTCAGATTTCTTGATGTTTTTGTTTCCAGAATGAAAGGACCGGAAACAAAAGTAGACATTACAGTAATCTCAGGAAATGGAGTCTTCAGAGTTCAAAGTCATCACCCAATGGTCGTTTGTTCAAATGATGGTCTCCTGGAGCCAGTTCTCGGTTTACAAACTCTGGGTCATGGGGACAGGAAAGCCCCCCCAACATTACCAAAGTCCCCAGCAGGAACGTCAGATTGTGTTTGGTGCCTAATTTCTGTATCACATGTTTTAGGAATGTTAGAAGAAATATATTTACAAACTGATTACCATTTTCAAAAATTGCAAAAAGTCCAATAGAATACTTTCAGACTTAATTTTGAAAAGACCATGAAGATGTGGCTTATGCTTAATTTCATCTTCCACTGCCGTCTATCACACATGGTTCTGAATTCAAGGTCTTTCTTTAAAAGTCCCACTATAAATTCTGGACACTTAGTACATATTTGACATGATCAAGGATAGTGTGCAAAGCCTTGCAATGATAATATCAAGAAGAAGACGAAGAACCAAAGGAAGAGCACAGGAAAGTGCTGGAGAAAGAAAATGTGATGAAAATGTACCCCGGTGTTGAGGAGTTGTGTTAGAAACTCCCAAGGAAGAGGCTGTCATTTAGAGCTTGTTGCAGAATGGAGGAGATTGTTAGCAACTATGAACTTCATTGAGATGCTATGGTTGTCATAGCAAAGCATGCAAACAGATGCTACAGTTGTCATAGTGAAGCATGCAAAGAGATGCTACAGGCTTAGCATGTATTCATTTTTGGCAAATAGTAAATGGGGTTTATTTCCTTTTTGGCAACCTAATCGACTCTCGGCCCAGATATCTATAGAGAGTGGCTGAGATTCGCAACTCATCCCTTTGGAAAATATTCATGTAAGCCCTCGGGCAAAGGCTGCCCCGTTCCTTCAACCAAGTGGAAGGAGATTAATCAGTTTTGTCTCTTTAATCCAGCTTTCATTTGGTCCCCCTTTAAAGTGCCCTCAGTCATATACAAGTCTTTTCTTTTGAGAATTTCGATATTAAAAAGTTAAAGCCAACAAGGAGAACTAAGCTGCATGGGTCATAAATGGGGGTGGGAGGGGGGGGGGCACAGTGCATAACACTGCGGCATCACACCTCTACGGTCACAGGACCCACCATCAATCTGCGTGTGAGATCAATTTAATTCAGTACTGCCTCTTTAAAGCATACTGTACATGGGATGACATCATCCCATTACGATGTATGTCACCGTTGGCGAGATGCAGAGTGAGATACACTCACGGACATTAAGTAAACTTAGGGGTTGATAGTAACACGGTGTTATGCGGACCTCTACCTACGCTCTTTAAATTCATGTAGGAAGAGCGGGCAGGCCGTCAGACCTGGCTCTGAATGGTCAGCGCATGTGAACAGCAAATGAAAGTGCCGTGTGAAACGTAGCCAAAGACGTGTCCAAATTTAGGTGAACTGGCATCTCTAAATAGCCCATTATGTGTGCCTCTCAGTGGACTGGCATCCCATCCAGGGAGTCCCCCTGCCTTTGTGCACTGTGTTTCCTGAAGAGACCAAGGGCCCCCACGACCTTGTACTGGTGTTTTGATGTTGGATGGTTGTAAATAGCCACAGAGGACAACAGGCCAACGCTAATGTGCATTTTCTTCTGTCTTTCTATTGACCAGGCGATGCTCAATACTGCTTGCTACCTCGGCAACACTTTCCGTTACCATCTAACATGTTTCAGTGTGATGCTTTATTAATCAGCACGACTCCTAGAAAAAACGTGGAAATCCATCACAGTGGCCAATTCTGGAAGAAGAACAAAGAGAGAAGTGACTGACAACGTTCAGACTCCTCTTTTAAATTTGCATTAGTAGTCTGGGCAGCCCTTATGAAGCTCAAACAGCATTCTTGTTCTTTCTGCCTGTCCTGCGCTGTATTAACACTAAATATTGATTGTCTTGCTTGTGAGCATGTGGACTGGTTTTGTTCACTGAATTTCAGAGAAGAGATGAACCTCTGAGACGTTGTTAATTGCGAGGGGGAAAAAATGCCCTTACATTTGTCTTCATAGAAATTAATATTAATGTTCCCTTTGATACTGCTTGATTCAGGTTAGTCAAAAATGTAAGCTAGGATCCCACTAAGAGGAAAGACAAACAGAAAATATTTTTGGCTTGTTCTCCATTAGCAGAAATATTCAGCTGGGTCAGTCCAAATCAATATTATATTCATGCCCCTCTGAGTCATTTAAATTTATTTAACTACTTCTGCCATTTATCCAAAGCAAATGATTTCCCTTCTCAGTGCCATTAACCTCATATAGACCCCAGCCTTCCTGGAGGAGAAAGATCATAGGACGGTGACGCGGCACTTCGCTTTTTCCTAAACTGTGATTGGCATCATGATGACCATCTCAAAGAGCTTTCTTCCCGACTAGCTAATTAGGACGTAAAATGATAGAGCCCAGAACAGAGGAAATCCGGGCTCTGTTGATTTGCGTAAATTGTTACAGTGCTACAAGGAAAGTAAACATTTTCTCTAATAGTGGGTATCTGTTTCTGCTTTGCATGCCGGTGTCCTTCGTTGAGGATTTCCGCATGCCCCCCCCCCCCCCACCCTGCTTTTCAGTGCGTCTGTCATGTGTTTTTACTCCATGTTACTTCTATTCAGGCACGCCCCGTGATGAAATGCAGCCTGCCGATGAGCCTGTTCACTGCTCTGGGTGGTCAGCGAAGCCGGGCACTCATAGCTATTCTGTTCATTCTAAAATAAAACGGTATTGCATGCGGTGGAGTGCCACGGGGGACTTGGCTGTGAACTCCTCACTCAAATGGCATGTATGACCTCAGCCGTTCATAACGGTTCTTTATCTCCTGGCCAGAGCGGGGCTTATGGGAATCTTTGTGGTATGATGTTCTTCAGAGCAGCTAAACAACAAATATTGTGTTGTGAAGATCTCCAGGACACTCTGCCCACTTTCCTAAAGGCCCATTTAGGAGAACCACCAGCACTGTTAGGGACATGCTAGCAAGTCTCAACATCTGTTAAATGTAACTGCTTAGTCAAATATCATCATTCATTTATCATTATTTTATGCCCATTGCTTTTAATTATAGCTGCCCCTTTCAAGCAGAAAACATTCACATTTCGATTCGGCACTGCCCTTTTGTGCGTGGGTGTGTACGCGCGTTTTTCTGTGTGTGCACGCCTGTGCCATTTTGTGTGTACGCACCTGTGCCGTTTTGTGTGTTGGTGCCTGTGCTGTCTCGTGTGTGCGCACGTGTTTCTGAGTGTGCATGCCTATGCCGTTTTGTGTGTGCGTGCCTGTGCCGTTTTGTATATGCGTCTGTGTTTCTTGCACAGCTGCAATAGGAATAAATTGATGCAGAGTCCAAGCTGGGACATTAAAGGCGAAAGCTTTGACAGACATGGTCTTGGTACCAGATGGGGTTTCATGATGAAAACAGAGCAATCCCTTCCCAGACGTCACTTCCATCGGTCCAGCAGTACAAAGTGATTCATACAGAGGTTTCACAAGAAATTATCTCTTTTTTCCCCAAACAGCACAAGTTTTTTTTCTCTCTTTCTCCCTCCATCCCTCTCTCTCTCTCTCTCTCTCTCACTCCCGAAGACTTGCAAATGTGGCATTAGCTAATATTCAGTGAACTGCTTTCCTTTTATCCACCAGGGACCTCTGATTGTGCTACAGTTCTCGAATTGGAAATGAGAACTGCAGCACAGATATAAAAACCCAGCCTCTGATTTGTATTCAGTATACATGTCACTGCAGGACATTCTGCTTAGAGGCTATAGGTTATATTCCGCTCCCGAAAAGGAAAATGCTGGTGTTCACCATTAGCTGCAGAAGCAATTAACGTTTTAGACAAGCATATATTTCAGAGTACACATTTCTCACGTATTGAGTGTGTGTCTGTGTGTGTGTGTGTGTGTATGTGTGTGTGTTTGGTTGTTTGTGTGTGGCTTTATGATAACGCCCCTTGATATGAGTAGCATATGAATAAAGTCAAACTGAATTGTATGTTTATAGACCCATCGCGGCTCTCTCCTGGGAATGAGCTGTTAGACTCAATCCATGGAGTTTCTGTATAATTAATAATAAGAAGAATATTAGAAATAAATCAGTATCGGTCATGTGATGACAAATTTTTCACAGGAAGAGATGGGAATCGGGCAGCACTACAGCACTTCTCACCGATCGGCTCAAGAAATGACCAGATTGGTTTGTAATCAGTCTCTATGATAGTACGGGAATGTAGCTTAGTCTGCTATAGTAAAAAACATAAAAGGCTCTTGTCGCGGTGAAATAGAGCTCAAATAAAGAGAAATGGCAGGCGATGTCATGCGGACTTCAGCGGAGTTCCCCTTCCCTTTATGAAGAAAAGAAAACTTGACACCGCAGAATCAAATCAGAATCCTCATGAAATCCACAATCTTTATCTGCAGCACTGGGGTTTACTCTGGCTCCTCTCCAGGTGGGGAACTGGAGTGTAAACAGTTTATGGGACTGGCGAGGAGGGTGTAGTTCACTGCTGGAATGTAACTTGAACCCAGCTTCACAGGGATGCTAAAAATGTTCATTCACAGATGGTGTTAGGTTTACAGGAAACGGTGCCGTGTTCAGGGTGAGCCCGGCAAATCCCGAAGTTCGTGGCCGGGCTTCGTTTTAGTGGGAACGAGGCTTTGTGTGAGAATGGCATCTGCACACTGTGTCCAGGCAACTCCAGTTCATGTCTGTTTCAAATCACATGATTCATATGATCATTCCGCAGCACGCATTCCAGCAAGTTTTTCGCGTTTCCTTTTTTTTTGGTCCATCCGGTAGATATAATGAATAGCACAGGAAAAACGCTGATCGGAAGCAAACATACGGTCAGCGTCTCCAGTCATCTTGAAAAGCAACAGCAGATACACCAGTGGAAACTTTCTGGTCGCATATTATTGGCTGTAGGTGATGCCCCATAGATGTGAAACTTCTGGGAAATGTTGGGAAACGATACACCTGTCCCGACGCATGATAATGCGGACAGATATGAGTCATGAATCCAAGCATTGTTTCTGCTTTGAAGATCTTGTGGTAATTGTAATTACAGTAATCTACTGCTCGAAGGCGAAATACGATGAATGCACCGGCTGCCGATATCTCAGAAGTCCTGCGGCAAAACTTGTTTTTGTTTTGTTGCAGGTTTAGTTTGCTGTTCCGCTATGCATAAATTCTTAATTGTTTGGCATATACTATAGATGATCCACCATGATCCAGTCTTTGTGGGATTGTTCTTAGCAATGAAGTTTAATTAAAACCTTCACCTTTTGAATTGAATCACACTATTTTTTATTAATGTTTTATTTTCCCTAGATCTTTAGTTGTGGTTGGCTTTGCCATTGTGTTTAGTTTCGAATTATTTTGCAAGCCCATTATGAGGTGTGTGCGTGTGTGTGTGTGTGTGTGTGTGTGTGTGTTTTGGGGGGGGGGGGGGGTTGGGGTGTCCCAAAAACATAAAA
>JABFEB020000092.1:9516202-9530045 GCA_019775895.2 Stomatorhinus ivindoensis | reverse complement strand
TCGGGCTGTTCCTAAGCTCTCGCGACAGAGGCCTGCCGTTTCGGGCTGTTCCTAAGCTCTCGCGACAGAGGCCTGCCGTTTCGGGCTGTTCCTAAGCTCTCGCGACAGAGGCCTGCCATTTCGGGCTGTTCCTAAGCTCGCATGACAGAGGCCTGCCATTTCGGGCTGTTCCTAAGCCCTCACTCCTCCCTGATGCTTGATAGAGAAGCAACACCAGACTGAGAATTATAATGATGTCCGGGATGTGTCCCTTCCTCCCCCTCCCCAAAAAAACTGACTTCAGATTAATTGATATGCTTTTCCCTAAAAAAGCCTTTTAATGTGTCCCTGTTGCTCAAACTCTCAGAGTAACACTCTAAGACATAATCCAGTGACGTCCTACAAAAAGATATTATCCAGCCAAGATACGCACTTTCCCATGATGCCAAAGCTGATCATTCCTGCTTGGAGTTCGGGCCCCAGTCTGTGTCCTCACACATAAACATGCCCCCAAGGACACATCGTGTTAACTACCTTACATTACCAAGCTTAAACACAGTGCTCATGGCCAAAGTATATAAAACATATTTCCATGTAATCTGCTTTCTGTTTGAAAGGCATTAACAGACATTACCTGTCAATAATGAGCGCTGTGTTGTTGATGCCTGCAGCTGATATGATTTATAGCAGCATAAACAGCATCAGATGACAACATAAGCGCTCGTGCTGTCTCTTGTATCAGTGGCTTGCAGTAGCACAGCAGTCCTCTCACTTAACTCAGATCCTAGGCCCAGATTTGGAGTTCAGGACAGCGATCTTAATTTGTCATTAACCTCCTTAGCACCACCACCCCCACCCCCTTCGGATGAAAATGCACGGAGGAGTTTCCGAGCAAAGGCCTGGAGCCATGGGGGAGTGGAGGGGAGTGAAATGAGCTTCATCCCACACGTCAGGCGTCCCAAGGCACGGAATGCGTGCGGCAGGCTGCCCCCTACAGGCGTTCGGATGCGTGGCACGGCACTTCCTGCTTGTGACGGCGCTCCCGCTGGACCCATGCAGCATGGGCCGCCAGGTGAGTAGCTGAGGGGGCCCTCCCTCTTTTCAGTTAAAAGTGAAACTCTTAGGAAGGTGCATAGCGGTAAGAAGGAAAAAACAGCAGACTGTATGTGAACTGAAGGATTTAACTAGCTTAGCGTCTCCAGTAGGTGTCTTAACACTCTTCTACCATTTGTCCGTTGAGTCGATCTATCTTCACTCGCGTATTCATGGATGTCGTTTTAAGTTTATCCTTGCGAATCAACGCCAAAAGCCGAGGTTCGAGTTGCGAACCATTGGTATCGAAAAGTATGACTGTGACAAAGCCTCAGGAGATTCGTGGACCTCAGCCTGATGATGTAATGCTCCACTTGAATTTACAATTCCCCTCCTGACCTGCATATCTCCTTCTAGGGACATTTGCAAAGAACAGAGACGAGATAGGGATTCCGTACGCATTGTTGCACAGCCATTGATGTGATAATAAGCTTCACATCCCTGATCTGTGCCCTTGATGCTATAGAGGTGTGTCTTCTCTGTGCAGATGATGTACAATGTGGAAGCAAAGGAGGGGCCGTCAGAAACCGAGGTCCGTCGGGAAGGCGGAGGATACGCACAGCTATCGGATGTGGGGATGATCAACCGGCACAGCGTGTGTGAGATACTTGCATTAACTAGGCACCATACAACCCTTCCCACAAAGGCACACAAACACACATGCACACTCAATCTAACGGCAAGCAATGCAGTCAAGGGTGCGTGTGTGTGTGTGTGAGAGAGAGAGTATGAGTTTGCATAGATCACATCTGGGGACCGTGCCTGTTTATGCAAATGTGCAGGATGCAACTTCAAGGCGGGACTCTTTGACGGAATGTCACGCAAGTGGCTGCGTTGCAGCTTACTTTTCTGAAAAATTCCTGTCCTGGAGGTACCCCATCACTCATTATTGAGCATATTCTGCTAGAGTACAGTTGCAGAGCAGCTTAATTACACAATCCTCTGCGGACACTTCGGCCAGAATTTCAAGCGTTGCACCACTTGCATTCCATGGAAATACATGTTGACATATTCATGGATTTATAATACCGCTGTACCACGCCTCGCCAGAATAGCATAACAGGCCCAAGTCAGCGTATCATATTCCAGCCACAATCACCTTTGCACATGAGTTGCTACATGTTGAAGGCTTTGCACTCTTTCTCACACACCTGCTCTGTGTTTCAGTATGTGCGCATATGCATATTTGTGTTCGCATGTGTGGAGCTTTGTCAGAGGAGAAGGATCCGAGGGCCATTCACCTGCTGTCTTCATTGTAATGAGCCCTAGAAGCCGAATGCCAACTCCCACAGACCAAACTAATCACTGACTGAAAGCCCACAAGCATCAGGGCGACACTGATGAGGTGGATACAGAGAAATCTTTGGGGTCTGTTTTGGGCACAGACATTTCCTTTCTTCTCTGTTGTTTACACCTAAAGAAGGATGATGGAAAAAAAATTAATCACTGGTGAAATACAAAATACAACCTCCCTTATTGAATAAGGAAGTTCTCAAAAAGGAAACTACCTGTGGTTTGGATGGGGATTCAAGTTCGACTTGGCTTCCTCTCGCAAAACTGAAATCTGAAATGTCATCTGTCCAAGGCTCCTAATGGTCCGTGTATCAAGAGTAGTTTAAAACCCAAATGCCGCCCTCCTGCCTCTGATGTGATGCCGAGCTCATAGCTTGTTTTCCTGTCGCCTGTTTTTTGATCTTCATAACTGTGAAGAACACCACAACTGGGCTCCATAATACTCCTCTGACATTGGCTGAGATCACAGCTGAATTATGATGCTCCTCTTTTTCTTTGTCTATCATATTTCTTTCATTTTTTTTTTTTTTGCAATAATCTCTATCGCTTGCTAAAGGTAGCTTTGGCCGGGGGGTGTAACCTTCACGCTTCTTTGCATATCACGTCATGCTTTGTTTAAAATTCCGGAGATCAAAGGGCCCAATGCAAATTCCTATAGATGTTAGCGCATTTGATGTTTTGTAACACAAATCACCGTGGCGATTACAGTAACCGGGCAGGCAGGCAGGCAGGCACACGGGGGCCAAACATTCTCCTTGTTGTGGCTGTCAATTAGCAGGATGATTCTCCAAAAACAAACATGTGTCTGAAGCTGGTCCACAGTGTGGGAGCTGTTTGCGTGTTGATAAAGTGATTTGTTTTTTTTTTCTTGCTTTCATCTGGGCCAACGTTGATTGCATTTCAGGCTCTTAAACTGCCACTGTGTGCCCGGCGCCTCATAGAACCACGTGGAAGCATTTTCTCAGGCAGCCATGCCCCGTGTTTGGTTTGCCTCCACTTCCTCGAACCCATTGCGGAGCTTTCTATTTTAGGAGCGGAAAAACAACATGCTAATATATCCATACGGTCTCAAATTTATGATACACTCGAGTGTCCCATGCAGCACCCTGAAACCTTACCCTTCCTCAAAAGGTATCCACTCCTCACGGGTCCATTGCTGAACGTGGCCATTGCTGCCTAGGCAAGCACTCCCAAGCCAAAGCCTATGGGGGGGGTTGTGATCAGTGCCATCTTCGTCGCACTTCTGGGGAAGCATTTTCCATGGTTTAAGCCAGTCTTAAATGCTGCAACATTTAAGACATTTTTGCAATGTTTTTGCGGCTATCATACAAACCCGAAGAATAACGGGAACTGGCTTAAAATAATAGGTATCAGAACTTGTATTATCCAGGCAGAAATTGTTTATCATGTATCGCATTTATTATTCTGTATTTCTGTAAAATGCCTCAATTATTTTAATAACTTGCTTTCTTGTGAGGTTTCACAACACTGTTTCTTTTAGTTGCTGGTCAGGTGATACAGAATCCTGCGGAACCTAAACAGTCATGTATAAAATAGATAAGAAATTCAAAGAAATAAATGAGAGAGGGAGGTGGAGAAGCAGGGGATTCTGGGAGTAAATGCAATAAATGCAGGACCAAACTATTCCGTAGGTGTGTCTCCTTTGTGGACATTGGGGTCTCACTCCCTATCAGAGGAATTGTGTTGATGTTCTGATCATATAGATGGCAATTCCTTAATATTATTCAAACAGATGAATCATTCTGGCTTGATTCCCTTTAACTCTGATTCACATTCCCGCACATTGCTGCAAAGCCTTTGTTGTTGTATACTTAACACTCAGCATGACGGAGATGGTAACAGGCCGAGTTTCTTTGTAAGTCAACCTAAAGAGCTGCCAGTTTCTTTTTCGACCACAAGCAAGATGCCTCACAGGATGAAACGACCGTTTCACAGACTCGTCAAGCCGCTCGTGAGAGCCGGCTGTTTTTCCGGGCCCTTGGCAGCTGTGCAGCGGAGTTCAGTCCTCGTCGTCTCCGGTCATTAACGTCTTCGTGTTGACTCTGCCTCGAGCACACAGTCCGTCCGATATAAATCACTCAGAATGGGTCGCCTTCCTGGCCGACGGGTCCTTGTTTGTCCACACTGGCTGATTTTACGGACCTTTTTCTAACACATGTGTAGTGGCACAATGCCTTCATAAGGGTATTTAGCTACATTTCCTTAGTCCTTATGTGATTCCTTAGTACTTATGTGATTCCTTAGTCCTTATGTGATTCCTTTGTACTTATGTGATTCCTTAGTACTTATGTGATTCCTTAGTACTTATGTGATTCCATAGTACTTATGTGATTCCTTAGTACTTATGTGATTCCTTAGTACTTATGTGATTCCATAGTACTTATGTGATTCCTTAGTACTTATGTGATTCCTTAGTACTTATGTGATTCCTTAGTACTTATGTATTATGAGTTTCTCGTTTTGCAATTTAGCCTTGAGTAAGGATGTGCTGGCCACAGGTGTGTGGAGTCTTTGCCAGACATTTTTATTTGCAGTTATTGAAGGCAAAAGACAGCGGTGGCAGATAGCTTTGCCTGTTGGAAGGACTATTCGCAAATAATCAGATTCACGTTTCCCCCCCCCCCCCCGTAATATTTTGCATTTCAGAAGAACTGCCCTGATTGCGTTGCTCTTGCTGCGATTATTTCTGTTGCATCCCTCCCACGATATGTCCCTGTGTTGTATATATGCATCTGGAGTGTTACTATTGGTGGAGATTTCAGCGCGCTAAGATGGTTCCAGAGTTTTGGTTGGCCAATCTGTGGAGAGGGGCAGGACATACTGATTCTGAGTGTGAGGCCCAACCCTGAGCCCCGGCGGGGCTTCCGTCACCTGCAGGAGTCCGTTTCTGGGGGTGTCAGCTGACCTCACAGGCTGGAAAGCTGATCACATGATCAAAAGTCTCAGTACCGCACTCTGTAGCTAACCATGTGGTGGGTCGACATGCACGGGAAAGACTGTTACTGTATGAAAAGCCAGCGTCAGTAGAAAGACAACAGAAGCTGGAGCGATGTGTATTCTTCCGAATTACTTCTAACATGTTCTCCCTTGCAGATTAGTCGAGCATTAGGTCTGGATAAGATTAAGTGCTTCCCCTATGGGGCAGCTCAACTTAGAATATGGCAAGGAGACCAGGGAAGTGCGCATCTTAATTTTGTGTAATTAGCGCTGTTGCGAATTGAGAGAGATGTAGCGTGACAGCATGAGAAGTGCCTGTAGGCGACACCATATCGGGATAAATTATTCCGTCAGAAAACTTCTCCCGCGCAGGCCGGCGTTCTGCGAGTCACACGTCATCCCGCATCACGGCAGCGAGCTGGCGGGATGGTGCCGCAGCGGCTGAGGAAAGCTCTGCTACACCGGCGAAAGATTACGCCCACCCCATATGGCCATGAAAGCAGCGCTTTGCTGTCACTGCACAGCTGTTTCTATGTGAAGAATAGCATTGCCGGAGAAACATTCTGTTTTTTGGGATGGACGTCATAAAATGCTGTATGTTCAATGCAGAGACCCTCACACAGGCCAGGGCGGCATCAGTCGTGAGGGGCATTAGTGACATGGAATTAAAAAAAAAATCATAGGACTGCTGAAAAAGTGCAATGGGTATAAACATATGGATATATACAAATAGGTATAACGCTACGATTCTGCAATATGCTTGAATATACCAGGAATTTTTCAAGGAATCTTTAGACATTAAGGTCTAGTCTCCTAGGAGCGCTGCAAAATTTTGGCTTCCAAGGGTTGGTTCTCCTAGTCCCCAACTAGGAAACGTGCTCACAAGCCGCCATTGCGGTTACTGTCCTAATTTCTGTGGCGTTAAATGGCAGCCCACGCCAACCAAAGGCTGTTCAAATTAGAAAGCAGAGAGGAGAATTCTACTACCTTCATTTCAAGCAATGTGAAACAGCGTTAGATCCACTTTAATTACTGCATTCTGCCGGATAGCCCGCTGCCCCTTTCCCCCTAGTAAATGCTTTGTGTTTGTAGTTGGTTCAAGGATTTATAAAGGATGTGCTGCCGTGTGCAGGCCTTGGCGGAGGAGGCTGGGGGATGTATTGAACTGTTATTGTTTGAAAAGCATGTAAGCGCCCTTCACAACAGCACGGCCACCGCCAAGAATGAAGACCGTGCGCGGTTTGACGGATGCTTTAACAGGCGAAACAGAATTTCGTCTTTGCATCGAGACGTCAGATGCCTTGCCAAGGAGCGAAAGAAGCAAACCACAAAATCTCTCTCCTCCGTCTCTATCTCCCCGTCTTTTCTCCTCCGCTTTAAGTCTGTTACCGAATGTGAACATCAAAGGGCAAATTCCCGGAATATACATTGTTGTTGCAGCAACCACAAAAAAAAAAGAAACGTGGGGAACAGGGATTTTTACACAAACGGAAGGCAATGGAGCAATGGATGCAGATTTTTTTTTCTCTTTTTATCTCTTTATTTTGAATTTCTTTTTCATCATCAGCACCTCTGTCATATTTGATCCTGACCAGTTCCCTTGCAATGTGAGGGGCCACCTCTATGATCCAGCACAAGAGATGTAATCCTACCCAAACAGACTGACGTGTTCAGATAGACCTTTAGGCCTCCATGTTCCCAGGTTCTGTAGTTTTGAGCAGTCATGCTTCTGAAAGTTGTCATCAGGGAAGGGGGGGGGGGCTCTTTAATCTGACACTCAGTATTTAGACATTCCACTGCCCAGAGAGGAGCGGCACGAAGAAAAACAAGGGCGGCCATTTTAAATAGAGACTAACCTTGCCCTTACTTACACAGAAGCTAGCATTTCTGAGTCTTTTCTTCATATGGAGACCACCCAGGAAAAAATAAACCTATGGTCTCACCTTTTCACGCGTGCCTGACACTGCTTGCCCTCACAGTTTGTCCACTGGCTAGAGATTTTCTTTTAAAAAAAATCAGATGCATACAGAAGGAAGCACCTGGACGAGTATGTTGGTCAGGCCAGAGACTCGGGGCGTGCAGCTGATAGATGGCTCTCTCTGGTGATCGTGTTTGGACACAGCTGTGTCTTCCTGCACAGAATTCATCCTGCCATCAAATAATATCATGTATAGACATTCCTGTAAGTTCGTGCTACTCGGTGTCACTGGGTGGGAACCGGGTTGTTAAGGGCAAAGTCCCTGACGCTGCAGCCTGAAGGGTGAAGGGATGGATCAATGTGAGAAAGATTAAATGGCTGAGATATTGAAATACAGACAGATAAAGTCAATGTCTTCAAGTTTATTGTATCTGTGTAAGTAGCAGCAGCATTTTTTAAAGATATTTTTGGAAAAAAAAAACTGTTTTGTGTCACTGTCCTGCACCTTTTATTTAAAGGTCTTGATAATTTTTTTAATTACTGTTTTTAGTCAAGGAATTGTGAAAAAGACGTAGTTGATTAGAGAAAATATTGTGTTACTTTGGTCTGCAGGTAGCCCACGTGACCAAAGGCACATACTTGCCAAGACACTCATCTTCCTCACTTGAGTCTTCTTCACAGCGTTCGAGGCTATAAACGACACTTCTGATATCGTCCACGATTTCCAGCATTAACGACGAGACGGATCTCCAGTTCCCATTTGACATTTCTTATCATATCACATAACAGGATGGTTGGCTCTAGAGGGTGATTAGGTAAACAAATTGGGGATGATTGGTATTATGCAAGCTAAACGCTGCCATCTGTGCTAATGATGACTGCTTGCAGCAGGAGTCGACCGCGGAGGAATGGGACCCGGGTATGTGGGTGACGGGGGGCAAGGTCATTTACGGTCAGGCCGGGGGTCTGGCTCTGGGGGCTTCCTGGCGGCAGATCATGTGACCCTGTGTTGCCCAGGAAGGGGGGGGCTTCTGAGAGGGGGTGGGGGCACGGCAGCAGGAATGCAGCAATCTCCACTGGGCTCCTGAATAGCTCACATGGCCGCTTATCAGACACAGCACAGCAGTTCAAAGATAAGAGTGGGACCAACGTCTGATCTCCAAGCCAGGGTGGTGGGGGGGGGTGGTTTCATTCTTCATTTTGAACACTGGCTTCCACCCTCACGTCCCACCTCCGCAAACACATCAATGCCACCGCTGTCATCCGCAGACCTGAGGGGATTGGTAATGAGAGCGGCCACACTAACACACTCTGAGGATCGTAATGTATTCGCCCCCCCATCCCCCACCCCGCCCCCTGCTCGCATTATGGAATGAGAGGAATTGTGTCGAACGCGACCACTTTCTCGAACGCCAGGGCCGTAATTATGAAAATGAGAATTAGATCAGAGGCCGAATTGTTAAACAGCAAATGTCTACTGTGACGCCAAGCTGTGCAGCTCCTTGTCCCCAGGACAGTAGGTCCAGTATGTACAATTTGACTCATTTTTGCGGTTGGCCAGTAGGGTCCAGGCCGGTTTAATGGCCCGGTGCGGGGGCACAGCGCTCCCTGTATGCTGGCGCCGTCCTGGCAAACCCATAACGGGCGTCGACCCTCATGTGGCAGGAATTGGGGTTTTTTGGGCCGGTCTGTGCCAGTTAAACCCCCAGCCTCAGCAAAACAACCACATGTCCATGGGCCCTCAAGCAAGGTCCTTTTCCTCCGGCTCCAAGGGTGCTGCATGCTGGCTGGCTAACCCCCCCCCCCCCCCCAGGAGTTAATAACGAATCACTATTCTGCCCTGACAGCCTAGTCTTCCCCTCCCAGTCCAGGCCCGAGGTGGCTGCACATGAAGGCCCCGTCCCTTAGGAAGCCTTTTTCCGAAGTTCACGCCGCACAAGAGAATGATATAAATATATGCAGTAACCCAGAGCTGACTGACAAACGACGCTGCGAAATTAAAATGCTTTTCTTATCCAATATGAGCTATTCCTTTAAGGAGAATTCACGGTGTCCGACACAGTCGTAATCCGACATGCTGGACAGGGTTTCCAGAGTCACATCTCATTCCACTGGAGTTTCATTTCTATGGCAAAACTCTTGTCAGCAAAAGAGTCCTTAGTGCTACTGTTATCCACCTCTGACAAGCATTCCTCATGGCACCGCTTTCAAAGCTGTACATGAAAATAGTGGTTCGGCACAAGGTTGGGTTTCAACATTAGTGGGGACCAAATCAGCCCCGAACCTCCCGCCCCCCCTAAACACAGAATATCGTAGGGACGCGTCCCTACCATACGTAACCAGATCTATGCCCTTGGTTCGACGTATCACATGGGCCTGATACTGAGGGTATGTTCTCTGCCCCTCCCTGGGGGTAGTGGGGTCTAGGTCCACGTTACACGCGGCGACCTGGCGGGAAGCAGCGATTTTCTCGCGCCATTCGCTTCTCACCGCGGTCGAGGAATAATCAAAGCTGAAGTTTACAGGTGTTTTCTAAGCACAGATTTATCGCTGCTGCTCCCGCGTGTCGTCTGTCAGACTCCATCTTCGTGCAGCCTTACCGCATTCCTCCTCCAGATGAACAACAACAACAAGCCCTGTGTGAGATCCATGTTTCAACCATTGCCGCTTCTTGCATAGATATATCCATGAAAATGGTAACTTTGTAGCATCCGAAGATCTTGCCCTCATGCTTCAGTGTAAATCCATCCATCCACCTTCCATAAGTGCTTGGGTCAGTCTCGGTATGCGTACTTCACCATACTTGTGTTTTTGTATATCAGTTTTACATCATCTTCCATTGCCAAAGACCAGTTCCAATACTAACAACACATGTATAGAGGATTGTAAATATCCCCAGATATTGGTCTTGCTCCGCCCCAAATATCAAGGATGCATCAGTTACAACCAGTCCCATGATTCATTGCATCCAAAAGTTAGCAAGACCATCAATGCCGAGACCACAAGTACAGTACGGTCTTTGCATTCTTGGTATTGAAATTCACCCCTTCCCTGGTACAGAGGCACAGTGAAACTAAAACATATCCCAGAATGCACAGAAAATGAGGGCTGGGGCATCCTGGATGGAATGGGATTAGCATCAGACCACCAGTTCTTTTGGGATGTGGGAGGAAATACAGTGAGGGCAAGATTTGAACCCGCAACCCTGGAGGTGTGAGGCTACCATGCAACACTCCAATAAAGGAATACAATAAGGCTTTTTTAATGCCATGTTTAAAAGGAGCAAAGCAGTCGGTTTTGATGCTGAAGAAAGACACCCTATTTGTCATTGTTGTTAGGGTAATCCTGTTGACCTCTCCTTCCTCCCCCTATAACCTCAGGCTCAACCTCACCCCCCCCCCAGACCTGTGAAGAAGACACCAGTGAAGACACCAGTGAAGAATGAGCTACAGACACTGGAGCAGGTACAGGAAGCTCTTTATAGCAGCCCGTACCCCTCCAGGGAGAAAAAAAATACAATATTCCCAACTACACCTGATACACAGCTTCCCCTTGCTCTCCCCAGATTGTAACACAGAGATATGCCTTTCTCAGATTTTTTGAATTCCTCAAAATCCAGCTTCAGGAGTCAGCGCCAGGGGCAAAGCACACACCGCTGGGCTAGAGAGTGAGTATCCTTCTCTGTTTTGACAAACGTGAACAAAAACGGGACCACCTTGAATGACATTTGCTTTCCTGAGCCACCTTGAAAACACTCGTCAACAATGTCGGAAAACTATCCTAAAGCCTCCTTGCTCTTCATTGAACCCCATTCATAGCAAATGTTAGTTCTCCAATGCTTCTTTCTGTTCTCCTCCTTGCAAAAACAAAGACTGGTTCCATCAATGTCCCCTCTAAAGATCGTCTTAGACACCGTGCGTGCCTGGCATCTTGAGCAGGACAGGGCTGTAAGTTGGGCTACCAGCACCTGGGCTGGTTCCGACTGCAGCTGCCAGGATATATATGAGTTTGTGATCCTCAAATGATGAACATGCCGCTTGGAGCAGCTGTTTGTGTGGAAATTGTCTCTGCCCATTTCGCTTGTTTTTTTGGCACGGAAAGCGCACGTAGTCAAATGCACATAGTCATACCCTTTGTCTGCGTGGTATGATAGATGAGATGCCGATAACCTTTTACACTCCGTCTCTAAAGTGGAGTGGTGGGGTTTGGAAAAGGTGAATCTTTTCAAACAACGTTTAGTCTTTATTTAGAAGGTAGCTACTGTATGCGCATGGCCTACTTTAGGGAACACCAGCCTCACAAGTAAAAAAAAAAAAAAAAAAACCCAACAAGTTAGCACCTTTAACTTTGTCTCAACCATACTGCTGTTTCCTCCCGAGGCAGGAACTCGACAAAGCAGGTCACGACTGATGTCGGCGCGAAGTCTAGGGAGGCCGCCTTTTCAATAAGTGATGCTAATCTCATATCAGTGAAGCAGGAAGCCCACCCAGTGTCACCTTGCAAACCCAGAAGACATGCTGGCACCCTCCAGATACTGGGCCCAGCAGTGCAGCCTCGCCCTCGTGGACGTCTGCCAGTGTCGTTGTTGAAAACAAAGACGACCTTCCCTTCCTGGAGAAGCTGTTGCCCCAGTTTATCATGCAGGACGCAGGTCTAGATAGGTCTCAGACATGCATTTTTGTGGATATTTACACAGGTATATAATTTTTGTGTTTTCTGTGTGTGTGTGGGTGTGTGTGGGGGGGGGGGGGGTCATGCATATAGGTATATTACTTTGTGGAGACCAAATGCACCTACAATGGGATAAAAACTTTTTTTGTTGGCTCCCACAGAAGGTAACTCAACCTTATCCAGAAATCTACGACTGCAATATCAAAAAAACAAAATGAGTCTATCAAAAAACCAAAATGAGTCTAGTTTGTATTTTGTTTGGTTACTTTTGTTTATGGTTAGGGCTGGGTAGGGGTTAAGGTTGTCAGTCTTGGAATTAGCGTTTTTTCCCATAGATATGAATGGATGGTCCCCATGAATATATGAATAGAAACGTGTGTGTGTGTGTGTGTGTGTGTGTGGAATATGTTTATATTACGTAGTGGGGATGTAATGTTGATGTTGTGGGGACTGTTTTTCAGGTCCCCACAAAGATCTGTGAATGTAATCAAAAAAGGAAAATGCCAAAAGTCTCATATTTTGTTTGATTACTTATGGTTAATGTTAGGGCTGCATAGGGGTTAAGGTTGCCATGTTGGGATTATGGTTTTGCCCATAGAAATGAATGGAGAGTCCCCACAAGGATATAATTACAAAACTGTGTGTGTACGTGCTTGTGTACCTGTGTGCAAGTGATGAGAAGGATATTACATTTACATATTTAGCAGACGCTTTGTGCAAAGCAATATATAAGTAAGGCAAGTAATACATTCATGCTGTCAAAGAGTTGGCTGGACACATGCATGGGAAGGCCGAGCTACCAACGAATGCTCATGTGCAAGTCTAAGTACTACTGGAGTAGGAGCTACACAACAGCTATACTACTACACATATAACTATTAAGGTTAGAACCTAATAAGACTGTTCAAGGGCCAATAAGTGCAACAAAAGAACATTTAAAGAACAGAAAAAGCCATTGGTTTAGGAGAGGAATTCATGGAATTCATATTAGTAATGAATGATTAGTAATCATCTTATGAAGGCTACTGCTATAGGCAGTAAGGACAGGCACTGAAAGAGGTACAGCTGTTGACCCATATTGTATTCGTTTAGCAGAAATGTTAGGAGCAAGCACAGTTATGCATGCTGAGGCATTCCCTAAAAATCGCATTTGTTTTTTATTTCTCCGTCTAAAACGTCAAAAGTATTTCTGAACCAACTGCCTACGATCTCTCCTCCACATGGAGCCATGTGTTTTAATTCTCTGTCATCAGTCTTAAGAGACTAGAGACCCATTTTCTCATAAACGTCTTTGCAAGGGCTGAGAACGACAGCGCACATTAAGATCGGGCCGCTCGCGTGTGCTTTGCGTGTGGATTGCATGTGTTTCACATTGGAACATGTGTCTCCGTTGCCTGTTTCAGGTGGAGGCGTAGGAGATTTGGGGTGAGGGAACAGACATGATTTTGATTTGGAGTTCTGAGAAATTGGAGCTTTTCGCTGAAGTCCATGATTGTAAAAACTGGATAATTAGCCCTGAAGAAAACAGTGTGAGTGCAAGCTTGGGGAAATTAGGCCTGTTTATCGTTGACGCCAGCTTCTCTGAGAACCCTCCCTCACAGATGTCTGAGTGGTTCGGTGGTTCCGCGAGTCCACATTCACACCTCGACCCTTCAGTAAACTATGACGCAGAATTTTTCCTTCGACCCAAAGACCCCCTCTGGCAGTGGACCTTACTGTTGCCATTACCTACACATTATAGCACAAATGAAGCATAGCTTCAAATGCAAGCAGGACACCACAGCTCAGTGATCAGCACAAGCTGTCCTCGATATGAATCAAAAAGCGTCAGAATCGGCTGAGGATGTACCCATTACTTTAATAACACTCGGAGAGCCATTCTGTGGGGGGGGGGGGGGGGGGGGGGGGGGGGGGGGGGGGGGGGGGGGGGGG
>JABFEB020000092.1:9491104-9501281 GCA_019775895.2 Stomatorhinus ivindoensis | reverse complement strand
GTCCCTCTACATTCTGGGCAGCTTACTGGCTGAGGTAGGACCCCGGGCCACAATGTATGCTCTCATAGTTGCCCTATTTCTTCCAGCAGCATAAGCGTTTATTTTCTTAAAACAGGCTATAAGCACACAAGTTAAAAGGGAAAAAACTAAAGATGTTACTGATGGCGGTTGAACCCGAGCTCCAGTGTACCACCCCCCCACCCCCCACCAGTTTACTTTGGGTCGGTAAGAAATGGACATTCACTCTCCTCTCCACGAGGACCCCCTCAACCCACCCGATAATTGTCATAAGCCTCCCCCCCATTGGTTTCATTTTCTATTGTCCTTCAAAAATTCTTCAGTCTGGCTTGAGATGAAGGGATAATCACTTCAAAGCAGACGGCTAAGAGTTTAGCGCTGCGCTGAAAGGAGAAGTGGACAATGCAATAATTGAGGGCAGTAACTGATCGTAGGGCCGGTTCAAAGGCTGCAGACACACTTTTCAGATTCATTTTATTGCTGTTTGCGGCGACGCTGACACAGAAGCTTTCACCGCGGCCGCCCCGCGCTCCCCAAACACAATATTACATTTGTCCGAGTGGAGATTCGCTAGATTAAATCTTTATCCCCAGCTCGTCAATGATTGTGGATTTACATGCAGTTGTGAATTACACCGACTGGGCAATGAAAGAGTTCTCCATTCCCAGCTTGGAATTACCATATTGCCACCTCGCTGGAGATCGGGGGGTCCTAACCCTTCTACAGTCAAATTCACGGCACTGGTTTTTTTGCATTTTTTATGGTGTGTAGAAATGGCACCATTTAGCAGGAATAGGACACACACTTTTTGTCCCCTAACTTCCCCAGCAGTGGATGCTCATGCACACACACACACACACACACACACACCGGCCTCATTAACCTGATCTCGTCCCCTTTTTATTGTGGCCCAACAAATAGCCAGACCCCATTCCATTCATCCTGGATGGTTCCTCTCAAAGACCCTGGTTTTCCTGTGAAACAGCAAAAGAAGCACAAAGGTGTTGTAAAAAGCAAAAAAAGAAGGTCAACATCAATTGGTCCATTCAGATTTTTTACAGCAGGATTCCCTGTCTATCTGTAACTTGCATGTCAATACAAGGGTATAATTTTGATTTTGTGTGTTTTCCTTCCAAATATTATATAGCGGCAGAATAGTACTCTGAAAAAGCCAGTCGCAAGACTGCTGCTGCAATAACTTACCGATAGCACAGTTAAGAAAGTGCTGTGTGACAGGCATCATCGAGAGATTTACGCAAACTTATGTGAGGCTTGCCTAACGATGCAAGTACATTCCAAATCCTTTTCATGTAGCAAGACATGTAGTCCAAATTCAGCATAATGATTGACATAATAATTTAATGCGTGATATATATTGTGTCATATAACTTAAGATATATAGTTAGGCTTCAAATTAAACAGGTAAAATATCCCAACTGTCCACCTAAGAATCCTTTTAAGTCACTGATATTAGGTCATTTCTTTGTTTCCTCGTCTTATTTGTCCATCATTGTCAGTTAAAATCATAGTATTTGAATAATATTGATCTGTTCTTTCACTCATATAACTTAAAAGGTCTATCGACAGAAGAGTAAACCTCATACAGAGTAATAAAGTAGCGAATAAAGGCGTCTTTGTATTTGAACACTGTTTCTGACCATGTGAAAATGTTGCCACTCATTAACAAACATAATGCATGTTATAACAGATACCAAAATTTGATTTAAAATAGTGAAACAGAGAAATTACGTAATTATAAATTTATGAAGGAGGACCATTGCATTTGTCTCAATGATTAGAATAACATTCACAAAAAGATACACTGACTGTATAACACTTTAAAATTTACTAAAAAAAAAAAACAAAAAAAAAGTTATAACGCCTTGATTCTATTGAAACCGATTAGTCTGTTGCAATATAGCATTTTACCGAGAAATCCTAATCTAGTTTATGGGTCTTCTAAATGTCTTGAGCGGGGGGTCACTAACCTTTTTGAAACTGATAGCTGCTTCACGGGTACTGAGCCACACGAAGGGCTACCAGTTTGATACACTCTTCTAAATAATAAATTTGTGAGTTGTGCTATTTTTAGAGCAGGTCCATGGGCGACTCCTTTGGTCCTCGGGGGCATTCTGGTGCCTGCAGGCACCATGTGGGTGACCCCTGGTTTTGAGTTTTTCCCAAATTAATTAAGGGAATTTAACGTAGTTTCTCCAGGTTATTCTCATCTGAGACTGGACCAGGTTGTAATCAGCACTCTAATTCTAAAGAACTTTTCCATTTTGGGGTATCTAATTTCCAAGCTCACATGAATGTTCTGCTGACATCTAAGCAGTTCTCACTCACAAATCTGCGTACGTGATACCATGCTTTTCAGATACGTACGTAACATTAATTTTAGAAAAGGGTTTGGGAAAGCATCTTCTCAGTCCAAACGAGAGACATCAGTCCATCATAAAGGAGCAGCTTAATGGAGTGTGGTTTAGCCTGGGCCATGGGATTTGCATTGAAGACCTTAATAAGGACATACTTCGTATCAGCAGAAATGAATGTCATGCCTAAAAAAAACTGTGGCATGAATAGTATTCAAAGGCAGAGGTCATAGTTAAACAATTATCTTGCCAATTTACTTTCATTGCCTTGCCTAAGAAGTAGCACGTCATTGAAATAATTTGCATCTAAAGGCATCATTGCTAGGTAAGTTACCTTGCATTTAACCAGATCATTATCCCAGTTAGGGACTTTTGATGCGGTCACAGGTAGGTAGTCACAGACGGGTAGTAAACACCTGAAAAAGGTCTCCAAAATACCACAATCATCTGTTTGCAAATAATTGCATCACAGTACATTTTGTGCTGCATGAAAGTTGCTAGCAGTGCTATGCATTATGAAGTAACTTTATCATCTTTTTAGTTTAAGGACTTTCACAGTGATGGGAGTGAGCTTTCGGGCAACAGTTTCTCTTTTTTCTTTCTCTTTTGCCTGGAACATGAAATATTTCTCTCTACCAAGCTTAGACTACAAAGGCTTTGTCAGGGGGAAAGTAGCAATGATGTGTAAGTTGCATATATCTGTTCTGCAAAGAAGATTATTATTTGTTTCTTCTGTAAGTTCCACACTGTTCTCCAAGTGATGCTAGGTCCAGCCTGAGGGGTATGACATTTCCCATTCTGTCACGTCCATGTTCTGCAGGTATTATACACTATTAGGTAACTTACTTCCAATCCTCTACCCTACAAGTGATATCTTTAGGCTAGAATGGTGGCCCAACCATGGATTCTGAACAAAAAAAAACATGTATAAGTAAGTGATGTTACCTGACAGGAACCTGCCAGTCCCATCTTCCCCATCTCAGAGACTGTCACTGACTGAATACCCTGAAAAGCGATGCTGGTTATATGCAGATCATTATGAGTCACCTCTCGTTCTTCTCACACACAATCCTGTTACATGCCTTTGTTTACAGCAATTTTGCGCTATTACATGACTGCAACTATATGCAATTTATCCATAGAAACTAGCTTAGCATTACCATATATACAATATACTTTCATATAACCAGATATTTTAATTATAGACTCTACAGAGGGAAATTGCTCAGAACTGCACAACCATGCTTAGGAATCAAACCCATAGTCACTTGTCTTTACCCAGATCACCTTATCTTGAGAAATAGCATTTTAGCTAGGCAATGCTCTTAAGATGTATAGAAAAAAACTCTCTGACATCATACAAAGTACAAATAAAGGATTCAACTATAAGTATTTTCGCAGAATTAAAATGATTTGGGCTCTGGAGTATAAGGGCTATACACTACAAGAGCAATATGCCTTTATAAAAATGTCAATAATGCTTGGCTTGCAGACTGAGTGTGGTTTTCCTTGGCTGATGTACAAGGCACTTTAAATTTCATTATTGTCATTATTCATGTCAGACATGTTGTCTAACAACAGACTACATTTGCAGCGTAAATGTGCCCTCAAAACTTTCAAGTCCACATAAAAATATTTGCGCACATTAAATATTTTTCTTTCCTAAGCCAGTTTACATGCTTCAGTCCAACTCTAACTGCATAAAAACAAGTTTATTACAATATAAGTGAGCAGTGATGACAAATGTATCAATGGCAAACAAAGATTGAGTAGGAGTGTGTGTGTGTGTGTGTGTGTGTGTGTGTGTGTGCAGGGGGCACGCAAAAATAAGGTAGCTTGAGCAACTGGGAGTATTCTACAGTGTCTCATGGTCCTGGTGATTGTTTGCGACCCATCCAGTTATAGTGTCTGACAGAATAATTAACCTGTATTTCCTAAATCACATTTTTTCGGTTAAGGTAACAGCCTTCCCTTTCGTTATGGCTGACATCACCCTTTGTGGTGATACGTGAGAAGAGAGTCACACTGGCAGTCTTTAAAAGACAGATAACGACTTGAGGCAGTTGTCCTTCTTCATTAGCCATCCAAGAAAAACTCAAATATGCTCTTTGTATTGTTTTGTTTCATTCAGGTGAATACAGGGTAGTATGTTGGTATGTTGGGGAATGTTACAGTGCAAATATCTTGTCTATATCCAAATATCCATGATTGTGAAATACCAAAATCAATGTTGTCCAAGGAAAAAGCAAGGAATCAACCACCAGATGATGACAGTAGCTTGTGTAGGAGATGATAGTTGTATATTTATATACTCCTCCAAAACGCTCTATTCTTACCACTGATTTGTTTTCGGTGTTGCAGTGACTATATGACAAATGAATTAGTATTATTCATTTCCACCATACTTTATTTAACATGTCCAGTACGTGTTGCCAAATGTCATTCACGTTATTATCCCATTTTAATTAATTTATTTAATTATATCTTAGTCTTTAAAATTGATGTTCGACATCAAAGGAACAATATATTCTTTGAAGTATTATGGAGTAAGATGAGTGTCTCATCTTCCCTTAAAGATCCCAACAGTGACGCTTGGAAAATTATCCGGAGTTTAAAAAATGCAGAAACCGGGTTTCTGCCCTGTCCTGGGGTTCCCACCCAAGTGATCCAGTTTTAATTAATTCAGTTTGTGGTATCTGGTTTTCTTTCTGATCCACGTTAAAATTGTTTTGCTCTTACGTCATTGCGCGTTAAAGGTATTTGGACTTCTGCAAAAAAAAAAGTCATTGTTGAACATAGCCCGAAATATATATATTTTTTACTGTTGTGACTTTATTAATAGCTATCATCCTTGCGTTTATGATCACGTTTTTGCAATTGCCATATCTATGAAACATATATACGACACGATAAGCAATTGGGTAAATTCAGAAGTCACATTTCACAACTGGTTCTCTTTGTACGCTCCAGGATGTAGGGAGTTAAACTGCGAAATATGCAAGAAGGCAGGCTTGCGTCGTTAAAGTTTATGTAGCAACAGAAGGATTGCAGGGATAATGCTATTGGGGCGGCGGATCACTTACTTCTGACGTTCCAAAGCCTCAGGGAGTTGGCTCAAGATTGCTAGTCTTTGATAAGGTCCTTGCAACTTAGTAACAACTTTGTTGTTCTAAAAATTACAGATAAAAAAATCCTCCGGTTCGTTTTCTCAATACTTTCGCTCACTATCAATATCTCACGATCAATGTATATAATCTCTGCATTCAGTGTTTGGTTAAGGCAAACCGTTAGGTTTATCGTTGCTTTTAAAGCGCGAAAGGGAATTATTCTTTTCTATGTAGCTTTCGGGACCGGGCTGTCGGTTTCTTACTTTGATGTCCGCAGTTAAACCCTGAGCCCAGTTCGTATTGGAATAGCCTGGAGGAGATCTGCTGCTTGCTTATGACTGCTTGAAACACTACCTGGAGAGAGAAGGGGGAACGGGTTCCTCTTTTTTGGTGCGGGGAGAAAAAAAAAGTTACGTTTGAATTCCCCCTTCTCTTAAAAAAATACGAATCTAAGACACGCATGAGGACTGCCGACTGGTGGAAACTGGATTACTTTTTTTTTGCATTTTCAAAGGAGCAAAACTCATGGATCGATGGTAAGTTGTAACAAGGTTGACTGTGTGATCCCGGCGATGGCCTCTCTCTGAGGCTGCTTTGATCTGCTCTTGGGCGACTTTGAAGTGTAAAAGTCTGCTTGCGAAGTATCTTTTTCTGTACCTGAAGATTAGAAACGCGGGATAAATTGTTAGTAAACTGGAAGCGATGTTTTTGGGGATGTGTTTCCGTCATTCCCCGGAGCACTATTGGTAGGTTTGATCATTTGAGTATCATTACAAGTCTCTAAGGGGGAGGGGGGAAAGTGGGATGTATGTGATGAGCTATACCTCCCCTCCTCAAGATTTTGACACCCCCTGTGATCTAAAAAGAACTGCCTCCGTAATTCGGGGTCAGTCGTTGAATGGGACGGGGGTACATCAGTACATCCTTTTTGCACTAAGGACTCACATGGGCTAAATGAATACGTCCAGTCGCCTCTCGCATTCCCGTCTTTTGTTGGATTATTGCTGCTTTCACCGGGAATTGTTTTTCTGGTTGGATTTCTGATATTTTGCTGGGGAGAAACGGAACATAAAACCTGAGTTGTTCTTCTTTTTTTTTTTTTTTGCTTTTACCGTCTATAGACTTTTTTTCAGTTTACCGCGGTCTGGGTGCACAATGGTATGTAATGTGTAGTTTCTTTTACCCACGATTGCAATAAAAGCCTTTCGCTCTCGCCGGCAAGCGAGGATCGCTACAGAGATGGAAAAAAGCGTAGATAATCGTCTGTATTTACTTTATTTTCTAATCGCCTCTCGATGTGTGTTTATCAAACAGAAGGGGTAATTACAATGAAATCTGATGTTTGGAGTCTAAGGGAGATATTTACGTCTGCAGTGTTATCTAATGGCTTGCATTTTGTTTTATTAGCTTTTTTATCGCGGGAGTTTGCCTTGCATTTTATCGTAAAATAGAGATCTGTTAAACTAGTTTCTGTTATTAATGCAGGAGCCGTAACGCGGTGCCGTGTCTTTTGGATTGCCGTCCGTGGTGATTTAACTGTTTTCATATTAGCTTAGCAGTTGTACATAGGTTTGATTAACGCTGCTGTAGCCGTGTGTGATTTTTTGGTAACGTTTTGTGTTGATTATGTACACGGTACCCAGCGTTTCCGAACGGCTTTTGTGCGTTAAAAGTGTTCGGTAACATGAGCTGGAAATACTGGCTGACGATCAAAGCGCGGCGCGGATCCGCGATGACTGGACGCATGGGCGCGCTTTCCTTACCTGCATATTAAAATCAAGGTTGTTCCAGACGTGGCTATTCGTGCATATTATGCAGTTCATACCTGCCTGACCCTTATTCAGGTGACTGAATAATAAAACATCAGCTCAGTAGTTTTGGTAAGTGCGTTAATTTATAATGATCCGGAGCTGTTGCTGCGATTTAATTGAATACCTGTTTTCAGTGTCTGGTCTGAATCAGATTTTCGAAGATAACGATAAGAAACATTTCATGGTGACGACTTTTTCTGTTGCTTTCGGGTGCTATTTTTTTCTATTTTAGCAGTGCCTTGATGATACTGCTGTGAGTGTAGTTAAGGAGTTGGTGAAATTTAGATTACTGGATAAACGTAGTTGAGGTCCTCTCTAGTCGGTTTTCTCCATTTTCTTGCTTTTTTGAGAGTCAGTAAGGGTCCGAAAGACTGTTTACTTCACGTCTCCCTTTGAAGTTAGGCGGATCTGTTTTTGATTAGATCAATACTTTCTGTTTCAGAGTGAACAAGGGCCGAGGAGCTCCCCCGCTGATTTAAGAGAGTGAGGAGATTACAGTCGAGCTCAGAGGCAGCGAGCAACACACAAGGAGACAGGAGCTGGAGCCATGAGCAGGGCGCTTACGGATCACATCAGCACTAGCTTCAGAGAAGATGCCCCTCGTCCTCCTGTCCCGGGGGAAGAGGGAGAGACACCATGCCACAATATCAACAAATTTGCCACGATGAGACCCCAGACTAAGGCTAAATCAGTTGTTGTCGCTTCTCCCGGCTCCACGCCGAGGAGAAACGAGGATGGACTCGGAGAGCCTGAAGGAAGCGCTTCTCCGGATTCTCCGCTCGCTCGGTGGACCAAGTCATTGCATTCGCTTCTAGGGGACCAGGACGGCGCTCATCTCTTCAGGACCTTTTTGGAACGGGAGAAATGTGTAGATACCTTGGACTTCTGGTTCGCCTGCAATGGCTTCAGGCAGATGGACCTGAAGGATACCAAAACGCACCGAGTTGCCAAAGCTATTTACAAACGGTACATCGAGAACAACAGCATCGTCGCCAAACAGCTGAAGCCAGCTACTAAAACCTACATCAAGGATAGTATTAAGAAGCAACAGATAGACTCTGCGATGTTCGACCAAGCACAGACTGAGATCCAGTCAACGATGGAGGAAAATGCCTACCAGATGTTTCTAACGTCTGATATATACCTCGAATTTGTGCGTACTGGGTGTGAGAACCCAGCTTACGTTAATCATAATGGCTTGGGGAGCCTCAAGTTGATGTGTGGCTATCTGCCCACGTTGAATGAGGAAGAGGAGTGGAGTTGCAATGACTTAAAAGCGAAAGCTTTGGCTTCTGTAGTTGGGCTATCAGCAAAAGCGTTACGGGCAACTATGTCCATGAGGACAACAGAGGTGCTGGAGAATGGATATAGGTAAGACCAGTTATTTTATCTATACTAAACTCATGTTGCTTGTATTGGGTTGAGCTTTTAACTGTTAAGAGATTCATTAGTCAGGTAGTTGCTACAGAATTCCATGCTTGGATTTATAGTTATATGTAGGTGTTGAAATTGGCTTGATCATTTCTATTGAAATGATCTTATATAGATGTTAAAGTTTGAATTGAATCTTTCACCATAGTAGTTTACACAGGTATGTCTCTGGTAATCGGGGGGGGGGGGGGGGGATAGAATCCTGGTCTGTTTGCTGAGTTGAGTTCTCACCTTCCTGCATTAGTTGGCAGGGGGCGCGAACATCAATGGAAATGGTCTTCCTTTTAAGTAAATGGTGTCTAGCACGCGGCCCTCTGCTGGCTCCTGTGAGTTTCCTGTGCTTTGAAATCGTTCCACAGATCATCTTGCATGCGGGCTCATCTTGCATTGCGAGTTCAGAGACAGAGTCTGGCTTGAGCTGTATCAAAGCGTGTGATCCCATTCCAAACTTGTATGTCAGCTCCTCTTCCTTCTCCCAGAATTGTAAATAAGGAGGAGACGTGTGTCTTGCACGTAGGTTCAGTGTGTCACAGAAAAACCAGGCTCGGGAAGAAAATAACTTTGTTTGCCCCCCCCCAACACCATTACTGAAAAAGTGCCAAGTGTAAATCAGCTCTTGTAGCAAGATGAGGGACCATAGATTTCTGGATAGCATTTCGTCCCCATTTCTTCAGATATGTTCTCAGATGTTGTCTTGCTGACCACCACAGTGGTGCACATAATGTACGGTTGTTGATTTCATGCATGGCTGTTCGTCAGAGGGGTTACAGAGTCAGCTGCTAGGTATGGCCATTCATTAAAAACACATCTGGATACAATTACAGAGAAGTGAAGTTTTTTTTTTTTCTTCCCCTTCCTCCCAAGAATAATAGGGATATGCTAACCAGTGGCTAAATATTAGCTTCAGTGCAATATCAAATCATTGGTTCGGCCCACGTTTGGGTGCTTGAATGAAATGTCTTGGCAATGAGGGGAACTATAGCTGAAGGAAATAGAACGTAAGTACGCGCACCCCCAGACGCTAGCCCAGCCCAGCAAATGGGCTTCTAGATTAAGCTCCTTGCCGGAAACGACATCCTGAGTGCGACTGAAGATCTCTAGGTTGTTGGGTCTTGTGATATAGCTGTTCCAAATTGGGGGGGGGTGTTGTTGACATGATGGCATTTCTTCAGTCACTTTATGTGATCAGTGTTTTTTGGAGAAAATAAAGGCCCGCCCCCCTATTCCTCTGCTCTACACCAACTCTTTATGTCACTAAATTTCCATCTGAAACATGTGGAACTAATTTCAGCACTGCTCAGATTCCCCCCCACCCGCCGCCGTTCCAAAAGAACCACCACCAGCATGGCTTCTCCCTAAGACTTAGTTTGTGGTTAATTAAAACATGAGTTATTATATCTTTAATGCCCCCATAATGAAAATGTTACTGTAGAGTAAC
>JABFEB020000092.1:9468985-9479864 GCA_019775895.2 Stomatorhinus ivindoensis | reverse complement strand
CAGATACACATATACTGACAGAGATACAGGAAACACACAGATATACAGATACACATATACTGACAGAGCTACAGGAAACACACAGATATACAGATACACATATACTGACAGAGCTACAGGAAACACACAGATATACAGATATACAGATACACATATACTGACAGAGCTACAGGAACACATAGATATACAGATACACATATACTGACAGAGATACAGGAATACAAAGATATACAGATACACATATACTGACAGCGATACAGCAAACACACAGATATACATAAATATACTGACAAAGATATACAGTGAAGACACAGATATGCAGATATACATAATTATACTGACAGAGATATACAGGAACACAGAGATATACAGATACGGATATACTGACAGAGATACAGGAAACACATAGATATACAGATATACTGACAGAGATACAGGGAACACACAGATATACAGATACAAATATACTGACTGAGGCATACAGGAACACAAAGTTATACAGATATAGAGAATCAGATATACTGACACATATACTCAGAAATGACAGAGAGGCAGAGATTTTTAGACATGCTGATATGACATAACTAGACTTTCTTTTTTAATGCAGCTGATGGCCAAAAATGTTATAAAATTATCCAAAAAAACTGCAAACATAAAACTGGAGAGTGATGAAAACAGGCTTTCAGTTATTGCCTCGCTTGTCTGTTTTGCCTGCACCATCAGCTGCACGTACCCATCAAAACAAACCCAGTGAACGGCATGTCAGCGTCACTTCACTCCATGCTGACATTCCTGCCTCTCGCCACGACATTGATGGGAATTTGTTTTTAAGGTACGCCGAGACCCTCTGAAGTGGGCTGACGTTGCACTCACAAAGCCCAGCTAATCCCCAAATGGCTGTTTCGCAGAACCATTATTATTTGTTTGGCACATTTGGGCTTTCTGCGAAAACAGGAACAAAACAACACGGCGCTCAGAGCGCAACTGTGAAACACGACTCGCCAGCCAGTCCCATTCATCTTGACATTTTTGTTTATCTTCGAGATTAAAAGAAACAAAATTACAGACTGAAAACATTTTGCGGCGCAGAAAAAATGCACCCTGTAGCCTTATAAAGCGAATTAACTCCACGGTGATTAAAAGCGACAGGATTTAATTGTTTAGAGTTGAGCTGGTAATGACATTGTATCAATTCTTTTTCTCTGCGGTCGCGGCGAGTCAAATCTACCTTAGTTATCTTCATGCTTGTCACAGAGCTGAAAAAAACTATGCTTGTTAGTAGCCTCTCATGTATTTCCATTGTATTACTTCATAATTGCCTCTGTAATTAATATGGAGCAAAATCACTGATTCTGGCAGGGCTGGACAGGGAACCACCAGGGAAAGGATGGCCCGCACGTTTTTCTAGCACAGCAGAATTCCCTGTCACAAGCAGCGAGTGACACATCTGGGCACATGTGGAAACCAGCTGACGCTTTTAAGTGTTTTATATGTACTGAAGCAAATCAGGTCAGCTCTCTTGCTCATGGTTACAGCGCAAAATGAAATCTGCGATGTGCTTTGCATGCGCCTTTTAGGCCATCTTACAAGAAATATCACACATCCTTGATGATACTTAACCACTTAACCAGCAGCGTTTGAGCGAGTCCGGTTACTCTCGGCTGATTCACACGCCGCTCGCGGCTTTGCCACGTTTACGCTCCGGCTCTGCGGCGGACGGATGGCGGCGCCCGGCGCACTTAAACGTACCCTCGCTCACGCTCGAAAGTGACTGATTTATTTATACTGCGTGACAGCTAATGTTTCAGCCATGTTGGGTCTTCATCGGATCGTGTTCTCCCCACTTTCCCGCGCGAGGACAGGGCGACGTCTTTGATCCCAGAACGCGGGCTCATCTTCGAGACCGGTGTCACACCTCTGCACTTCAGTGCCGCTCTGCACACAGTTGGGATTTTCATTTAAATAAATAAATAAACCGGGCAGGAGGGGGGGGATAAATAAATAAATATCCATGGAAGAGAAAGAGAGAGAGAGAGCGCGAGAGAGAGAGAAAGAAAAGGAGAAGAAACTCGATAGACCAGAACAAAAACAGTGGGAAGGCTTTCAACAATCTCCGAGCTGGGGCCTTTGAGTGACTTTCCCTCAGAAATGCCGCATTCCTGCATTGTTCTATTTCGAGCCGTCATCCCCGTCACATATACGGAATTATAAAAGCACCCCCCCCCCCCCGCCCACTGTATGCTGGTGGGGAGCATAACCCACTTAAATTATTGTGAAAAACGGGCGCCTTCTTCTCTGAGTAAGGCAGGTGTGCATAAAAAATATATTCATAATTAGCATTGAGTGTGCCAAGCAGCCAGGGGAACCAGGGGGGTCGTGATAAGGCACTCCTGTCTTTCTCCCCCCTCTGCCAGCGAAGATGGGGAGATTCATGGTGGTCCGCGGGGCTCGGGGGACTCATTGGCCGCTTTGGTGTCTGTGGCCCCCTGCAATCAGAGCCCGGGACGTGAGTGGGCCTGACACCAGAAGGAGGTGAGGGGGGTGCCTCCACTTACGCTGTGCTCGATTGAGGGACCAAGCTCATGGTGGTCCTGTGTTGGCCCGTCTACGGGGCCGTTAATAGAGACGTGACAGGGACGGCACCCCCCCTCCCCACACGGACACGCCCGGGCTTACCCGCTCCCAGCAAAGACTCAGAACCTGACACTGCAATCAGATGCTTCCAGGTCACGGGCCAGGAGCTCCTGCAATGTCATCCTGCACGCCATCTCCTTCTCGCTGCTTCCTCTCCACATGAGCATCCCCAGCCTCCAAACGGTGTAACCTTCGGGGGGGGGGGTGGTTTCCGCCAGGTGTCCATGATTAGAGAGAGCTGTGGCCCCCACCCACCGTCTTCAGTACCCTTTGCCATGGACACGTTGCACCGGCAGCACGTCACAATTGCACCAGAAAAAAAAAACGTCCACATAACTATCAGCATATTGCACACACTTTGCTTCACAATGAGAAGTGAACCCCCCCCCCACCATCACCACCAAGCCCCCTTGAGGCCACCTCCCCGATGGCAGCGAAGCTCAGCACAGCCCAGTCAGTCACACGACGAGTGCGCCGTGTTTGTCACAGCGTGGCAGAGCGCGCAGTGTAAACAGTGCGGCGAAGCCAGGGAGAGGCGCTCTCGCTGACACCCAGTGCTTTAATTACACGCTGCCGTCTGCAGGCCTGTTTATCCGGGTGACGGCCATGTCAGCCACAGCTCGCTGACGTTCCCCAACCCCACCCCTGTGAGGGCAGCTTTGCTGGGTTTCAGTGATGGCCCAGAACACACACCACCCACCCCTACCCCCGGAAACACGAGCAGCAAAGGGACATTTGGATGGCTTCATTTGCATTACCTCCATATGTGGGGGGAGGGGGGTGTGGTGTCCTCTGGAAAATTTGCGGGATTAAGTTCCATTTCAACTTGTAAATTCCGAGATTCTAGTCATGGATTTCACATGGAACGCCCCCTGAAGTTGGAATTCCGACTCATGAACTAGGAGGGATCGACACAACTCTGAGTTCAGAATCCAAGATGGCTGCACCCTTCATCAACAGAAGTGTAGTTTTACACTTTTTATTAGCAGTTGCATCTTATTTGTATCTCATTAAATTGGTTACACAGAGTACTGTTCTACCGCTATCTGTGGATATGTTGCTACAGAGTTTTATGAGCAAAACACCACGTAATGGCTAACAACTGACTGGGCTAGAAGTGGATTTCTTGCTAATTTGTCAGATTTAAGATAGTCCAGACTAAATGTAAGTGAATGAAGATAAAGGCCAATTAGACTGTGGTACCTTAAATCCAACAAGTTATCCAGCTAAGCAAGAAATCTTGCTTGGAAACAGGTCCCTGGTTTTTTGCTAAATGGCTTTTTAATGCATTTAACTCATGTTTAACTCAAGTTGCGACCTCTGGGGTAAATAGAACAGATCAGAGGGGTGACAAGGAAAGGTAACAGTCTGGGGACATTCTGTGCTCCGTGTGATGCATCTTATGCTGCCAGGAAACAAGAGCAAACACCCACACATGCCACACATATGTGCACATACATACACACACACACACACACGTGCACACACACATATGTGCACATACACACACACACGTGCGCACATACACATACATGTGTGCGGATACACACAGACATGCAAACACACACATACACACGTCTGTGTGAACACACAAACACACACACACACATGTGCACACAAACACTTGCATTACGCAGGGACACACTAATAAGGGAGGAACAAAAGTGTGAACCTTTACCCAACGGAGGAAGGCCGCACGATCGCATGAATGCCTAGTCGGCCATTTCCCCGCTTCCCATTCCTTCATTCCTTCATACCTGCCCCCACCCCCCCAGCTTGTTTCACAGAAGCCTTAACTCGTGTAATCTCATCCGCACCAGTCTCTCTCACCTCCATGTGCCTGCTCAGGCGTCTCCTTACAGGAACTCATTGTTCCTGTATCCCGTACGGAGGGCAACTGCCACAAGCACACTCCTGCATTTAACAAAGGGGCCCTTATTGCCGACTGGGACCTTGATAATCCACTGGTAAGTCACACTAAACAGGGAAACCTTCAAATCACCCTTTTATCTTCATTGAGAAAAAAAAATAAAAGTGGGTGGGAGATGAGTAAACAAATCTATGCAAATGAAAGTCCTGGGTTGCTGCCTGTACAAGCTAGTGTCATATTTGATTACTGATGGACAGGAAATCAGGTATTTTACATCAGGGCATGGTACCCTGACTGATTCAGGGGGCCCAGCACCTTACAAGCTTCTTGAGTATGGAAAATCAATTTTATTTGGCTGTGGCCACAAGGTGGCATTTTGTTTGGGGCCCAGAATTACTTGCTACACCCCTGCAAGGACATAAAACGCAAACAAAGGGCAGTATTTGTCTGCACTTGGCCGTTGTGTTCTGTCCTCTCTGAGCCTTTCCCCATATCGCCTGGCCCCTTGTGCACACTGAACTCACATCCTTTAACGGCTGGCAAGAAAATCCTGTTGTGGCTTGAAAACATTAGTAGAGTGTGCATCTAGGGGCATCAACCACATAAGATGAGACGAAATCTCCCTCGACACGGATATAATGTGACGGTCCATAGGAATGATGTGTTCAAGAAAGTCCCTCCTTAGGTCATTAGCAAAGTTGGTTAAAATTAACACCATCAAAGAAGAGAAAATGACTGATAATCTCCCATGTAGGAGGACCATCAAAAGGAAGCATTTCAAGACAAGGTCACATGGTGATGACATCACAGGCACAATTGCCTCCATATGTCTTCAAAGCTGCCCCAGAGCATGGTTCCATTTAAGGCACCGAATCCACAAACACCGTCTGGAAAAAAAAAAGAAAAGTGCAGCCCCGTTCTCGAAAGTGACCATCCCACACAACCGCTCCCTCCGACCGACTGGCTTGTGGAGTCCCCACAGGGAGGCGACAGTCTTGCCTAGCCTCTTCGTGCCTGCGAGGGAGATGAACGAGGATGCCGGTAACACAAGCGTGGCCAAGAGGAGGGACGGGGGAATTTACAGCATCCTGACGGGTCGTCCGGGCCCCAGCCACAGCTGCACATCTCCCGCGGGAGACGATTGCGATCGGCTCACGAATGACGTTTACAAATGACATAGCTGCAGCCTTGCGGAGGCCCATACAAACAGAGTCACATGAATTTACCGTCAAGTTCCTGCATGATGGTACAGTACAGAAAGAAAGAGGAATAACCAACTATTATCGATGAGCGTTTATCCAATGGCGTCTGTCCATCACAGAGCACACACTCGCAACCTGAAGACGAGGCCGCAGACTCAGATTGAGCAAGCCCACGCAAACTCTATGCACACCCAGGGCTCGAGCTGTCATGGTATCTGCCTGGATGCCACCCCCTGTGGGAAAAAAATGACAAAAATCATCCCCTTTGAAAACATACCATCCCTCGTCACCGTCCCCCTAAATTTGGTATAATATCACTCACTCCAGGTACATCTACAGACTCTCAGGGGTACTCAACTGGCAGACTCCACTCTGTTTCTGCACCAAAACACAATTAAATCTGAACCACATGGTCGCTCCGCCCCCTAAGCTCTTTCCACAAATTAACCTTCGGCAGCCATGAAATTTTCTGCTCAGCAATCCACCCCCACCTCCTGGTTAGGCAATTTTTTTTACCATCCAAGCCTCTATCTACCACCCCGCCCGCCATGCCCCTTGAAACATTGTTGAAACTCTACCACTGGAGGCGGTCGACCCTGATTCCGACTGAAACCACAAACCCGGAGGTGTGAGGCTAGGGCAACTTTGAAATCTACGTGTCTTAATATTTCAGCCCTTTTATTGTTCATTTATCAGGGAGAAAAAAAAGATTAAGCCTGAGTGAGAGCAGAGAGAGACCCCCAGCACAGCTGGGATGTGGAGGAACCGCGGGCTATCCGCAGAGGCATTATGAAGCGTGAATGGGAGTGAGTGTCTTTCTCCTCCCCACACAAAACCCCCGAACCCATAAATGCCAAGCTTCCACATAGCCTTTACCAGGGAGCGTCAGCAAAGTGCTTTCAAAGGGGTCAGCGCCTCTGACTGTCCATGGCTGAGCAGGCAGGTATTCAGCCATATCAATGGGCTGAAAAAAGGGCCTGCGAAATGAAGCTGGGCTCAGGGGCGACTGACTCAGAGCTTCTGCAAAATTCAGGCGGGGGGGGGTGGGTGCACTCTTACACAAGCAGCTTGTGGAATACCTGCTGATAATCTCTGTCCATTTATGTCCAAATACAGTACTGTGCAAAAGGCTTAGGGTGTCAAAGAAAATGATGTTTAAATGATCTTCATGTTGTTGTTAAACTGATGTTCTGTCTGTCAAAGTGTGTCAGCTTAGCCATTTCAAAACCTCTCGTAAAATCACAGCAGGATTTACAACAACCGTCCAACACATCCGTGTACTTTTTTGACTTGATCGCCACTCCACCTCATTTAGCTAATCAATACCTCATTGAGTTATCTACTTAATTAAGTTAATAAATGTATTGAGGTGGCGGTGAAATTTAGCCAATACATGTAATGGCTGAGGTGCCCCTGAGGAGAGGTTTGAGAACTGAAGTGGTGTTCATCTAGCCATCCAAGTAGGTACCAATAACTTTTTGGAGAATATGGGTTAAATTGTGTTATTTTTCTGAGCAATTATACATTTACTACCCATATAAACAGCCGTAAACATTTACTTTGGTTGCCTAAGACCTTTGCTTGGTGCCTTATTTCCCTGTATATGATTTCCATATATCTTATCTTGGTGTCACAGTGGTTCCAGGGCAGTGCTTGTATTCTGAAAAAAAAATCATAAATTCATTATAACAATGATTATAAATCTGATGAAAAAGGGAATCAGTCTTCTGGGACTGCGCAGCGGCGTGCACTTTGGAACAGGCCGGAGATGATGAGATGGTCTGGTGACAATACTGCATTCGGAAAATTGCATCAGGCAAAGCGAAACAAATACCAACCCCATCTCTTTTTTATTTTTTAATCTTTCCCTTTTTTCTCTCTCTCTCCTTGATCTTTCTATGGTTCATGGAGCCAAATCAGCTCCCTTTCATATGCAAAAGCTGCAGTTTCTGTCTTAACTCTTTGTACATAAAGGATACATGCAAATATCTCCTTTCATTCTGGTTAATATCTCCAGCATGCAAGGTAAATCTGAATTACTTTTTTTTTTTTGCACATAAAAATATTGCACAGACCTATTATGTGGAAGTAGATACCTGCTGTGAGGATAATACAGTGAAATTGTTCTTGCTCAAGATTAAATGAAAGACAGGAATCTTTTACATATTGTTTCCCTTTGGGTAATTTGTGTTTACCAAGCTGAAGTATTTAGCACTAATTGGCAGATACGCCACAACTGTTTCGGTCACCTATAAGACTTCAGAGATGTTTGAGGCAGGAAGAGGTCCAGTTAGGGCACACAGAGAGATTGAAATGTTAACGTTTTTCCAGATGTGGGAAAGATACAGGGGAGAGATGTACAGGGGAGTGGAAATTGCATTCACCTGAGAGGAGAGGAGAGGAGAGGAGAGGTGAGGGTATTTCAGTTTGAGTCATGGTAGGCCAAGTCCTTTGAAGTCATGAACTCAAACACAAAAGTCTTATCTGATAATCGATAACACACGACAAATATAGTCCTCCGCACTGCAGTTTGTTTAATTTTATAAACATGAACCCACATCCTGAACTGAAAGCAGTGGCCCATGTTGTGTGTGTGGGTGTGGACTGGAAGGTGCGGTTACTCTCTGCTAAGCTAACATATGAAGCACTCAGTCAACATCAATGCAGTGCATTCATAAAGCATTCATAGAACATACATAATCAGCATTAAGTATACCTATACGTATATAACATACTTATACTATACATTAATAACAAGCACTACATTATAATAAGAAACATTATAATCATATAATATAATCATATAATATAATATAATGTTTATTATTAATGTGTTTTAAGGCTGGTAATGCATGTAAGGAATGTATATGTGTGTGTGTGTGTGTGTGTGTGTATACAGTGTGTGAAATACAGGGAAGTCCGGGGGGGGGATGAGACCCCCTGAAAGCCTCAAAAGCAAAATTTTGAGTCTCAAGATCAGTATTGTGCAACAATAGGGAGACAGGGACCCCCCCCCCCGAATATTGAGGGGCTTTTCGCACAATGTGTGTGTTTGTGTGTGTGTGTGTGTGTGTGTGTATATACATTTCCTATGAACAGTAATAACAGTAGCAGCAGTAGCGGTAGTAATAGCATTACTGGAGATTCCTATAGAAGGATTTGTTTAGCTGTGGCGTGGGACTGCTGTAATGTAGACATCAAAGGTGGACGACTCCATCCACAGCTTAAGAAAAGCTGTCAAGCAGAGATTAACCAGAAGTCAATGGGCCCAATGATATTGGGCACCAGCACCCAGCACCCAGCACCCACAACCAAAAGCAGTGTTTCCCGGTTCAGTCCTTGGGGACCTCCAGACAGTCCAAAGGCAAGAACTGGGTTGGGAAACATCGAGTTAAAGGACAGTGCAAACACGTCATGAGCAGCACAGGGTCAGACAGACAGACCTCTGCTATAAATAAATCCTATCTGATTTATTACGCGCTCCCTTATCGAAGCCGCACGGCCGTCTTTGATCTTAACGGCTTTTCAGTGTGAAGTATTTAGGGCTCTGAAACAGGAACCTCCTGCCATTGAGCGCTGCGCCGGATCCTCGATACCTTTTTTCTTCTCCTTCTCAAACCACCGCACCAAATATCCGGGCTCGAAGCAGATCTCAGCATCGTCCCAAAACTCCTGAAGGTCCGACGGACGGGTGCAAGGCTCACCACCCCCCCCTACTACCACCCCCCCCACAACAGGCCTCCGTGCACACGACTCTCCATCTCCCGCCCCCCGGACGACTGACAGGGAAGCCTGGATCGTTCCCGGGTCTGACAACAGCACACACGCACGGATATCGTGGGGCACGGTGCACGTGGGGTGCCTCGGGACCAAGCTGTTTGCAGCGGGGGGGGGGGGGGCAGCAATAATAAATAAGAAGTAGCGCGGGACAGCCTCTCGGGGACGCTCTGCTGGAGGTTGCATCTTCTTCCCAGTAACATGAGTGGCAGGCAGGGATGCCCACAAAAATAACTGCTGCACGCAGAATCGGGTCCCGGTGCGGATTTTTTCACGTTTGCCGGAGATGGGGTTTGGCCCGAGCTGAAGGTGGACGGGCAGAGACCAGGAAAGGAAAGGTCGGGCTTAGGGGCAGGTGCGGGAGAAGCGACCGCTCTTGTTTTTCTGCTTCACGCGTAATCTCTTAAACAATGACACATATTTTTTTGTTGACCAAAGCATCAGTTGACGTAGTGTCAGTTCTGGAACTTTCTGTGCCGCTCAGCTACCACTTGGCATTTAGTGCTGGGGAGGCATAGCGGCGAGAGCATCACCGCGGCTGCAGAAACGCCCCCGTTCGCTGCGTGACGGCGCCGGTCTCGCTCCCACATGCCCGCAGAAGATCACGGAGCCGGCGGGGGCCACAGCGGGATGGCTGGCACAGTGACCCGAGTGACACAGACGCTGATAGTGACGGCGATGATGACCGGCAGCTCTCGCGGGGGTGATGGCTTCGGAGCGGGCCCTGTACGTCGCACGTCATCCTGCCAGTGGCTGTCCAGAGCTCAGGCACCCATAGAAATCATGAGAAATCACCTTTTCTGCACAGCCACATAAATAAAAGGAAGGCGCCTCCGCTCCCCGTGTTGCCATCTCTCCCCTCCCACGGCGACTCTCTGCCTGATGATTTGTGTGATAAGGTGCTACTTGTAGCCGGTTTCTGAGACTATGGCAGCTTCCAGCAACCGTGACACCATGCAGCCATCTGTATAGCCAATCAGGGCTAATCAAACATCTCTACAGCCAATCAGTGCTCACGATACACACGGTACACTCCCTGCCACTGAAATATGTTGCTTTTCTGCGGGGCTCTCTCTGCCTTTGTTGTCCACACAGAAGCCTAGGTTCAGCAATTAGGACCCTGCCTTTTTATACCCATGAGTTCATACTAAGGGTCCTGACCAATTCAGATGGATTATTTTAATCTAAATGCATTTTTTTATTGTGGATATAATATTTTAAAATGTTGCAAGCATAACTTTTCTTCTCAATCAAAATATTTTGCCACGGACGCTTTTGTCCAGATCGATGATGCAGGATCCTGATTTATAGGAGCCTTCAAATGTGCCTGTTCCTTTTTTTTATTTTTGACCAAGAGGCCAGGCATTAACATTAACTGCAGTCAACTTGTCAACCC
>JABFEB020000092.1:9430496-9443836 GCA_019775895.2 Stomatorhinus ivindoensis | reverse complement strand
GCATTACAGTCAGTGAGGCTGTACGGGCTGTAGACTGGCATTACAGTCAGTGAGGCTGTACGGGCTGTAGACTGGCATTACAGTCAGTGAGGCTGTACGGGCTGTAGACTGGCACCATCTGCCAGCTTGAGCTATTTTTAAGGCTACATGTCTAATGCCTTAATCAGTTAAGGCTCTAATTTGGTTGTGCACATTCTTCCTGGTTTTCATTTCGCTTGGGAAGGGGTCATGTGACAGAGCGTTTGTTAGTGCGGTGTGGCCTTTCTTTAGGGGTTTAGCATGGAGCTGCTCTGATACTTTGTATGCTGGTGCCGTTATTAGCATCATGCTAAGTAAGCGCTAATATTCCCCAGTGCAACTTTGCCGGTCACTCCGTTCCTCCCATGTCTACGATTCATTGTCAGTATTACATGGGTGACCTGTTTCCATGGTAATGCCACCAAGAGAGTCAAATTCATGCTGTCAGAATGTCACCTTATGGTGTTGGGTTTCCCGGCAGTGTGGCCGCTGCGGTTGCATTTTTTGGATTTTTCCTGTTTCCTGTTCATTCCATGCATGCCTTGCATTGTGTTGCATTAAGTAATCGCGCATTGATTCATTTTCGTAAGCGATGTTTAAGCGAAACCTTCCATGTGACGTGTTGCCCCTCATCACCTCTATCTCATGTCTCCAGCATCCAAGAGAGTAAGGGTGTAACCATAGATATCATGTAGCTCGCGGTCTTCTGTGGAGGATGCAGTTGTCACTGCCAGCAGCCAGTGGCGCATTTTTATGGTTTAATGCGATTCTCTGTAATGACCCTGATGTTCTGGCTTCTGATCGTGGGCAGTTTTCTTTTGTAGAAAACCAGGCATCTAACTCTAGTTAATTTTAAAAGAAAAGTTTCTCATTGTAAACCGCAGTGTTTTAAAGGGGATAGTGTTTTTTGATTATTATATTGTTACAAGTTATCTTGCACTTCGTAGAAATGTAGCCTTTAAGTTTATATCACAATAATACCCAGATGAATAAGCTGAACGCTAACCAGCTGACTGCCACATGATCACAGCAGCTGTGGATTTATATAAATGTTCAAAGGTCATATGTAATAAAATCTGTAATGCAGTGGAGCAAACGCTTATTTTATCAGCAATGAGACAATCCCATCTTCAAAAGTTACACGTTTCTTCAGTATAGCCCCTCTGCTGAACCTAAGATCTGGTTTTGATTTCAGTTGAGGTGCTATCTAACCAGCAGAAATTTAGTTATTTTGCTTATTATGTAATTCAGGCCCTTTATTTAACTCTGCTGTTGAAATAGTGGAACAATGGAGATTTTCAGAATCAGTGTATGATTAGACTAGAACACTGTTTCTTGATTGAGAGTCCCAGAGGACTAGATTGGGAAATAGAGGACTAGAGGAATCTTAGGCTCCTTCTTCTTACTCCACTCGGTTCCCCCACTGGGAAGTTCTTCTGGCGGTACCAGTGTCCTCGAAGGAAGGAAGGGATCAAATAAAGAAGTATCTAGTGGCTGATCTCTCAGTTAAAGGTCTTGTCCCCTTTCAGGTGGATGTAAATTTCCCTCTCTGAAGGCCTCTAGGAGGCTCAGACTTTCTCAGCAGAGCAATAGCGCACGCCCCAAGAATGCAGCGCATGGGGAGACATCAACAGGCGGCTCATGTCACAAGCAGGAGTGCAGGAGAAGCAGGAGTGCAGGAGAAGCAGGAGTGCAGGAGAAGCAGGAGTGCAGGAGAAGCAGGAGTGCAGGAGAAACAGGCCCGACGAGTCGAACCACGAGAGCCGGGAGAGGCCGGTCACTGTCCACCGGGCAGAATGAACAGGGATGCTGCGGCACGATCTGCTATCCTTTAGATAAACAACAGAGGGGCGGGGGGCAGGGGGACCTGAGGAGCCTTTCTGCTGTGTCTGATCAGTATCACATAGTCTGTCAGGGCATTGTGACCCTCACCAGTACAGACCCCTTGAAGAGCAGTGGCAGAATTCCCATGATCCCGCAGTGCGCAGGTGTCCTCACTAACGAACTGGGGACATGGGGGAGGGGGTGGTTGTATTTAAAAGGATCATGGGTGTCTCTGATAGTCACACCCGTTTGATTCATGCAGGGCTGAATAAGGCCCTTTTATCCTGTGCCGTCCTGTGTAACAAGCTCCAAAACAACGGCAGTAGGTAATGCGAGGCTCCTGTCTAGGTCACAGGCACCTTGAGCTATGAAGGCACCCGGACGAGCCGCTTTGCTGCATCTGTGATTCTCCTGTGTTGTCGCGCCCAGGCCTCCACTAGCGTACCTCGGGCGTGTCTGCTGCTGGGGGGGGCCGGGCACCGATTGGGGCCCGTTTCAGGAGTGGTCAGCAGGGGTGGGGTGCACAGTGTCAGGGATGGTGTGAGAAGTCTGTGTGGCAAACGCTAGTGAATAACTCTGAGTCATGCAAGCTTCGCCATGGGTCAAATAATGGGAATTGATTATTTTTTTTGTTCCTTTTTTGGTTACAGGAGTCAGTGTCCCTATAAATGTCTGCCCCCCCTCCGCCGCCATAGTCTTTAAAAAGAAATGGGCGTGGGAGGCTTCTCCGGCCCAGGGGCCGGCCGTGACGTATTTCCCGTGGCCGCTGCCGAGGCGAGAGCGGCAGCGTAGCGACACGGCGGGATCCGGAGGGAGGAAACCCGAGCCGGGCGCGGAAGCACCCGCGGCGTGTCGGGACGCCGGCCAGCCCGTGTACTTCATTCAGGCATAATGAGGCCGCTTCGGCGAGGCGCCAGCCGCCGTGCCCGTTAATCGAGGTGAACGTGACGGCCGGGGCTCTCATCCAGGGCCAGGCAGACAGCAGTGCGGATCTGTCCGCCAGAGATTCCAGTGTCCAGAACAGGGGCCCCGCTACAGATTTTGGGCCCCATATTATATTAGGGCCCCCAACCCAGACCAGTTGTTTAGGGCCTATGTCACTCAGGAGCCTTTGGAATTGTTCTGACTTTCTCCCCCCTCTATGGTGAATTTGAACCATCTGGCACATAAACATGGCATGGATATGTGGCCCATATATCATTATTGCATTACTACTATGTTTTATTCAGTCTGTTTTTGCTGAGATACTGTGACCACTGTGGCTGAAACCTGAAGTGTGTTGGGGACACTGTGGACGGGGGGGTTAGGTTGGGGGGGGTTTAGAATGACCACTGACTCTCCCTCCCCCGCCCTTGCCTAGGTGCTTTGAGGCCTCATCTCTAAAGGGGCCGTTGTTGCTCTGTATCCGACAGCTGCACTGTCCGGCCTTATTACTGGGTGAAAAATCGCCAATCCGTTATGCCAGATTGAACGTCAGCACTCTCCGGACTTCTTCCTCTTCAGAAACCGCTTCCCAGTCAGCCGACCCATTAGGATCGTGTCGCGGTCATTAAACTGCGACCGCTAATGTGCTATCCTCATGCAAACCCTTGAGGTGGACAGGAAGTTGGAAATCTTGCCCTGGGTGTCTGTATGGGGAGTATGGAATTGTTTTTAGGGGTGAGGCTTCGTTAAAATACCATGCGACTACCCCTGCTGAAGAGCCTGGAGGTACGGCCAACGCAGTGCCCACTGGGTGAGCCTCTTGGACCATTCAGTATACCTGTCCAGTCCTCCTTCCCTTCACCTCTGGCGTGTCCTGGTGTAATCCCCTATGTCAGATGCCCTTCGACTCCAATTCCGTTCTGTCTTTTAGCCCTTAATCCGCATTCATCCACTTACCTCTATCCCGTGAACCAAATGTTTTCACTGCTTTTTTATATCTGGCTGTGATCTCTGATGGAGGGACTCCTGTTCTTGTAGGTGTAGGGTGTAGAGTCTTCTGAAAACGCTTCATCCTGCAGGTGATCTTTCGCTCACCGTTTTGTCAAAGGTGACTCCTGGATCTTAGAAGTGAAATTCAGGGGGGTTTTTTTTCCCTCAGAGGCGGGACAGGAAGTGATGCGATGCAGGCCTTGTGGCAATATTGGTACAGACTTTCATGTTTTGATTTTTTTTTTTTCTTCAGGGTTTCTCAATTCCGTTCATGATTCTCCAACAGAGAGGACCTCTGACATTCAGTGGAAATAGAATTAAAATGAGATCTTAGCAAAAAAAAAAAAAACACGCTAGCATTAATTTAATGGAGGGGAATGTTAAACAAGCCCTTTTTCTCTTTGCACATAAAGTTTGATCAGTTGGCTGAAAGATCTCTACGGTCAGATATACTTTCAAAAAAGTGCCCTCTTCCACCACTCTCCTACAGCCTTGTGTTCCCATATTGTTTTCCTATGTTTCTATGTTGCCGTGTTTGATTTCGCTTCGTCTGCCACTGCCTCTCAGGCTCGAACCTGGAGCAGCACCACGAGTCGGCAGTGAACGTCCCTAAACACGTCTGCAGAAGCCCCAGCCCCAGCCCCAACCCCAGGGCTGTAGCCATCACCCTTTGTCTTCCTCTTACCACTCTCCCTCTCAGTTCCTTCCCTTCTCTTTTCGAAGAAGCTGTTGAGTGATTCATTGTGAAGTCACATGCTTTGTGTCTGCGTGTGTGTTCAGTACGCGTTTCCCCTACTTCTTGTGTGTTTTCTGTATAGATGCATTCATGCCCAGCATACTCCTTTCTCTTACTAGGTGTGGAATACTATATCCCTCCCCCCAACATCCAATGACAGCGTAGCGATTCATTATGACATCATCTTTAGCCTGTTTCGCACACACATGGTTTCATGTGGCCTTTTTGTTTACCCGCTGGTGAAGAGCGAGGCACGATGGCTTCCGCGTCAGAGCCCCCTGTCCCGAAGACCGCAGGGACGTGCCGCCCTATGGCTTCACTGCCCACCCAGCGTATGCCTGACCTTTATTCACACAGCGCCTAAGCACTCCGAGGTGGTGCAGTGAGCGTGTTGGCGAAAGGGCAGCCAGCTGATGGTGGCCATGCCACGCTGTGTCCTGGAGAACACGCTGCCTCTGGCGTCTCCAGGAGCCCCGGCTGTCTCTTTACTGCCCCCCCCCCCCCGCATTCACACGCTATGTCAAGGAGGCGTCGTACTTTGCAGCGTGGTCTCTCTCCCCCGCCGCCTGCAGCCGTGGACTGCTTTCGTGTTGAGTAGTAAATGAGGGTTCCGGTCCAGTCCTATTTACATCACCTGCTCATTCTGGCCTAGAAATTGCTGTATTTCTGAGGACTGCAGATTCAGAGAATGACAGACTCTGAAGGTGATGGTCATCCTTCAGTGACTCAGTGAATAGCGATCATTAGCAGGAGCCAAGGGGTCGAGCAGATCGGAACCCACACAGCAGTATCAGATTCAGTCACATCTCATATGGTGATCTTAGCAACCCTTTGAAGGAAGGTGTCTCTGTCTGTCTCTGTCTGTCTCTGTCTGTCTGAGTGCGACATCTTTTCTGCCGTCAGAGAGAACAGGTACCTGATTCTGAAGACAATCCTTGCAGAACTCAAAGACTGTTCTGACCGTTGTGGGTGCTGTTGGTGGTGTGTGCCGGCGGGTATAATGCCTCCTTACTGGTGTAACGATGGTCCCGCTCCCCATCGTCACAGCGTACCATCAAAGGAACTTCTCCTGTCTCGCTTTGATGCGTGTATCTGGGTCACGAATTGCCGCCTGATATCCGGCAGGAAATAGAGCCATTCCTGCGAGTTTTACTTGAAAGGGATTTGGTGACGAAACATGAGGAGATTTGATCATTTCACCTGTTCCTCATTTACAGCTGTATAAAGTCCTGCTGTGTTTTCATCATCACTGGGAAAAACGAAGCCAAAAAGGACTCGACCCATTCATTACCCTTCTTGTTGACGCCTAAACGGCAGTCTGTGTTCATTCCGCCGGTCTTTGTCTGTGTCCTCCCTCTGTTCCTACCCGTCTGTCACGTGTTTGTTTTGTCTCGCCCTGAGACATCTGATGGTTATTAAAGCATAACCCCCTAAGACCTAAGTAAAACTTAGTTGAACTTATTGTCATCAGTTCTCTTAATTAACGGCTTCCAGACAACGTGATTTAGAGGTGGACTGTCTTCCAACGAGCCCCCATTGTGATGTCTTTGGATTAGCGCGGTGCTTAGTTCCTCCTGATGTGTCCCAGGTCCAAATAAATGCAGGTAGTTTGGCATCGGAAAAAGCCCCCATGACGTCTGCCTCTGGTGGGGGGTGAGTGGAGGCGACCTCAGGCCCAGGGAGCTTGTTTGGTTGGCCAAGATGCTGTGTGTGACTCAGGCTCCCATCAGGAGGGTGCAGGGTGTCGAGCCGCACAGATGGACACCCCCTCGGTGACCCAGACACGAGGACAGTCTGTTGCCTTTCACGCTTCCCTCACGCTCCTCTTCTGGGGATATTTTCAACAATCTTCTGATCAAAGAGCCCATGCTGGCTTTTTTGTTCTCCTTTCCTACTCTTTCATCACCCCTGTCCAAATCAGTCATTTTTCTTTTGCATGTGGCCTCCTGGGGGGGGGGGTGTTGTGTTTGATCCACTGGTTGTCCTTGAATTCCTGTAAAGCAGACGTGCGCTGGGTATTTGTGACAGGGTACACGGAGGCCATCTGGGGTCCAGGGTTATGAGTAGCTGCTGAACCTGCTTCTCTGGACCGTTTTCCATACGTGTCCCTGGTTCAGTATGACCTGGAAGTTGGTGTTAGTGCAGATTGGTCACGACTCTTCCTGCTGTGGCCACCTGGCCGCACACGTTTGGGAGTGGCGCGCGTGTGGCTTAGCGGATTAGGATTCTGTGCCTGTGATCGGAAGGTCACTGGTTCAAATCCCAGGGGTCAGGAGAGTGATGTCTCCGTTGGGTTCTTGAGCAAGGGCCCTTAACCCCCAGTTCTGCCAAATAAATCTAGATGGAGCAGTAGGGACTGTGGTGGCTGACGACCATTTATTCCCTCCCCTGTCGCACCTCAGAGTACTGAACACGGCCGGGGTCCATATGTGACCAGATCTGTTTCAGCAACCTGATCCAGATGGACTGGTCTGGTCTGTCTGCCTTGTGAAACCAGAGCTACTTCCCTTCAATCCCGTACAGCCAAAACTGCTGTCGGCTCTTAATTAGTGTTTTGCAGTTATCGATAAGTGTGGCACTTGTTCCCATTACAGTGAATTAGGAAAAGCTTGTGGAATGCAAGCTTGGTGCCAGACGGCCAAAGATTCTCTGATTTGCAGACATAAAGACAGATAATTTTATGTGAATATTTAATTTATTATGTAAATGAGTTTACAAATATTTTTATGTCCGTTCTGTTTTGTCTGTAATCTGTCTGCCATCTGAAACGTTACAGAAAGCCCAAGTCTGCAGGTGAAACTGACACTCCGTTTTGTTCAGCGTTTAGGCCTCATCACGGTTGAGTTAATGGATCTGTACCCAAACAGTTTTGCTCCATCACCTTACTGTCAAGCTCTGGAATTACTGTAGAATTATCTTGCACGTGATTGTGGGGGGAAGGGTTAGCCTAAACATTTCACCCTGGTATATGGCATATGACAGCATTTAAATAAAATAAAAATCATGTAGGTAAAAACAGGATCGTCGGTATAGAAGCTGAGCACTACGGAAACAAGGAGACGACTCAAAAACTGCCCTTCATTTACTGCCGATCTGTGGGCGCAAGTGCACTAAGATTCGCATGTACTGTGCATGCTGCATGCTTTGGTTTTGTGGCCTTACCATGTACCTGCGCATTATTCTTTGACTTTTGTTTTTAAATATAATTTGTGAGTCTCCAATCATACTTAACACTATGCATATCAGCTTCACAGAAAGAGGAGCGTCTATTAAAAATAATACCTTTGGTATTTCTAAATACCTGGGTATGCCGTAATACCATCATACCGCCCAAGCCTAATAACGACTTAAGGTCATAAATCCAGTGCTGAGCTCGGTATGTGAATGAAATGCATCTGGGCTAATTGCGGCCCAGCCAATAGCTGGCAAGTTAAGTCCGTCTATTAGGATCCATAGTGAATGTCTGGTAATTGATGCACACGAGCGCCTTGGGATGCGTCTCTCAGGCTGGACATGCACACAGCTGTGTAGTTAGGCCGTATTATATGAGATGTTCCCTTCTAATCTGTGCTGCAATCCCTGCAGTGCCCACCAAAATCTGCAGCGCCCACCAAAATCTGCAGCGCCAGGAAAACCAGAATCTAGACACATTCATTAAAACTCAGCATGATTACCCCAAATTCCTGCCTCTTTTTTAACAATTGTTTATTGAATTTTAGTAATTTAAAATCAAACCGTGAGTGTAGAAGTATGATCACGAATATGACATCTACAATCCTCCTTTGGGCTAGTCTTCTGTCCTTATCCCGCTGCTGTTTATGGAGGCTGTTAATCAGTAACCACTTCCTGCCCACCTATGTTATCATCCTTCCTGATACTTCATTACTCACAAGGCACCTTGGGTAAATGAGCCCAAATTGACACATGTTGCACAGCCAATTGGCCTGCAGCAGAACCAGTAATATATAAAGTGTTAAATCATCACTGAAGCTGATATACAGAACGAGCAAAGTATGTCGTTGCACAAGAGAACTTATCAGGAAAACATCTTTGGGAGACCTTTTTGGCAAGATCATGCAGTGATGTGTGCAGTAGAAGATTGTGTTATTTAATTTTGTGATGGGATTTAGGTTCAGCACGTGCATTCAGCATGTCACAATGCATTTCAGGCATCACAGAACACGTCGGCTGCTTCTTCAGTTAAACATTTGAGGGACCGTTTCCGTCATTTCCTGCCCCAAAGCTGCCCGGCAGGCGCCCTGCGGGAGATCACCTTTTCTTGATTGCTTCATGCTGGCTGCCGTCGATTGCGTCGAGCGGCTGTAAATTATTAACGGCGCCTCAAAGCAGAAGCTGTTAATCAGCGGCTGAGCAAACAGCACGGCAGTTCTGGGGCTGACTGTGTTCCGGCCAGATGGGCATATTTGCGATAAGAATCTGACCGTAGCAGCAGCGTCACCAAAATGACCCGAGACCAAGTCATTGTCTTACGTCCCTCTACTTTGAAATGGACAGTGCTGATGATGTCGTCTCCCACAATATCCCGCAGAGGAAGCTCCACAGTTGGTTTTCCTCTCCGTTTTGTCCTCCTATCCCCAGCTCTGTTCTTTTAGGGCTGTGCTGTGACGGCCTATGATGTTATCGTCATGATGTGGTTAATTGGGTGAGGCTCTTCACGCCTGACTCTGCTTGCCGTCTGTTTGCCGCATTCGCTATGGGTGACCAGGAGCTGGAATCACACGACTTGTGTAGGTGTGAAGCCCTCACTAATCAGGGGTCCAAAGTTCGTGTCAGGCAGTCTTGGACAAATGGAGAGGTTTCTCTGAATTTTTTGTTAATATTTACCCCATTTCAGCTCCTGTACACAGACCTTTTCAGAAACCTGCTATTTACTAAACTGAAAATGTATAATTCCCTCATGCTATGACACTGACCAAATGGATGGATGGATATTCTCAGTATTTATTAGGGTGTGTGTGTGTGTAGGTGTGTGTGGATCATGTATATATTACTTTGCGGGGGCCAAATGTCCCCATATTGTGATTAAAAACCTGTTATTTTGACATTGTGGGGACCACCTTTTTGGTTGCCACTACAGATTTTTAGAAAACAAAAAATGCCGAAAGTCTTATGTTTTGTTTGCTTACGTATGAGTAAAGTTATGGCTGGGCAGCGGTTAAGGTTGTCAGTGTTTGGATTAGGGTTTTGCCCATAGAAATGAGTAGTGTGTGTGTGTGTGTGTGTGTGTAGTGGATAGGTTTAGCTACCTTGTGGGGACCAGTTTCAGAAACATTGTTCAGGCTCCCCACGTCATGTGCACACTGACATTTCTGCTGTATTTCCTGATTTATGAATTATTTGTGGCATGCAGGTGAAACTGTTTTATTCCAGAGACCTGCAGGTTAACTGTTGCGATATTTTTATTGTATATTTGTTTAGGAAAGCACTGCTTGAAACGTTGTAGCTAGCTGCATTCTCCCAGCGTGCTATGAGTTGGTGAAATTCCCCATTGTGTGCGTCCTGACATGACTGGCATGTCCTCAGCTCTGCACTGAATAAGCAGTTAGGAAAAATAGGTTAATGGCTCAATGAATCATCTCTGTTTATCATTAGCACATCCAGATCAGTTGTCATTTGCCTGGTGTATGTAAAACATTGTAACATTAGCCTATTATTGCTTCTATTTTTTCTGAAGCCTCTGACTAAAAATGTAGGAGTCAAGTGAATTGCTTGCTTCTGTTGTTCTGAAAATAGATAATGAAAGGCTTTGAAAGCTTACAGGAAATAGTGTGAGAACAAAACTAATCATTTTCCAGTTAGTGACAGATTTCTGAAGCTTGTCTTGCACATCTTCTGGTGTGGTTGGAGAACGATATCGCTAATGAGTAGATGCACCAGGTGGCAGCCAAAAGATGGCTGCAGTGACTGCGTCGCGACGTGCAGTTGAGTGGCGAAAGGCAGACCATGTGCATCATGGTGGCTGCAGTGCAAAAGGCCTATTCTAAGCCCCGCCCTTCCTCCCTGTTCCCTCCTAGGTTGCCGGGGGTTCGCGGCGCTGCAATGACTGCCCGGAGCAGCAGCCATGCCGGCAGACTGGGTCCTGTGTCCAAACGGCCAGCCGCCGCGCCCAAGCTGCAGGTCCAGCGCTCGTTGTCGCGGGAGACCATCACCATCCACTTCTCCGCCCTCGGCAAGGAGGAAGAGGAGGAAGAGGATGAGCTCTATGGGGTCGGCACGTCCGCTTCCTCTGCCGAGGGCCAGGATTATGAATCCCACGGTGTAGTTACGGCTCTGGAGGCCTGCGAGGACCTCCAGTTTGAGGGGAGCTGCTCAGACTCCTCAGCACCCTTGAGTGAAGCGGCAGTGCTGCCAGTTTCCTCCACCACGCTCCCCCCTGTCTCCGGGCCTCAGCAGTCTGCTCCCCACTCCCAGAGCCCCGCCCTCTCCATTTTGGCCAGCTCTTTCGACACCCCCTGCAGTTCTAGCACGGTCAGCTCCTCTTGGCCCTCGGGACAGAAGACGCCAGCCCCGCCTCCCACCCCATCTTGTGCCTCCTCGGGCTCCTCCCCCTACAAATCGGCCTTGCCTTCCATTGACAAGCCCTTAATGAGCCTGGTAAAGTCCCTGTCCACAGAAGCAGAGCCTCGGGAGGGTTTAGCCACGCCCCCCACCGTGCGCCACCGGCATCTGATGAAGACGCTGGTAAAGTCGCTGTCCACAGACACCTCCCGGCAGGAGCCGGAAGTCGTGCATTACCGCCAGCCGGACTCGCGCCTCAACCTGCATCTGTTCAAGCCCTTCGCTCAGCCACGCGTCACCGTGGCGGGTGACTCCAAGACGGCACCATCCTCGCCTCTCACGTCGCCGGACAGTCGCTCCTTCTTCAAGGTGTCGGAGGTGGAGGCGCGCATCGAGGACACCAAGCGGCGCCTCTCCGAGGTCATGTATGAGCCCCTGCAGCTGCTCAGCAAAATCATGGGCGACGAAAGTGGGGCCTCAAGCGGCCCCAGGCACAAACCGCTGTCCTCCAGCGCCTCCGAGCTCTGCAACCTGGCCAGCATTAACGGGCACCTCGAGAGTAACAACAACTACAGCATCAAGGAGGAGGAGTGCGACTCGGAAGGAGAGTGCCTGGTAGGTGACGAGGCTCCCCCGGCCGGGGCTCCGAGCCCTCGGACGACCACGTTTGCCCTAGAGAAGTGCTCCATGTCGGCTCTGGCCCGGCAGGAGGACGAGGAGTTCTGCGAGCTGTATAGCGAGGACTTCGAGGGGAACACCGACACAGAGACTGATGGGGACGGGCAGGAGGAAGTAGTGCCCGCCTCTCCCCCTGCCCGCCGGGTCAGCGGCACCACGAGCATGGGCGCGGGCGCCCGTGGCAGCGACGAAGTCGAGGAGGAGGAGCCCCCGCCTGCCATCCCCCAGGCCACACTGCTTGCCTTCACCGTCGCCATCTACGGCTACTTCGTGCTACCCCTGCCCACCTACGTCGGTGGGATGCTGCTGGGGGTGGCCCTTGGCTTCATGCTGGCCATCGGGATCGTGTGGCTGGCGGCCTCCGGCCGGGCGGGATCCAGGACCCGGCGCAGAAAGCTGAGGGCCGAGCAGTGGAATGTGGCACGCTTGGACATAAAGGAGCCCAGCATGTTCAAGGTGGGTGAAGACAAGGCCGCCCCCATCGTAAATCTGCCAGATGAGATCTCGCATGACCCATCTGCAGGTCTGTCTAGGAATTAGGCTGTACAGGAATTTCCTGTTCTGGTGTGTTAGTCTGATGAGAGAGAGCAGGTTTCTGTCTGTGATGGAGTTCACATTAGTATCTCCATATGTATCAGTGGAGAGGCTGGTTTATGACTTGTAACCATTTAGCTGCTGCTATTTATATTGGTCTCTGTAGGAGAATGTGGTTTGGGGGGAGGGGTGGGCTATCCCAGGGGGCATTGAGTGTAAGCCAGGGGTTCATCCCAGATGGCATCGCAGGGCACGTACACACAGTCAAATAGAAACTGGAGGACCCAGAGAAAAAGCTTCACATACATAGGATGGGACTTTAACCCCCAAACAAGGAGGTTTGGGCTAACATTGCTACCCAATGAGTCACCATATACCCACAGTATTAGCTCATCAAAGCTAGTCATCCAACCTTGTTTGGTAAGTGTTACTTTTAAAACTATTATTTTCCCTTGTTGATAAAAAGGCTATCGCTGCTGTAACCCTAACCCTTAGTGAACCGGAGCTTTTTAATTAGGGCTGGGTGATATCACATCGATATTATACCACGCATGCTCAATAATGACTAGGGCTTCAGGTGAAGGGTGAAACGTCTGGACGCCAGCTTTTCGGTACTATACGGACGTTTATTTTTGCTAAGCAGCTTAGTAGCATGGCTAAAATATTAATGAGGCATTTTATGACGCCCAAAAGTTAGTAATCAGTATAAATTCGGCATATACGTTATATGTTTTAGTAAATGTCAGACTTTATAATGCAAAAAGTACCACTGGCGTCTTTTTTACCTTGCTTATCCACAATATCTTCTCTCTTAAAAGGTGTCATGACTGCTGAGCTGTTCCTTTCTTCACTGCCACTTCATTGCATATCGCACTGAAGTATACCAAAACAGTATTATGTGGTGTGCCCTGCTACAGTCCATATTGTACTGAAGTATCTCAAACCATAGTATACCAAAACAGTATTATGTGGTGTGCCCCGCTACAGTCCATATTGTACTGAAGTATCCCAAACCATAGTATACCAAAACAGTATTATGTGGTGTGCCCTGCTACAGTCCATATTGTACTGAAGTATCTCAAACCATAGTATACCAAAACAGTATTATGTGGTGTGC
>JABFEB020000092.1:9375186-9389355 GCA_019775895.2 Stomatorhinus ivindoensis | reverse complement strand
AGTTCGAGCCTGGAAGCTGCCTGCACAGTGTAGCCTTCTGCCAGCAGAACCAGGATTAAACCAGGATTTAGAAATGCTGATTCTTAAATACAGTGGTCTCTTATTTGTTTACCAGGGCTGTACGTTGATAACTTTTAGACGAGTACCTTTAAGTTATAAATTGGTGTTTTAATATCTGAAGCTGTCAGTGTTTCCTCGTTAGTTATTTTTCTATGTCCGTGTCTCAGAATAACACTTTAAACTCAAGTCACATGACCAGTACACAGACACGTGTAACATGAGTATACAGACTCACTCCGTCTATGAGAAGAGAGATGCATGTAAAAATGGCCAAGTCTCTAATACATCTGCATGGCCCCCTCTTGGCAGAAGGTGAACGAAAGCGATATGGGCGATGAATCAGCTCAGTCGTCAGCCACCTCCATCCAGGAGAAGCCCTCCAAGCAGGTGAGGGTGCAGGCCCCTGTGGACAGCATGCTGAAGGACATGGCCACCATCATCTTCAGCACCTTCCTCTTGGCTGGTTGGCTGGCCTTCGTCATCACGTACCCAAAGGTACGGGCTGTAACCTTAACCTGGGTACCAAGCAGTCTTTGCTGCTTTTACGTGACGACCACCAGGTGGCAGTATATCACTCTAGTTTCTCTCTGTAGATTAAAATATATGAACTGGGGAAATTAATAAAAACCCTGACCTGAGCTGCTTTTGCGGTGCTTCCTCCCCTCCCCCCATAGACCGTACATAAGCAGCAGCAGCTGCAACATCAGCAGTTCCAGAGGCAGATGGAGGAGAAGTTAGAACTTATCCAGAAGCAGCAGTTGGTTTTTCAGCCGCCCTCCGACATGCCCCTGGACGGGGACTTCCTGGACGTGGCGAGAACACGGGCCGAGGGATCCAACCACAGCAGTCCAAGCCTCACCCCCCGGGCATCCAACCACTCCAACCTGTCGGTGTCGGAGATCGGCAGCTCGGCCAACGAGCATGAGGAAGGAGGTACCGTGATTATCAGTTCATCTTCAGCGCCTAGGGCGGTACCAGGCCCCGATTTATCGGGATGGTGTGTACCTCAGCAGGTTTGGGGTCTGTGTCTGTGTCCAGAAGGTCATAGGATTGAATCCCATTTGGCTGTTATACAAGGCCCATAGCCCTGGCTGCAGCAGGGATGCTAACAGACCCTACGCTTTTTTTTTTAGTTAGTACGTCGCTCTGGACAGAATTGTCCTTAGGATAAACTGTTTTTGTTTCATCTCTTCAGATGAAGATTCAAACTGCATCCGGGTTGGAAACATTACCTTCAACCCCAAAGATGTGCTGGGACATGGAGCTGAGGGAACTATTGTGTACAAGTAAGTTAGAGCTCAGATAAACACAGAAGTGTCTGACTGGAGATGTATCATCAGTAGTTTGTTGGTGGAACTTGACTAGCGTTGTTCTGCAGGCATAGTAGTTTAACCGGGGCAGGTTGGCCAGGTCTGAAATCTCGTGCGAAGTTTGAGCAGAGAATACCAGCTAAATGGCGTTTATCACGTTCCCCGCCGCGCAGGGGTAAGTTCGATGACCGGCCAGTGGCAGTGAAGAGGATTCTTCCGGAGTGTTTCAGCTTCGCCGACCGCGAGGTTCAGCTTCTACGCGAGTCGGACGAGCACCCCAACGTGATCCGCTACTTCTGCACCGAGAAGGAGCGGCAGTTCCACTACATCGCCATCGAGCTGTGCGCCGCCACGCTGCAGGAGGTGCGCGGACCGTCCGGCCACCCGCTCTCCCACTGGGAGGCCCACCCCCACCTCTTCTCTGACTTACCGGCTCCAGTTGCCTTTCCCCTGGTACCAGGCGGTCCGCCTCAGCCTCCTAGTCTGGCCATAAATCTCAGTCCCCGTCCTCGGTCTTAAACGGCCCAGGATATGTCTGAAGTGAACATCTCCGCATCACCAGCAAAGCTGACCAAGTTCAGATCGTAGTTCACCGCATGCTCTTTCCTGTTTGCCCCCCTTCAGTACGTCGAGCAGAAGGACTTCGACCGGCACGGCCTGGACCCGGTGACGCTGCTGCAGCAGACCATGTCCGGCCTGGCGCATCTCCACTCGCTGAGCATCGGTAAGTGCAGGACGGCCGGCTAGCGTGTAGCACGTTTGGCCCTCGTTCCTGTTTGATCACCTTGCTATCCGCTGACTTCCATAGCTCCCTCCAGTCTTATCTGCAAAGGGCCAAGCATGTATGCAGGTTTCTGGGATAACCTGTAGGCCAGCTGTTCAAAGCCAAGCGTGCGGACTGTTTAGCCAATCAGTCCTTTAATTAGTAATCTAATTAGAAATTTGCAGCAAAAACCCTTTTCTAGATAGGACTGGCCATCCCCACGTTGGAAGTGTTCCGTGCTTGCAGCTGTTCCTGAAAGCAGTTTGGTCAGGTCCACGAGCACATGGTGTGTGTGAAACTGCACCCCCCCCGAGTCTCACTGGTGTCTTGACCCCGCCCCCTTTCCAGTGCACAGGGACCTGAAACCCCACAACATCCTGGTGTCCATGCCCAACGCACACGGCCGGGTCAGGGCCATCATTTCCGACTTCGGCCTGTGTAAGAAGCTGGCTGTGGGCAGACACAGCTTCAGCAGGAGGTCGGGGGTGCCCGGTACCGAGGGCTGGATCGCCCCAGAGGTCCTCAGCGAGGACAGCACGGCCAATCCCGTGAGTACCAATGGCGGCGCGTGCTGAATTGCTGTCCGCTCTGACCGGCACATCGCCAGGCGTGCTCACAGTCAGGCCGGCGCTGTTCCCCCCCCCCACAGACGTGCACGGTTGACATCTTCTCAGCGGGCTGCGTGTTTTACTACGCCATATCGCAAGGCAATCACCCCTTCGGCAAGTCCCTGCAGAGGCAAGCCAACATCCTGGCGGGGGCCTGCAGCCTGGACAGCCTCCAGCCGGACAGACACGGTCAGTGACAGGGGGGAGAGTTTCTTCGTAAAGTGCTTTCAAGAAGTTATCTATATTTAAGAGTGAATGTATTATAGTTGGTATTATTATATAATGAGGGTTGGCACCTGCGACCCAGCTTAGGACAATCAGGTTATAGAAAAATGGATGGATGGATGGTTAATATGTTTGTATGTTATGGAATTATTCACGGTGGGTAGAAATCTGGTGAACAGAGGGGCTGTAGACTGAGCTGTGGAGGCTGTTGCGTGTCCTGTACAGATGACATAGTCGCCGCAGACCTGATCCTGCAGATGCTAAGCATGGAGCCTGAGAGAAGGCCGTCGGCAGAAAGCGTGCTGAAGCACCCATTCTTCTGGAGCCTGGAAAAGCAGCTGCAGTTTTTTCAGGTGAGCAGCCCACCCCCACTGACTCAGGTGCCTACAGATGCACGCACACACGTGATCAAGCCTGAATGTCTGCACTCTGCTTCTCTCCACCACAGGACGTCAGCGACAGGATAGAGAAAGAGCCGCTAGATGGGCCAATCGTGCGGCAGCTGGAGAGGGGGGGCAGGGCGGTGGTGAAGGGGGACTGGAGGGAGCACATTACTGTGCCTCTGCAGACAGGTACGCGTATGGCATGGTGTTTTGTGTGTGTGTGTGCGTGCGCGTGTGTGTGTGTGTGTGTGCTGGACATGAATGTCAGTGTCGATGTGTATCTGCTCCTCCCCACTTCCAACACCCATCTCCTGGCAGATCTGAGGAAGTTCCGGTCGTATAAGGGGGGGTCTGTCAGGGATCTCCTCCGTGCCATGAGGAATAAGGCAAGTTGATCTTTCTTGAGTGCTTTTTTTTTTTCCCAGAGACCGAGACTGTGGTGTTTATTTCGGTGACCATTTCATTAAAGCAAAACTGCAGCGTGTGAAACGTGTGTGGGCAGGTAAAGCTGCAAAAGCAAAACCTAACCAATCGCCCCCCTCCCGAAAAAACAGAAGCATCACTACAGGGAGCTGCCTGAAGACGTACAGGAGACTCTGGGCTCCATTCCCGATGACTTTGTTTCCTACTTCACCTCCCGCTTTCCGCAACTGCTGCAGCACACCTACCAGGCCATGCGCACGTGCGCGTCGGAGCGACCCTTCCTGGCCTATTACCACAGCTCGGCGAGTCCTGCACAAATACGGGCCGGTCCAGAGCCCACGGAGACGATCGAGGCGCCCATGTGAGACGGTGCACGGGAAATGGGGCACTGGGTTTTGGATTTCTTGCCTTACCGATATGCATTCCAGGACTGGCTGCCTTTTTCCCCTGTGCTGTGGAGGAGCGGGCCTGCAGTGCCTGTGACTCGACACCAGAGGGAGCATCTCCTGTTTTCAAGTGCCTGTGATGTGAAGGATGGCCTGCAGGTGGAGCTAGAGAGTCAGCACTCCTCTATGAGGAGTCAGAGTGGAGCATAATCCAGGCAGTGCCTCACAGAGGCCTCTGGAAATACAAATGATGTGGGTATTATTAGTGTTAGATGCATTGAAAATAATGAACTGTCAGTTCACCACCTGCAGAGCACAGTGGTTTGACCAATACATCAGCAACTGTTTGGGGACTTTGGGAAATATGTACTGTGCAATTATGGAGTTATTCAGCTCTTTTTCCCCCTCTAGTGGGTGAATTAACTTATTTTTTTAAACTGTCTTCAGTGTGTGAAATATTCCCAGAGCACCTTATCTTCCTGCCACAGCTTGCTTCTTTCAGCACGTGTGAATGTCCCCAGAATGGTTTGTTTTCCACACGGTGATGTACTTTAAACCTGCTTTACAGTTGGTGAGACATCAGGGTAGCGGTGACGTGGGTTACAGTCTGTAGGTCATTCTCTTTATTGCAACATTATTTTAGTAAGACTGCAGGTGGTCTAAGTGAAACCATTTTCTTTCCATGAGAATTTTACCAGGTGTTTTATATCTGTATGCCAAGCTTCATACGGGACGTAGTATTTGGTATCGATAGATTCCGTTGAACGTTCTTCGGTCCCTCAGCTACTGCGGCGTTCTTGCTTATGGACGGGGTTGGCCGACGGTGGCAATATAGTGAATGTGCAGATATGAAATGAAACAAAGTACCAAATGTATACTTTACAATGAATGGGTATAAGTTTTTAAAAGAGCTATGATGTAAGAAATGAAGGTATACTTAATTTTATCTGCGAGCTGTGCTTGTGGAGAAAGGTAGCCTGTAGGAAGTGCTTAGTCAGAGATGGATTTTCATGTTGCCACAAACCAGTAAAACGGCCAGCATACATGGAAATTGTTTTACATTAATTTGTTCTTGCAAGATCGCCGCCCCCCCCTCCCCCAACGCACCACGTTTATTCATGTTCATCAGCTGGAAACATGTCAGCTGTTCTATTTCTCTATATTAGGTTTGCATGTTATATTTTTTTTATGAACTGGCAGCAAATGGACTGCGTTCCTGTTTTATTAATAACTGGATGGCTTTCCATTTAATTACCCAGTATTATCTGCATACAAAATGTCTAAAATTTAACATTTCAGCTTTTCATATCGTGGAAAAAATGAACTTTTAAATCACACTGCCATCCACAAACTTGTGGCTATACTTGAACTTGGGACTTCAGGAATAACTATATACATTTTATGGTCTGTCTTTGGAGAGTGCCACCGAAGAGTTAATTACGCTGTAATGCAATGAAAATGTTTAAGTGGGAAATGAGCATTAGATTAAGGCATAGCCTTTGTTAATGAGATCACCGTTTTATTGAATTTTTGTATTTTTTTTTTAAATCTCAAAAGATGAGCTTTATTTAAAATGCTCAGTTAATGTGTACTGGCTCCCATTTTGGGTTTTGTACAGTTTTGGTTAGACGACAAATGCGTGGGGAAGGAGTGCTGCTTAAATAAGATGATAAACATATCTTTGGATGATTTATATTATGGGCTGTGTGTATTAGGGATGTGCGTCTCCATCACTGAGGCCGCTGTGGCACATCTCAATGCATTTCCAACGATTCAATGCATTAAAGATATATATTAAGTAATGACTCTTGTGATACGATATGATTCATTCCTTATTGCAATGCAATTCAACATGATACAATGCAAAATATGCAATTTAATATGGTACACATACAAAAAGTTGAGTGGTGGAATTAAATAAATGATTGGTAGCATATCTAAATAATGGAAAACTGATTATATATTCAAAATTAAAGATGTTCAAAATGGTGCATCCCAAGTTCAGCATAAATCGTGTAATATTCATTGGAATTATAACCCAAGAATGGAATGTTTTTTCATGTTTTGATGAGGTTAGCAGTATAAAGTACAGAATTTCCCATCAAAGGTTTTTTTTATAAACTTGCTGTAGCCAGAATTCTCCTACAAAAAGATGGCGGAATGCCTGTCTTTCATGCTGTGCTGCCCCAAACTATGAGCATACTTCACACTTATTTACCAGAAACGGTTAACATACAAATTAATTTTCAAAATAACTCGTATGATGTGATTTCTTTTCTTTACCCATTATATATACATACAGTATAAATTACAAAAACACACTGGAATGAGCATCTGGCTTGAAGGTCAGAAGAGAGGTGATGAGTCCAGCATCTGTACACGTGCAGCAAACAGCTTGATGTGTTTCTCAACTTCAGCACTTAGCTCCTGCTGAGAGGCACGAGGGTGTCTCCTCACATAGTCTGCCACGCTCAAAATACAATCCCTCTGTGTGTGGAGAACAAGGAAAATCCCATCATGCCTTTGCGAAACTGGTAAACCTACTGGATAGACCAAGACTGAGGAGCTAAATCGTGGGGTGCTTCCGGTCAGGTACCAGTACTGAAAGTGCCAAACCAGCTAGGGTACTACTTTGGTAATTTGGTACTTTTGGATGTAACTTGAAACGCCTTCCTTTCTTGTCAGCTGGTTATGCGAATAGCCTGTCTCTAAAATGCAATACAAATGCCTTAAACAGTTGTGAAAATAATAAATTAAATAAATGTGATTTGGTCAGAACAACATATACAACAAAAAGATCCGGATGGTATGACAAGAAATTAAAAAGTATTTTGCTGAATAAACTAATACAGCACACACTTAGCAGGCTGTCCTAGCGATGTGATTTTGTTGTGATGAATATTGGAGTATTTATAAAACATAATAGTTTTATAATAATAATAAATTTCTCACAAACCCATCTTTGAACGTTTTAAATGGTAAGGATGGAAATGATTACAATTGTTTCAGAATGCATGCAGCGCTCATGCAAAAGCAGCAGAAGTGAAGCTCCCAAGTCTCAAAAATACAGGACCTGGCGCAGCAGAAAAGCGCCAATAGATATCCAGCTGTCATAGGAACATGCAGTCTACAGGTTCTTCAGTACATGAAGTACCTTAAATGTCGTCTACATCAATTTACAGTGTTGGATGTGGGTGACAGTGGTTAGCACTGTTGCCTCACACCTCTGGGGCCTGGGTTCAAGTCTCCGTCAAGGTACCGTGTGTGGAGTTTGTATGTTCTCCCCATGTCATTGTGGGGTTTCCTCCAGGTACTCTGGTCTCCCCCCACAGTCCAAAAACACACTGAGGTTGACTAGAGTTGACAAATTTCCCACGGGTGTTAATGGTGTGTGAATGCTCCCTGTGATGGGTTGGTGCCCCATCCTGGGTTGTTCCCTGCCTTACACCCATAGGCTCCAGATGCCCTCCAACCCTGAATAGGACAAGTGGTTTCCGATTATGGATGGATGTGAGTAGTGTGTAGTTCAGCAGGATTGGATATCGTGTCTGTGATTGAAAGGGCACCACTTCAGATCATGTGGTCGGCTTAGTGATTTAACTGCTGGTCCCATGATTACGGCCATTAACCCCCTACTGTTTCGTGTTCTCTCAAAAATGTATGTTACTTTGGATAATAGATAAGATACGTAAAATGGATATTTACTTGGAGGAATTAAGGTTACTCTTCATATTGTGTTTGGGGTCAAAACCCGAAACCAACATCTTGGGACAATACATCATTGATTTGGTCTTTTTTTGTGAGACTGAGACCTCACCTTGTAGGCGTCCAGTTGACTCCGTCTTGTGAGCCGGTTGTGGACTGCATGCATCACCCGAGCTCCAGTGAGCGTAGTGAGCAGATCTTTGCTCTCCTCACTGTCTGACCGAAGCCAGCCTAGCAAGGCCACCTGTCACATACGAAATGCAGCAATACAGGACACGGTAAATGGTGTGTGCCAAATACAACACAATATGGTAAGAAGAGGTAACTCTAGGCCCTGGGCTGTTTTCTACTCTGTAACAGGCAGAGCCACCATTGGTTGGCCTTCATATAAACAAATTCTACAGTTATAATATCTGTTATAAAGAAACAAAGGAAGTAGATCATTAAAGTCATTTCGGTATCTGAGCTGGACAAAAGAATGTGTGGTGTTGAGAACACCTAGCAAAACCAGATGTTTCCTTTATAGATATATGGCAAATTCATGATTAACAGCTATTTTAATGACAATTACTTTATACCTATATAGATATATAAACACTGCCTCACAGGGTAATTCTAACTCTCTCAAAGTTAATAAATTTTAATTGAAAAACATGTATCAATAGAATGTTTTACTTAGTTGCAGATAACATTTAGAAAACAATTTCAGCATGCTTTTGCCAAGAACACATGGAAAACATTGTACATTATATACAATAACGTTGCAAGCTTGTAGTCCTAGCGAGGATCATTGAATCTTGCATTATATGATAATTGTCCTTCAGAGATTTTTTTATGTAAGAGACATATAAATTAAATCTTAAATCCAGTTTATTTTGTGCTGCTTAATTCTCATTCACCGTAAATGTGTTGTTTTTAAATCTAGGTCTACATAAAATTTGATCTCGATATTGATAATGTCATTCCGCAATTAAACGTTGACAATAACGCTCGTGAGTGCGTGGCTCAAGGTATTACTGGACAGTTTGGTGTGAATTGCTTCTAAATTTGCTATAAAACCAACGCAGTCTGAAGTTAGAAAACGTCTGCGATTGTACATAAACTACAGTCCAATACTAGTTTTATACAGCTGGGGTCACAAGTAGGCCTACGTGTTGTCAAATTTCCTAATCCAGCTTTAAAAAATGATTAATGATCTGACGCTCCTAATGAAGGCGATTTTGTCTGTATATGCCGATTTATGTTAGTAATGCAAAGTCCTGACAATTTCAAACCCGCGAGAGAAAAACAAATTAACTTATAAACAAGGCTAGCTGCTGGCTAACGAACACCGGAAATCAGCTAACTCGCTTTGCAAGAAGTATCGGCATTAAAAGAATATATAATGAAAGTACAAACCTGCTGAAATAGTTGCAACGTGGACATGTCTCCATCGTTTATCTTACAGTCCGACATTGTTACTAATTTGTAGACTGGAAACAGTATTTATCTTTTTGGGTTTATAATACCTGATGTATCTGTTTATTTTCTCTTTTCGTCACTTCCGCTCCGGCGGGAATACGGAAGCCGAGCGAGGCCGTCTGCTAGACGCACGAGGGTGCTACGGCCGCGTAATGGGCAGCGATGCGCTTAGAATACGGTATTTGCGCTATTAGGACAAGAAATTGCCGTGCGTATCGCTTTTCGGGGCGAATGCATATACTTGCGTACTAGTTGTTAATCACTGCATATAAAAATATTATGAATGTTAAGCAAGGGAAAAGTATGTAGAAAAAAATTGTCCAAAATCTACCTTCATTTTATTCACAATAACTTGTCAATGCACATCCACCTGGCGTAAGTTCCAAAATATATACATACCCCCCTCTAATAATTATATAATAACAATAACAACAATTATCATTATTATAAACTTTTATTTATAGAGCACTTTTCAAGCCAGAGTGTGCTATGTGCTGCACAAGAAAAAATATATAAATACACATCTAATATAAAAATTATCATTATAAAACACAACACAATCAGGATAGATAGATCTAGGATATCCATAGAAAAATATTTTAATAAACAAGTTTTGTACATATTGCGCTGTTGTGAAGTAACCACACAAACATATGATGTATACAGATATGATTAGCAAAACGATACTGTATTGATCCCCTTGAGGTCTTTTCACCTATCACTGTATCACTGTATCACTGTAATGTGACATTGAAACTCGTGTCTTTGACATAAATATTTTTTCTCGAAAGCTTCAGCACATTTCATGTAATATACTTATCATGCTCCAGACCTAGAAGATTATTCAAAATAGTTTATGCACATACAGCCATGGAAAAAAAAATGTGACCACAGCACATTTTCTGTTTCATTCGTTTCTCAATTTATGGGAGCCAGATTTGAACTGTCCCAGCAGTGCACTTCACATCTGCACTTAATGTTTCCCATTCTCTTTAAAGGTCACTTGCTGTCATCCTACGATTCATGAGAAACTGTCAGATAAGTTGACGGTCATCTATGGCATTAGAAAGTCACTTCTGACCTCTGCCTGGCTGGTTTCTTTTCACTCCCAGTGTCTCCTGCTTCACCTTATTCTTGTGTACTGCTGTATTACAAATTTTGAACCTGGAAGCAGCCTGCTGCTCAGTGTAGCCTTCTGCCAGCAGAACCATGATTAAACCAGGATTTAAAAATGTAGATTTTTTTTTAAATATAGAATGGTCTCTTAATTTTTTTCCACAGCTGTAGGACAAAACTGTAGTTTAGCTGCAAAAGGCCATATCTCACCCGAAACAATTGCAGTTTTTCTTGCTTGCTTTGGTACTATTCATGAAACTTACTTAACATTCTTAAGACATTTTGGTGGCATTGACTAATTCATTGATGGAATTATTTGCTTTTGAGACAAGTTAATTGTTTTGGGTAAGTTACAGACTTGTGCAGCTAAACCATCCTGCTGTGCTCAATGCATGAACTGTTTTAAGAAATGCTCTTATAGTCGTGAGAATGTTAGTTGTTTCATAAAATGTGAAAACTAGCAACTTCAACACATGTTTACCCATTTCGCTACACTGCTTGTATTTTGGTTTGTTGCAATATTTCTGCCCTAACCTGGTCTGGTGGAACATCACTGCTGTATACCAGCACTGACTGCGATCATCGGTGTCCACAGACACATGTAGTATGAACACAAGATTCCACACACCTGACTGTCCAAGGCCTGAAAATGCCACTGAAATAATGAAGTATTAAATTTACAGTGCTTGCACCATAAGGTGTTTCTGGTTCTGTAAAATTACCTCATGTCCCTTGGCCGTCACATGACCATGAAGAGAAATCATTGGACCAAATGACTTTTACAAGATGACCCCCCTACCAAAACACATTGTGGTTTTAAGGCTTTTTTTGGCTTCCACCAAATGTAAACTTGAAAGATGATTCTTTAGACCATGTTATCTTTCCATTACTCTGGAGTCCAGCTTTGGTGCTCCTTACACTAAGACAATGCTTTGTGCACTGATACAAGTGCGCTCCTCAAACTGCAACTTGTGACTCACAACACGCAGTGTTTGCTGAGACTGGATCCCAAAGGAACTGATTCAGTTCTGTCGTCATTTTCTAAAGTTCTACCGCTATGGTGTTTAGCAGCTATTCAATGAATTAATTGTCTATCTAAACCTGTCTGTCAGCTTTGACATGTGATCACTGTTCCTCATTGCTGAAGAATTTTGTCTGTCCGGCACGTGCTGTCGTGTTTTTTGAGACTGTTCTCCTTGACACACTAAATACTTTTTAGCCAAACCACCTGCAATTTAGTTACCGATTATTGAGCCTCTTTGAAACCCTGTTAGTTACCTCATAATATTTTTGAGAAAAAGTGTCTATTTTATTTTGTTCATCCGCTGTATTCAAACACAATCACATTTTTTGTGCATTTTGAGATACTGGCTTTATACTGGGGGAGGGAACAATCTCTCATGTATCGAAGCCTGTTTATTTGCTTGTCAATCTAGTCCAACTGGTTACCCTTCATTACATGGAACAAAAGTGAAATCTTTAAAATACTGGGGGGGAGGTTGGGGTGAGGGGACAGGGTCTGTCCTAAAGTGCTATATTGATCTGAAAAGCAGTATGTGGTCTGAACCTGTCAAGTTTTTCATTACCACAACCAGTGGGCAGGTAATTTGCCAAATTTCTCCATGTGCCCCTTGAAAATATCCCCGTTTAACAGATGCCCTCTAAGCACCAGTACTGCTCAATAAAGTTGTTTTGACTTCCAATAATACTGTGTCAAACCAAATCAATTATTCGTCATATCACTCGACACTTTGCAGACATCAGGTAAGTGAAAAATTCTCACAATGACAGTGGCGAAATTCAGAAAAATGACAAAGATGATGAACATACCACAGAAGAATAATAATAAATTCACCGTCTCTGGGTCGGTCTCAATGCTTTTCTCACTGACCACATGACCCAGGAACTTGACCACCCTTTGCAGGACACTGCACTTCACCAGGTTCAGCTGGAGATTCACCCACTGGATGGCCGAGAACGACAGGTGCAGGTTGGCTGCTGTGTCATTGGAAGTGTGGGTGTGGACAAGTAGATCGCCCAAGTTGATGCAGCAGCAGCTTTCTGCGATGCCTCTCGAAGGTCAGGGGGGGCACAGCGGAGCCCAAAGGGGACGACTCAGAATTGCCACAGGCCGCACCCCTGGGTGAAGCCCGACTTCTCCCAGGCCTCGGGAGTCAGGTCTACCTGCAAGCAGCTGCTGTGGAGCTCCAGTGAACTGAACCTCCACTAGCTGTCTAAGGTGTCCAAGGTTTCTTCAATATGTGGCAGGGGACAGGGGTTAAACTTGGGTCAATTTATCGCATTGGGTGATAAATTGAGACACAGCCTTGGACCAGGACAGACACTGGCTTTTGGACATTTTGCTGTTAACAGACTGGATCGTATTTTACCTCTTTGGTGCAGAGCACACTGTGTCCATTTCTTCCAAAAAAAATCTGAAATGCTGATTTGGAACGTTTCCACTGTTTGATTGTCCATCCCAGTTGTGTCAGAGCCCAGAGAAGTTGATGCTGCTTCTGGACATGGTTAACATAAGGCTTATTTTTTGCCATTCGTGATTGTAACTCTGTATTGTAGAGCTTGACAAAGGTTTGCCAAAGTAATCTCTTGCCCATGTGATTATATCACCTATTGATGAAGTGTAAATTTTTGATGCCGCCTGAATTCCTCCAGATTCCTTGAATCTTTTAATGAAATGCACTGTAGATGGAGGAACATACAACTCACTTCCAATCTTTCTTGGAGGAACAAACAATTGTTTCAATGACGTTTATCTTCGTTCACTTGCATTTAGTCCAGACTACCTTAAATTCTACAGGTTATTCGACTAAGCAAGAAATCCTGCTTTCTGAAACAGACCCCAGTTCTAAGCCAGTTAATTGTTAGCAATATCAGTTGATACCACAGTATTTTCCTCATAAAAACACCGCAGAAACATGTCCACAGCTAGCGGCTGGACAGCAGAGTTGCCAACTGTCATACGTGTGAGGTGACACTCACGCTTTCTCACTCTCACGCAAGAAATCTTACAGTAAATCTATGTTATCCCATTATAAACCTAAAATTAGCTATATCAAAGGCGTTGAGGTAGTTTCAAACCTTACGGATATTTACCAGGTAGCCTAATAAAACTCTTACATTCGTGTAAATGCGGGTGCAGACAAATAAGACGTAACTGCTAATAAACGGTATAAAACTGTATCTTCAACTTCTATTAATAATGGGCGCATCCATCTTGAGTTCTGAGGCGGCGTTGTGTAGATTCCTGACTTGGAAATTTCCGATTAGGAATTCCGAGTTACGAGGTAAAATGGAACATAGCAAATGTCCGCTTAACCAAAATTACTCAGAAGGCAATGCAAACTAAGGAACTCAATTGTGATGGTTTACTGTACTGTAGGATTTTACATTAACATGCTGACAAATACAGTGACATGTTACAGGGTTTGCTTTGCAAAAAGAATGATACTTATTCGCATAACTTATTGATCATTACGTTCTGAATTGTAATGACGTACTGAGCAGTAATCGAAACCTAAAAGAGCGCTTACGCCCACCTAAGAGGTGTGGTAATCCTATGTAACCTTTTAACAAAGTTAACTCAGAGTCGTGATAGCAGTTTACTACCAGTTCCAGATTTATTATAAGAAACATATATATTCTGGACTGAAATGCATCTTCTTTCTCACTATAAGAGGTAACAACAAAACAAAAAAAATAAGTACATAA
>JABFEB020000092.1:9323439-9336098 GCA_019775895.2 Stomatorhinus ivindoensis | reverse complement strand
ACACCACCCATCTTGGTGTCATCTGCAAATTTCACCAGTTTACTGTATATATTGGTGTCTATATCATTTATGTAAATAACGATAGGAGGTTGTATCAGAGACTCGCAAGAGGAATCACGTTTCTACAAATGACGTTTAGGACTCAGCACTGAGTATTGTATTCTTCATGCGCTTACAGAAGTCCCACAGGATTGGGATTAGTCGCTGGCATCTAGGAGATGGGTGGACTCTTGACATTGAACTTTGAAGATGATGACAATCCTTGTGCTAAACGGGGAAAAAAGTGAAACCTTCATCTCGCTCCCCTGCAGATGCAGTACGATCAGGGGCGACACTCATTACGCATGGTATTGGAGGATTCTACTCTGGAGGAAGCGCTGTGGGCATTGGGTCAAGTCCGTGGCTTCTTCCACCTCTCAATTCGGTACAATCAGGACAGTGAGTCACAAACCTCGTGCGTTATTATGCTTGGGGGTTGGGTAGTAGGGAGTGATGGTTTGGTGATGCTGTCACCAGTACAATGATGAATTGCTGCCAGTTAATTATTTTAATTTTGCTGTTGTGTTACGGGATACGATAGGAATCCATAGTTAACCATTCATGCAAGTCAGGCCGCATACCTGAGAAGCTGCATTTACGCAATGAGGGTAGAAGTTTAACTCTGTATGCTCTGACGTGCTTCCAGCTTATGAGAAGCTGCTGGTCCAGCTTCAGAATGGCGAGGTGACCTCAGGAGACTCCTTCTATGTGCGCGTAAACATGGGCCTGCCGCGCGGAGCCGGCTACACACTGGCCATCCGCTGCAATGACATCCTGCACGTGACCGATACTCACAGCGCGGACGGGTCCTGGAAGGCTAGTCACGTGCAGCCGTGCAACCTCAAGGACCTGGGGAGCGGCACCCTGCCCAACTACTACAGGTGTGGCTGCTGCCAACGTCCCACCGTCTCTCCAGGGCTGCCACACTGAATCATCTAAGTCTCCAGAAGGGGTACCCTTAGTCGCTATACCTAGGGTGTCCAAGGAAAATAAAGCGGGGTGGTTACTTGGAGGGCGGTATGGCATTGATCACAGTTATCAACGTGTGGGGAGGGTTGACAACTGTAAAATTTATTTGATTTTTGTAAGTGTCATGTGGGCTGCTTGGTTGCCTGCGGGCTATTGTTAGCTCACACTCAACGTGTTGGTGACCACTATGCACGTTATTATGGATGTACACTGAGAGCTCATTCTGTCTGCTCGGGTTGGCTTTGCATTTTATGGCATCATGCACTCTTGTTGACCATAGTTTAGTGAAGAATGCCCGGTATGCCGATGTTAGCGAAGTTAACGAGTAACTCTGGCTTAGTTTTACCCTGTTGTATTTAGCAATTGGGGATTATTGCTTTTGTCCGATAAGATTCTCTTGTCAATGGGAGCGTGGTCACGGTTGGCGGCGTGTCTACATGAAGCGGTAGTTCCTTATTGTGAGGTGTAAATATAGACAGTAAATGAAATCTGTCGTTGACTCTAGAGCTCAGCGCCTGCTGATAAGGGCGATCGAGGACATGACCCTGCAGCAGACATCACTGCGGAGGGTGAGAAGCGATGACACTAATGCCAGTTATTACCGAAACACAACATTCGCTGACGCCATGGAGAGGTGCTCTCTAATTACTCCCCGCTCCCCTGTGCCCCCCCGCCCCCACCCCTGCTAGGTGGACCCCTGCAATGGTCAGGCGAATCAGAAGTCGGTACGGATCGTCAGCACGGGCCGACTGGGGCGAAACCCACTATGGGTGTCTGTAGAGGAGGATAACTCGGAGGAGGCTGAGGGGACAGGTGGGTTTTACTGATACCGGTTGTCACGGCGATCTAAAAAAATGTTGATGGTGACTGTATATTAACGTGCATAACGGAATGTGTAACTAAAGCAGAGCAAGCCAGCAGCATAATGTCGACACAGTCCAGTAGGAATGAAGCCTGCAGGAATTAGAATCCTGTAAAACCAGGAGAAGAAAAAAATACAGCAGCTGGATATGATACATGTGGGGGGATGTGACTCAGCATATTTGGACACTACCTGTGATTGGAAGGTCACTGGTTCAAATCCCACAATTTCACCATTGGGCCCTTTGAGCAAGACCCTTAACCCCCAAATGCTCCAAGGACTCAATTGTATGTAGATAAAAGGCTCTAGTTAATAAAGCAACTGTAATTCCCACCCTTACCTTTCAGAAGTCATTGGTATTGATTTATTTGAACAAGATAACTACATGTTTTAAATTAATTACGTCCTACTTTTGCTTAATTATTTCACAAAATTCTAATGTTACTACAGGGCACATGCTGGTACCAGCTGGTTTATTTGACTTGAAAACAGAAGCCTGAAACTCTGTATAGCAGCTGAGCATTTAGTCTAGGGTTCCCCAGTTCTGATCCTAGAGGGACACAATAAAACACAATCTGCAGGTTTCCCTGCCCAAAACACACCGTAACCGGCTACTTATCAGGCTTAGTACGTGTGTCTGAGCAGAGGAAATCTGTGGACTGTGTTGGATTTGGGCCTTCCAGAACCGGCACTAGGGAACCCTTATTCAGTGCGCCGTAGACGTGGAACGTTAACGGCCGGTTCTCGTGTGTGATCCTACAGGGAATGGCGTGACGTCCCGGGGCTGCGTCGCGCTCATGCCCTACACCCTCGTTACTCCTCACCACCCGCCAGGCTCCCGGCCTGTCCTCCTCCTCCCCTCGGTGTACGGCCTCCTCCTGAACAACAAACTGGGAGAGCTCCAGGGCTTACAGTTATGCAAGCCAGGTAAGGAGGCTGGTGTCAGGTACCCAGGCCCATGCTGCCTGAAGCTAGCAGGCCTTCACGTGTATCACAGCATCAGCGAAATAGCAGCGAAATAGCACAAAGCTGAGCATTTTCATACAGTGACATCATTTGTGTAAATGATCTCTCCACATACGTCTGATCGGTCGAGTTACAAAATAGGGGTGGGGTTTAATTGTCCTTCCAGTGGTTTTTATTTTTTCAAATTTCATTTGAAATCTGATAGAGGAACAGATCAGTGTGATCTGGGGGAGAAACTATCATAGGCTACGTTTCAGTTTGTAGACAATTGAAACATACTGTACTCTTTCATATCTGTCAGCAGTAATTTGATGTTGATGTTATTCATTCTGAAATAACAGCACCAGTGTTCATTAAGGTCAGAATATAAGGATGTAGCAGAAAACAATGTTTCTGACAAGTATTTTATAATAATTAAATAAGAAAAAGAATTAAATCAATCATGTTTAGTCACATATATGTCATAGAACAGCTGTCAAAAGTATCCAGATAAATTAATTTCTCTTATTGCTTTGATGTTCTCTTTACTAGTTCAGACCACGCATTAAGGTTCCAATCACCTGGACAGGTGTCATTGTACTGTAATCAGTGTCACATGTAAGAGAGCCCCCTAGTGGGCAACTTTAAAGCAACAAATAATTCTGCATTCATTTACATGGAGCGGTGTGCACTGAAGAATTCTTGGCCCTGTCCTCACTCGTCATGCAGGCTGTAATGAAACACTAGACTGTACTTTCACTTGTTTTCAAATGCAGTGGTTCCCTTGTATAGATGCTGACAATGTCTACCACTGTGTACTGGAAGTAAGAATATGCATTGCCTAGTTTTTGGAGCTAAAAGGTGTTTGACGATCTGTTACAAGCTAATGAGTTTAATGAGTTTCCCTTGAATTGTTTTAAATTGTTTAACTTTAAGCTACATCCTCCATATTTGACCACTGCCGATATGTCAGTATAGTACAGCAAAGTTTTTGATCAGCGTTCTCCATCTCTCCTCCCGGTCGCCGACTCTCAACTTTCTCCCCTCGCCCGCAGAACTTCTGAGTGCCAGCGAGTCCGCCACACGGATGCAGAAGTCGGAGATCCTGGAAGGCTGTGAGCGGGGGGCCTCCCACTACTACACCCTGCAGAGTGTCGAGAAACTGATCAAGCAGGTGCGTGGGCCCGTGCCAGCCGGCGCGTGCCCTGGAAGGCGTCACGCGGCGCTCGATTGATGATGCCTGGCTTCTGAGAGCCACAGGATACAGATAGATGTTTCTGCTATTCAGAGAGCGCCAGTGCACGCGTGCGCGCGTTGTTAACGTAAAAGGAAAAGTCACTGACTATGGGAAAGGTTGAGAAAAGAAGGAAGTGGGATATTCTCTTTGAGCAAGCCTGTGGGGAACTTCGAAGAGAACCTTGTAGTGATATTTTTCCTTTCTGGAGTTTTTTTTTCACTTGGGGGTATATATGCTTTATTAGTCGTGATCTGAGGTCTGACTGATGTAGAGTCAGCTATATCAGCTCCTGTTCCCAGCTTCTCACTGTCCCTCGTCGCTCTTATTGATGTTACTGTGAGTGGTCAGTCCCTGCTCTGTTTAACTGACAGAGTAACTAATGGGAACTGGGTCAATCCACACACTTACTGGCAGCGCGCAATAATGCCAACCTCATGTGATTCAGAGTCTCAGTTCCTCCATTGCCGGTTTGAGGTGCCTGCTGTTCCGCTGATACCCTCCCACACCCAGTCCCCGTGACCTAGACCCCAGCCGCACTGACCAGACCCCCGTGTGTGTGCCGTCCTCACAGGGCATCCACTGCGTGCTGCCTCTGGGACTCGACTGTGTCAGGCGCCTGCACAGATCTGAGATCTTCCCCATCATCATCTTCATCGCCCTGTCTGGGCGCAGCATCCGTAAACTCAGGTACCGCCTGAGGTTGTCTGTATGGGAGTTCAAGGAGACCGTGGATGTTCCTCAATACGTGAAGATTGTACTCAGAGTTGGGTAATTCAGGTCCAGAGAAGAAGAGTCCAGACCGGGATTTTGTTTCAACCAACCAGCTGAGTTCTATGTGACTGTGACTCTTTATGCTCAACTGGTTGGTTGAAACAAAATCCCGGTCTGGACTTTTACTCTCTGGACCTGAATTACCCAACGCTGACCGTACTTGCGCAATTGGCAAGACCAGTCTTGTTAACTTGATTCCCAAGACTGAACTTGGGGCGCAGTGAATCATGGGATTGGTCTAGTTTGGCGAGGATGCAACTCATGCATCGTAGGAATTTGGGGCTGGGCAAGAATGACATCTGGGAATTTTTACCGTCCTCTGTACTTCTGTTCTTGATTATTGGAACTGGTCTTCAGCAATGGAAGATGACGTCAAACGCGTGCATGAGGACACAAGTGCGGCCAAGTATGCGTGCTGAGAAACACGCCATGTGTCTGCTGTGATTTATACCATTTGTGTTTATGTGAAGTTTAGGAGTCTGAATGAGGCACCTTTGCTGCCACTTGCCATCTCAGCTAAAATGAAAAATGATAAAAGGGGCTCATTGTCCTGTACTGCTTACAGCTGCTTTGTACCCTTTCTTCATTATAGTTAAGGACCACTGATATCCCCTGAGATCCAGCAATTAATATCAAACGATAAATCCTTTATTTGCAATTCGCACAAGTATGAGTACAAGTACACTGGAATTCTTTACTTCGTCTAACCCTAGTGGTCTTCATTGTGCGGCCCCCACAGGCCAATGTGGGGGCCAGTGACCGAATAATAAAATAAGCAAAGTATCCTGTCCATCAGATTCATTATATTTATAATTTTATATATTATTCATCTGTTTATTTATTTAATGTTTTATTTATTTTAATCTAGTTGCTAAACTGCCCGTAGGTGTGCCTATGTGAGTGACAGGTGTGTGGGTGTGCCCTGTGATGGGCTGGCGCCCCCATCCAGGGTTGTTCTCTGCCTCGTTGCTTCCGGGATAGGCTCCGGACCCCCCGCGACCCAGTAGGATAAGCGGGTATAGAAAATGGATGGATAGATGGATTTTAATCTAGACGCAATGCAAAGTTCCCAGTGATGTGCAGCTACGTAGTTTACTAATAACCAAGTGAAGTAATATCAAGATAACTTTTTAAAAAGTGCATGGTGGCCTTGAACCCCTCCCCATACTGGTAAGCGTGGCCCTCGTGTAGAACTCAGTGAAGAGCACTGGTCTACCCCATCTTGCTCTCCATAGCTTGGGGGGTCACAGCACAGGGTCAGCCAAGGTGTGGGGCCCCTGGAGCTGGGGGGTAAGGGCCTCGCTCAAGGGCCCACGGACATGTGAGTGTTCTGCTCAGGCCGGGACTCGAACCGGTCACCTTCCAATCACAGGTACAGAGACACTCACCAGTCGTACTATTTATCCTTATGATAGCCATCCTAGCTAGTTCAAATTCATGCTTCCATTTTCCTTAACTGCTAATGCAAAGGCAGTATTAGGATGAGCCTGGAGGTTATCGCAGGGCATGCGGCAGAGGATGCACCATGCACGCAAAGCCAGGGACGGCACTCAAACTCGCATCCCTGACAGAAGCTGTAATGCAACTCGACGAGCTACAGTGTTGCCCCAAAATAACATCACGTTCAAATGCAATGAAACAACAAAGAGCATTCAGTACGTCAGAAATATTCTGATAGCTTAGCGTATTTTGTCACTGAGCTGAACTTATCTTTTAAAAGCAGCTATAATATTGTAACCTGTATGTAAACTGTGGCCTAACATTGTTTACCAGTACATCTCGAGAGCAAGCCAATGGGAAACTCCCAAGGGCAGAGAGCCATAATTCATTTCAAATTTCATAACGCTTTTGAGCCATCTTCTGGCAAAAAACCCCCAAACGGAGTCAAAGGGAAGCGAAACGGTGCCAGGTGTAGTCAGGCGAGGCACGCCGGACGACGCTCAGCTGGGACTCTCAGCTGGGACTCTCAGCTGGGACTCTCCTATGTGTGCGCAGGAGCAAGCTGGGCAAGACGGAGGAGCAGCTGCTGGAATGCTACCGCAGCGAGGAGACGCTCCTGGACAAGCTGCCCTGCCTGTACCGCACCGTGGCCCCCGACAGCTGGAGCGGCACCTCCAACCTGCTGGCCAGTCTGCGCGGCATTATCCAGGAGGAGCAGCACAAGATCGTGTGGGTCGCGCAGGACCTACTGTGAAGGGAGGTCGGGGTGGCGGAGGGAAGCCTGCCCAGACCTCAGCTCTCTATTTAATGCCGATACGTCTTCTTTCCGCCGCCTGGACGTCGGGTGCAGCTATGAAATTGCAGAGAGTCGGTCTTAGGTCACCCCTGTCTGTGGCTGGAGATATAGACGCCAGAGTAAAAAACAAACAAACAAAAAAAGATAGAACACACCAGCAAATCTTTACATTACAGCTGCTGGTGACAGCTTTAATCAGGTTAATTGGGAATTGGTATTTTATATGACTGTTTACTAAGCATATTTATCAGTAAACATTTCAGTATTGTGTTGTACTATTTATACTTGCGTGTGTGTATGTGTGTGCGTGCATTTGTGTGTGTGTGTTTGTGTCTTGGACTCTTTATTTTTTTACTTCTTAAGTTTCCTTTGCTGGGTTTTTCCCAGCTAAACGTAAACCTGTAAGGTTCTAGGGTTAAGCCAGTTTGATGGACACAGTCAGGTTGTAATTTAAAAGAACAATGTTTAACAAAAGCTTTCATAAAGCTTTAAATTCGAAGGTATTTTGGGACACACGAAAACGGAACGTGTTTTATTACCAAGTTCAGGTGTAATAAGCCTTATGCTATTTTTGGAATGAGCCTTCGCAAGCACCCGGACTGTCCCGGTCGCCATTTTGCCTTGATTCTATTTTGAACTCCTCCCAAATTGCTGGAACAATCTAAAGCACATCAGCTGTTTAAGTTGAAGGGTTTATATCATGAATCAATCTAATGTTCTATTTAAAATTAATTAGAAATTCCATTGCTTTGTGCCTATATATTGATGTGCAGCTGAACATAGAAACAGGATGAACAATATTTTTGAGATTTTGAACAGGAAAGCGACAGACAACAGTAGCTCATTGCAAACAACATATGTAAGTGCTGTGGTATCTGCAGTTGTTTGTACATTCAATAAATGGTACTTAAAATGTAAAAACTCTTGTAAATAAATGTGTATCTACTATCCTACCCACTATGCCCTGTACTGACTAGGAATATTATTTTACCCAACAAATATTCTTTTTATTGTATGTGTGTATGTATGTATTATTATGTTTCCACGAGCTGCCAAACATTAATAAATATATACTCTAAATAATTTATTAAATGTATGCCACAACTATTATGATATAAGGCGAATATCATTTAAATTATACTTAAACACTATTTGGTCTGTGGTCACGACTTGCCAAATAGACACTCTTTGAACACAATTTAATGAAGTAATCCAATTCCATATAGCGTTTCGAAACGCGAGTTTATTGCTCCCAGCTTAAATTTAATGGCTGAAATATGAAATTTAAAAGATTGCGCACCTATTTAAAATGTTATTAACTTTGTGTAAAACTGTATAGGTTGCGACTATATTAAACTGCGGAATATGGAGCTGTTCGGAAGAAGTACTATTTTAATTACTTAAATTGGCAGGCAGCTTCAACATTTAAGCTTAATTTCATTCATTAATAAAGCAATTATTAAAATAACAACGCCCAACTTTGTGAAAGGATCAGCCAAATGACAATAAAACGAATCTAGATCACAAAGACTGGTCCTTGATCTGTCTCCACGCTAAGCGCAGAAGCGGTGCCCGAATCACGCCCTCGCCAGAACGCAGATCGCTGCCGGGCGGGACGCCTGCAGCGCCTGCTTTCCGCTCGTTTCGCGTCGATCCGGCGCTCGTCCGGCGGCCGGAGAAGCGGACCTTCATCCCGGAAGCAGCGGCCTGGTGGGTGGGGCTAAAGACTAGACGCCGCAACGTGTTGTAGCGGGACTCTCGGGTAAACACACGTACGGCTACGGTTTAATAATAGTAATTATTATTATTATTACTATTAACAAAGAAACACCACGAGCCACTTTGACATTCAGGTCTCTGATTCCCGCTAAAGATGGATGAGTGCCTCTGACCATAGTCGCGGGCAGCATAGAGGGTGAGATTAAATTCGTATGCCTTTTATTTGTATATGTGCTTAGGCGGTTGCCTGCTGTTCATTCTTGCACAGGTGCATAGAAAAAAACATCGTTATGCGGACAGGGATTCGTGAACCTATAATAGCATTTTAAAAGTCTGCGTACTGCTAGTGAATCATTATTTAAATAATGTTTATAGAAGTTAATGTGGACGTGGAAACGGAGGGGGAAGATGACAGTTTGAATGAACGCGGCTTAGCGGGATAAATAGGTAAAGGCTACTGTGTATCTTTGGGTGTTTTAACATCAAACCGATGGTTGTGTCCTTTGCAGATCGGCTTGATCGCCAGTAGTTGCCTGCTGGGATGATCAGCGGTTTCCTCTTCCCCTGTCACGGCAGCGCGTTACTGATACCCCGATTAGCCACCTATTGAAACATCACTGCATGAGAAACTTAATCTGCTCCTTGTCTGGGGTAACGGGCCGGGGTCTGTGCTGTAGTCTAATTTTCGTAGTCAACCCGTTAGACCTTGGGTGAGTGCAGTTAATGAAACGGGGGAATGTTTTTTGTGGATTTGAGGAATATCATATTCAATGTCTGTCGCGGAATTCCTAGGGCTCTAAGCACATATTGTTTTATCATTATTTGAGCATTCGCCATAGTACATTTTTTTTGTCCTTTAGGAACGTGTTGTTGCTTACATAAGTGGAGCTATATAAACTGGTGATATGGTGATATGATGTGCTGCATGCATTAATTTGAAGAATGATGTGTATTCGGGTAGCACTTCCTAAGAACCATTGCGAGGCGACAGGAAGCATAGACTAACCAGGAAAAAAAACTTAATTCAGCACTGTAATTTTATATCTTGTTGGCTGCAGCTGCAGTACTGGTACAGACAGTTAGACTCCTAGGGCAGCACATAGTTAGAAGGCGAAGGACATTCGTTCGTGACCTAGAATTTACAACCTTCTGCAGGAAGCCACTGTTGTATCATTGAGAATCGAATCCAGCCTGACTTGCTTTATGTAAAACCTGGTAAAACTGCAAGTCACTTTGGGTGAAGGCTTAAAATGAGACAACTGCATGATCATGCAATCGGTCTTTTTTTTTCTGTCCTGGTCAGTGAGTAGTATTCAGGCCGATCATTCAGTAGCCCTGCAAAGAAAAATGTCTGTCATGTAAAGCAGACGTTTGCTGGTGTAAAGTTGGTTCACCTTTGACAGACATTTTCCTGGGTAATCTCTAGGGTACGTCATGGCATTTGATAGTGGCTTAGGTTTGTTTATTAATTTCAGCTGTCATTGCCGATCGTTTGACTTTGTTTGTCCTTTGTTCAGTTCCGTAGGTTTGTTTTATATTTGCTTATTTATCAACTCTATAGTTGTTCTTGTGTTTCTGTAGCTAATTTCCTAAGCAACTGTAAAATTACCTCTGAGGTCCTTATTGAAACATTTCAGATTCCTTTATGGGGATAATGGTTTGTTGGCGTTGTTGTTATTGTTATATTAATGAATATTATTTAATGTGGAAATGTGAGAATGCAGAGCACTAACTTAAGCAATGGTCAGGGTTGTGTCAGACTTCCTGGGATTCGGTTTGTTGGCCTCTGACGCCCTGGCATTTCCTGTAAGGCGCCCATCTTCGTCTTGCGATTTCAGCAAACGAAAGACGTTTGGCGTGGAAAAAAAAAAGCCAGCTGTGTTTTAGCCGTACATGTCGGCATATCACACGGTCTCGGTGTGACTGGGAGCAGAGAAAACCACTGACAGCCATTTAGTAAACTGCTAAATAATGTCAGCGTGTGATTATGAAGGTATGCATGAGCATACAATAGCTTTTTCCCCTCAAATAATTGCAGTAATAGCTCTAAGGCAGAGCTGACTTAACAATATACTAAGTGTGATTTGTCTTGTTTCAAGATGATTTGGGGGGCAAGAGAACTGCTGTGTAGGGCACCCTGACTTCCCAGATCTCCCCTTTGTGTCCTTTTGTCCTTTGTTGACAGTCCTGCGCAAAAGAATATCAATTTAGTTCTATTTTAGTGACATTTTCTTTAGTCAAAACAGGATCTTCCCATGTTCAGGATCTCTCTGCTGAGGATTTGTGTGGAACAGTCTGTTTGCGCTGGTGTGGTTTCCAGTAGAACTTGCGTTTTGGTTTTTGGGAGATCCTCCCTAGCTGCTTCACTGCACTGGGATTACTGGTCGTGGTCCCGAGTTGGCCCACCTACAGACTGTCATGGCCACATCCTGCGTCCATGACACAGAATGCAACCTGATCTGGCCCAGTTCAGCGACATGAAAACCACGTGCGCCTCTTCAGTTATGCAATTACAAGAATGCAGTCCTTAGTGTGTAAGTGCTGGTGTAATGTGGGAACCCCCCCCATGCTGAAACACCTGGGGGTTCCTCGTGGGGCTTCCAGTCAAAATCCAAAGGAAGGAAGTGGTGGAGCTTTCTCTGTCCAAGAAGCAGGGAAGAGCTTCTTTGTTATGAAGATGAGGAATGCAGAGTTTTTGGGATTTGCTGGGGGAGGAGGTGGCAGTGAAAGTTAGACACTTGCTGCTGAGGTCTGATGACGAGGTAAGTTGGATGTCAACACAGGATCCGGTAGTGAGGACGGATCTGTGCGGCTGCTTCCTCCGTGTGGTGTTTGCTGAAGGTGGAGCGGCTCCTGGTCTCGGTGCCACCCGGTTGGAGCGCATAGTGACACTCCTCATAAATACCTCAGGCTCCGTCTTTCCCAGCCGACTCGACCCTATTTCCCCCGACTACACAATGCAGCATAAATAAAGACAATCTACCCATATTGCATCCCGTTCCTCTGGGCTGTGAAACCGCTTCTGGACAGTGCCTGTGTGCTTTTTTTTTTTTCTGTTTTACAAAAGCCAGCACAGATGTCACACTCTATATATAGTTGATGAAAAGGCAGGATGCTAGAGTGCGTCAAGGTAACGGAGCAGTGCGCCGGGGGATAGTGTAAAATCAGCACATGCTCTGTGGATGTCCTGTAAGAGCCCTTGCAGCTGGGATGGGAGAACCTGATCGTGTGTCCCCACCCCCCCAGAGAATGGGCACAGCGTCCGGGCGCTGGGGGAGATGTCTCTGGGCCGGCTGCTGCGACGCGCCTCCTCAAAGGCCTCCGACCTCCTGACCTTCAGCTCCGGCACAGGAGGCTCCAGGGGGCTGCTCGATGGGGAGATCATCTTCTCTAAGAACAACGTGTGCGTGCACCCCAGCGAGCTGTTGCCGGGCTTGGCTGAGCACCATCCAGGTAGGGGGGACACTTTGGGCCACATGGGTTGAACATGCTGTCTTGAGCTCAGAAACTGCGCCCTGGTGGTCAGTCCTGATCTTCGAGCAGCATGGTGGCTCCGTTGGTGGCACTACTGCCTCGCACAAGGGCGTAACTCTGGGATGAGCGTTGGGAGCGTCGAGGTCTCTACCCATGGGGATCCTGGGGATTGTATTTGCTTGTCTTGATTATTTGGGGGGGGGTTACAACCCCCCCACCCCCTCATAATTTATACCCATGGCCTCAAACCGTTGGAGTCCAGGCTTCGAGTCTTGAGTCATGCTCTCCATGTGTGGAGTTTGCATGTTCTCCCCGTGTCATTGGGGGGTTTCCTCCAGGTACTCCGGTTTCCCCCCACGGTCCAAAGACATGCTGGGGCTAATAGGAGTCTCCAGACTGTTTATTGG